>VZZY01007085.1:168687-195190 GCA_013400335.1 Eurystomus gularis | reverse complement strand
TGTGAGGCTGTTCCTATCTGTCTATAGACAGCCTCAACCACCTGGTCTTCCTGGTTGGGTGGCCTGTAGTAGATCCCCACTATAAAGTCACCTGTCCCTGCCCTCCCTTTGATCCTTACCCATAAGCTCTCAGTCAGCTCCTCATCAATCCCCAGGCAGAGCTCCATGGGCTCCAGTTGGTCACTGAGATAGAGGGCAACACCTTCTCCTCATCTCCCCTGCCTGTCCTTCCTAAAAAGCCTGTATCCTTCCATTCCAACACTCCAGTCATAGAAGCTATCCCACCATGTCTCTAAGATGTCAATTAAGATCAGAGCCCTGCAGGTGCATGCACGTCTCCAACTCCTCATTTTTTCCCCATGCTATGTGCACCCTTGAACTAGAATGCTGGCCAGCACTGTACCAATTCTGTTCTTTTTTCACAAGTGACACCTGCAAGAGTTGAAGATAGGTACACCATTCTTCCAGTACAGACTGCTTGCCCAAACCATCCATGAATCTTTCATTCCATTAAAGATACCACAAGACAATTTAAAATTTCAGATATGTGGTTTAAATAGATATGACGCCCTCACATCCCTCTTACTTCAGGCAGCCAGAACAAAAGTGAAAAACATCTTCAGGCACCGACTTCTTGCATAAGAATTTGAAGGCTCCATTTGGCTGCTATGTGGAAACTGGAGAAAAAAAAAAATGACAAACTGTACTACTCAATTAATCTTTCTTCTAGTAAACGGATTATGTTCTCTGACACAGTTCACAACTCTGCATGAGCAAGGTCTTGAAGACAGAACAACAGAATACCTCTGATAGTTTGAGGACATTTTGTCTGGATCATTCTGCTTTCTCTCATGTATTACATAAGTTGCCAGAAACTAAAATTTGAGTATTATACAGTTGGGTAACTTGAAAAACTGTATATGAATGCCTAGATACTAAAAAACATCCAAATTTGCAATCAAAATAATGCTTGATATGCAAATTGTTTTCAGAAAACAATTGTCAGCGTATTGCAAGTAAAGATTTGTAATGAACTTGATGTGTGAAGTGTTTTCCACTCCAAATCTTCTCCTTTATCCAAGTATGAGCTGGAATAGGAAAAATCTTTGACAGTATCATAAATTTTCATGCATGTAGTATCCCTACATAGAAATTAGCATTAAGCACAAAGCTTTAAATGAACCATTGAAAAGATCATCTTCTCACTGATGAAGAACTAAAGGTTTTGAAATCAAACTGCCGCTTTTCAGAAGTTTAAATACCTTTTCTATTATATTCCTAAAGCTGTTAATTTTAATTAGGAGCCTCACAGATAAACTGTAGCACTCTGAAAATGTACATTATCTTCTTACTGATACCATTAAGGATCAAAATTGCATAGAGGTCGAGAGTACAAACATTCAGCTGTTCCTGTATGAGATAATACTTACTGCTAGTTAGTAGAAAAACAATAGTGGACAACATGATGCAAAATCTTCTATACATTGTAACAGGGAAATCTCAGTTAAGTGACACACTAGAAGCACAAGGTAAGAGGTAAAACCAAGTCATCACTTATTTATATCTGTATGGCAAAAAGAACTAAGTCACAATGATTTCTCTCCAGTCCAGACAGGTACTTACAGTCCCGAGTTCTGAAGCACGAACCTGAAGTTTAAGTACCTTAGACAACCACTTTTTCACATAACCAATAAGCCAACAAGAAGTAAAAAGATCTCACAGGAACAGAAAGACATTGTCTGGTATCTCAAAAAAAAAATAATCTAATTAGCAAACATAGTAAGAAAAACAGAAACCTCAAGAGATTTTTGTATTTCACCATATCCTCACAAGGAAAACAGCAAATTCTCAATTTTAGCTCACTATACAGTATTAGCACAAACTATATGGTCAGACAACTGAAAAGCCTTAAGTGAAATATAAAAGTCTTACTTAGGCAGTTGCATGGATTATCAGCCTGCTGTCATCTGTAAATATTGTAAACTTCAGTTGGGATGTTGTGTATGGTTTGTAAGAAAATTATATGCCCCTAAACATAGCCTCCCTCCATGGATTTTTAAAATACACGGCTACCATTTTTATTGCTCTCCCAATCTTTCTGTTAATAACCGTCACCTCCATGTATTCTTGCTTAAGTTTATTATACATGACCTTGTAAATGAACAGCCTCGACAACGATCTATTCAGTCTTTTCAGCAACCTTTCTGGTGATTTCACCGTTAATATGCTTACAATGACTTTCGCAGTTTAAAAAATGCTTTGCATACTGTATTCATCCTTGGCACATCTCTAGCTGCTTGGACACAATATCTTGGACCTATTTGCCTTCTCTCCTGCACCTTTAGCCTTCTCAGGTACCACAGCTTTTGCTTGCTAACTTCACCTGTATGTGAATAAGCACGCCCACCATAGCATGAGAAAACCATGTGTAGCCAAAAATAACGTATATGACACTGATTCAAAAAAGTTGTGCATGTTATTCTGGAATGGACAATAATCACGGCATTACTCCATCCAGGTACCTCCCCTGATATATTCCTCCACAGCATCACTCAGCAATATTTGGAAGTTATGTATGCATGTATGCTGCATATCTAAGATAATCTGGTTTCCTGTATCAAGAGCCCCACTCAAAAGTTACAGATAATTATAAAAAACATTTTTAAGAGAGTGGTCTCACAAGCAAGTATCCACCACTTAGGGTGATCTGATGAATCACATCAATTCAGCATCTTAAGGATGAACTAGAAAACTGTTGAAGTTATACATTGTTTGATTTTAAGCTGTAACCCCAAGATTTATTGAAAATGTATGGGGTTTTCAGTAGACAGTTTTTTTATGTGAGATCTTCAATTTGTAGGTCCCAAAACAGGTTTCTAACTGTCAAATTTCTTACTTTCCAGGTTTTATTGCTACACATCAGGCAGTAATGCTGCCAAAATATATGTGTACATACATTTTTATATGCATCACATATGTATATATAAATGTTGTATACAGACATGTATTCTTAAATTCAGTGATAAACATTTACATTAGAGAAACATGAGAAAATCAACTACAGAATACATTGAGCTCAGATATAAACAGTATTGAGACAACTATTCACTTTGAAATAATTTCCACTAGATTCCACTCAGCCTCTGGAGAACTGCTATATTAAGCATAATGCTTCTTCACTTCTTTTGTTTCATGGACGTACACACACATGCACACAGAAACTAAAACATTTTCATTCACATAGATTTTTTCTAGTGGTACAAGCAACTCCAGATTGCTTATTAACTGAATGCAAATAGGTATAACATAAACAAAGAAACAAAACATTTCTAAATGGTTGCTAATTCCCAAGAAAGCCAAAATAGCAAGTAAGACTCTACTTTTCTCTCCACTAACAGCAGCCAAACACTTCAAAGATAAATCTCTCATGAGATGTGTTGTTTTTATGCTCACCCATAAGTGTTAGGTATATACCAACAATAACATATAGTCCCTTCTTGGAGTTGGGTTTTACTGGTAGCAGACAAAAGCATAAGCCTCTTTCCCAAGTTTATCCTGAAAGTACCTCCAAAAAGACTTACTTTTTGAACAAAGCTTCCACCACTTAAAGACTACTCTTGTTCAGGTTGCTTATAGTTTCAAGAGCATGCATCTCTCTTCCCAAAGCACTGAGCTCCCTGTAATCCATCAGCATTTCTATCTTGGAACTGCTACCTAATTGTCTTGCACAGATGGACTAGGCACAATGATCTGTGAAAGAGTTAATGGTTATAATCCCAGAGCTTCCCAAATAATTTTCATGGAAGTAAATCGTATCTCAGATGTCACAGACAGTTCTGCGAAGAGCAGTGTGTACAAAATGTTAATCCACCTGAAACAATTTTAACTGGATTTTCAAAGCCTTTAACAAGGCTTCTAATCAAAAACTCTTAAATTTAACTACTATGGACTAAGCTCAAGATGTCAGCAGGAATCAATTAAAAGCTTTAGAATGCAGAGATTTCCAGCAGCAGTGCAGCTACAATGCTTAATATCCTCAAAACACAATCAAGAACAGAGAGATGAATACTTTGACAACATTTGCCAACAGCATTTCAGAAAAGCCCCAACTGAAAACTGACACTGAAGAACAGCAGAAGGCTCTTCCAACACCACAGGCTTCCACCACGTTAGGTGAAATTCAAGACTGATGAATGTGGAGTATAGAAAGGAGGAAAACCAACCCTGCCTCCAGAAGCAACAATAAGCTCAAAGTTAGCTGCTACTAAGTCAGGAAAAGATATTGTGAAGTACCATCCACAATGATTTCAAAATGTCAGCTCAGTGCTCAGCAGAAATCAAAAAAGCAAAACAGAATACTAAAGACTACTAGGAAAGGAAGAGAGAACAAGAACAGAAACATGTTATTAAGCCACACTATATGCAAACACTGTGATCTCATCTTAAGTGCTGCACGGTTAATTATTACTCCTGAAAATGAAATTTAGGTGTCACAGAGAAGATTAAAGATAAAGTATAGGTACAGACTGGCTCCATTAGAAAATTCTTCAGATTGGAGGAAAGAGAACAGAAGTGAGACTATGAGAATGAGTTTTCTAGAGTCATGAGTGGGAGAGATGCGGTGAATTAAACAATTGTGACACTTCAGAATAAATGATTAAAAAATTCAATACAGGTATCAACTAGCATAAGCTTAATAGCAACAAAATACACGTGTTTTCCCCCAAACCATAATTAAACTGTAGAACTTGCTGTCATGGGTTGTTAAGAGTCCAAAGAGCATAAATAAGTTAAAAACCAAAACCTAGACAAATATCTGAAAAATACTGTATTCATATTGCATTCAGTTGCGGAAAACTAGAAGTCAGAGAAATGACTACTACAGGTTTGCACTGTTTCCTTAGCTCTGAGTAACCACAGGGTCAGTTTGCTGCAAAGCAGCAGAGACCTTCGCTGCAAGACAGCAGAGACAGAGGAGTAAAGGAGAAACAAATTTCAGTATCTGCAATGTGGATAAAGCACACCAAGCACAAGGCCCCAGACATTAACATTGCTAGGTATGTTACCAATACAGGTAGTAGTTTTTAAATTGTTATTAAAACAACCTCCTTTAATTCCCAGCTCTCTTTGAGAATTAAAGTTTTGTTGGCAGAATGTTATCTCCTCCAAGACCTATTTGATGAAATTAATTTGAACCTTTAGAGTAACAGGAATATAAACCCCAGAACAAACTGAAATCACTACCTTCAAGAAGCTTGCAGCTGATTGACGGAAGTTACCTTTTTACTCATATGGCCATGCAAGGTTTGAGAACCCCTGCTCGACTGTTTTACCTAAGCACTCGCTTGAAAACTTGTCCCATACCTTCCACGGCCGTGCCATCATTCATTTCAACACCATGTGAATCTTCACATGGTCTGATATATTCCGTGAATTCATATTACTTCAGAACATGCAGTTCTGTATGCAGCATATTGCAACAAGAGTTACAGCCCTCACTTTAGCCAAAAAAAAGAATAAAAATGAAAGTTTCACTAAGTCACAAAAACATTGCATACCTTTAAAGATCCATCACCAGTTTTTAACCGACAAGTTATTTGTCACTTCAAGAGAAACTTAAAGGACACAGACTTGTCCTGGTTTCTTCCACAGTGGTAGCTTTTTCGTATTAAAATACTGTTCTAACCGGTTGGGGTTTTTTTGTCAGTCAGCTCTTGCACATTAGTGTATTTGGATGGTGGGACAGGAGCTCTTGAGTAATTTCACTGAAATGTATCACTACCTGCAGAACTGGAAACTTCTATTTACTTCCATTTCAAAGGAGGGTTGCTTCCTAGATATGCTGTTTTTGAGGAGCGTATTTGTGTTCTGTTGTCACTTTTGTTGCCCTTTTTGTTCTAGTTGCACCTTTACCTGCCATGCCCTTTTCAAGTCTGTCCTTCGCTGCTTTGACCTCTCAGAACACAACCCCACTCAATCACACCGTGAGACATCTTTTCTCTCCCATTTGCTCAGACTCTTTTCTTGCACAGTTTTCACATTTTCTGTCAACTGTGAATAAAGGTTGGGGCACCATCAATAAAAACCACTCTACAATCACTTCTCTACGGAAAAGCCACGAGACAGTTGCCTCATTTCCCTTCAGCCGGTCTTCTCCCCACCCATTACTTTTCTTGGTCAACCACTGCACTAAATTTGAAACCTGGTGTAAACCTGGATTCAGGAACCCTGAAATGACATTACAGTAATATTTTTCAACCATTACTTCCCAGTTTCCTGAGGAGACCATATACTATTTCTAAAACATCCACAAAAGGAAACTCAAAAGGGAAAAAACCTGTCACCATCAAGTTTTGCTAGCCACTAGGAGTCAGTGAGTTAAAAAAAGAGAAATAGCTCTGCTACACATAGCTTGTAGAGCAAGAAATTCAACAGGGATTTCTGAACATGGCAGAAACTCAGCAGCAAACAACTGAACAAACACAAACTAGTTCAGCTAGCAAATAAATGGTTTTGGCCCAAAGGGCCCAGTTCAGATGATGCCATCTTCACCAGAGCAAGTACAAGATCAATAGGATCTCTCCTCAGAACCACATGGACAAAACCCTATGCCAGCATTTCACTCAGCAGAGTCCTTAAAGGTTACAGCTGAAAACCAACCAAACTACCGAGATATCGCTGTCCCCGTCTGTCCCCTTTTTTCTCCTTCACAGTTTAAAATAACAAACACGCCAGGTAAATGGCTAACATAGCAAGGAAGGGAGAGAGAACCATTACAACGATTGATATTGGTCACCACAGGTATCAGCTTCTATAGTACCGCACTGAATTATTTATTTTAAAGTTTCCATTGCTACAGAAGTGTCAGTTTAACTCACTTCAGCTTCTTCACCCTGTGCACATTAACAGTTGCCAGTGTGAAAAACACACTTGAGGGCAGCCCTACTAAAAGTTATACTGGCCAATGCCATTTGAACTCTGGTATGACACCCATGCCAAAAAAACCCTGCTTTTTTCTTTTAATATTACCGAACATTCCAAGCAAATTAAACCTTTGGTATAATGGAGTCAATAGGGAAGGGAAGAAAGAGGTGTTTACAACTTGTTCCATGGTTCTCCTCTAGTGTTAATTCTACAGTTATCTCTTACTTGTGGTAGCACACATCTCTGAGAAACTTCTCCCTTGGTGAAAAAGCTGACTCAGACTTCTTCTCCTCCTTTCTTCTTGTCTCTCCATGGGAATTCAGAATATTACCCAAACACAACCATCTGCTTCTACACTCACAGAACCATTCCTTGTATGGGTGCACAACAGGCTATGCAACACCTCCACTCCACTCTAGCACTTGCCAGAGAAAAGTGAGGAGCACAGTCAGCCTGAGTGGTAGTGACTGAGCTCAGCTCACCTCCAGCACCCCACTGCTGAAGACTGCCACAGAACTACCAACATCCTGTGTTGTGCCCTGTCACCTTCCAGAATATTGCACGTTCCAAAATTACACTACAAAACTGATATATCAGCCGAAGTTTTATTAATCAGATTGCAGTTATGCTTTCAGCATCAAGTTCTGTAAGTTTACTTCAATTCGTTACCATCTTGAAATCTTGACATTTTTTGGTACAGAAGTGATTTGTTTTAAACCACTAGAACTTTGTATCAATCTCCTCTAAATCCCAGCCAATGGACTGCACAAGCAGTATTGTATCCTCCTGGTTGTAGCATGTTTTGCATTTACTCCAACAGAATGTGGCTGGAGCCAAAGGAAATGAGAAATCAATTCCATGCTAGATGATTTGACTCCATGTCACTTTACAGCACATAGCCAGAAGTTAATAAGGACAGTAATTAACGATGTCATCTTCCAGTCCCATCTCTGGCTTAATTTAGATCATAAATCTTGCCTAAATTTACTTCTTTTTAAATAAATTTACTGCTTTTTAAAGTTTCCAATACAGTTAAGTTGCTCTATGGTTTGTTATTCCTCATTGTTACAAACCTTATATGTAACTCCTCGTCTAATTTTTAAGCTTTGGTTCCCCCTTCCTGATAATCTTTCCTATCTGATCCAAGAGCCCTTCCACTACAGAATTTTTATCTCCTACAACACATAAATCAAGTCACATCTCCACCGATTCTAGAACACGTTAACTAGGCTGCTCTTTTTGACATTTTTCACCTCTAAATATCGTTTCCAAAGCCTCATGAGGATATTCTCTGAACCATCTCCAATTAGCCAATATCCTTCCTGAACCATTGGCACTGGCAGCTCTCACACAAACAACCACATAAGCAGATAATAAAAATTCCCAGCTTCCATTCATAGGTTATTCCCAATCACACCTTCAACAGCCTACCAAACTCTTCCTCCTCCTGATACATTCCCCTCCAGCCCCAAATTGCCGTTTTTCTGAAGTTTTTGTCATGATATCAATATGACCTTCGCTGTTCAGATGAACCAGCTTAGCCTCTCTGTGCTACTTGTATAAAAAACAAAATGCAGCTTCCTACAAAAGTTTTATTCAACATATTAGTGAACAAAGCCCAGTATACTGCACTAGTATCTGTGGTATGGCATCTTTAAACAAATGAGTTTAATTAGCTCTTTAATCTAAAGCTAATATCTAATCACAACAGACACCTTTCTGGAGTATGCTTTTAGTGACTCAGCTCCCATTGGCCCAATTACTCCCAATTCCCAACAACATCCCAGCAATCCAGAAAGTCACTTCATGTCTCTCTCACACTGTCAAGACAAAGCAAGATCGCTGACACATTTAACACACCCTAAACCAGCAACACCCCTCTCATGTTTGTCAAGTAGTATCCTATATTTATCATGCGCTGGTTTGGTATATTGTGTGATAATTTATAAGAGTTCACAACAGAACTGCAATAATGCTGTTTAAATGACAAATGACTGCACAGAACACTGCCCGTAAGATGCTACCCGAGGATTAATCTAGAAGAAAAATACATATGTAGTATCTGGTGGTGCTGCAATAGTAGGTCTTTCTATAGTCATAAAACAAGAGGTTTTACTCTATTAAATAGCTGGTTCAGTAAGCTGGTCTAAACCAACTTTAATAGAAGTGTAAAACTTGTTGTAATTTAAAAACTGAATGCACCTCTCCCCACAGCTGAAGACAGAAAAAAGTTTTTCACTATCAAAAATCCAGTTTCAGTAAATGAAAAAAGTGTTTGTGGTATCTTTTATTAAAGACATTAACACTTGTTTCTCATGGCAAATATGAAATTGGATAATGCCACCACACCAGAGACCTGAAGAGGATTCCTTCCCTCCATCACCACCATTTCCATCCTGTTACTGGGGAATAAAATCCCTTAAATAAGGATATGAATGGAAACAGGTCTCCTTCCTTTGTCATTAGGGACCTGAAATACCCCAAGCTATGGCTGATTAATGCTTACCATTTTTTACCCTGCTGTAATGCCAAGATTCAAGCATGGTCCACTTACTTTCTAGTATGTTAAGCCAATGAACAAAAAGTCTCATTTCCTCTGTTCTCTCTCCACTCTTACCCACTTCTATTCCAGGTTTATAAAACCAGAGCGTTTCAGCAACACTCCCCTCCCTCCCTTCATCAAGAAGCATTTCATTTCTAAGAGACAACATACAACAGACATAATCAAGAATAAGATCAAGTTAACCTGAAGACAGTTTCCAAAGGCTTTAAGCTGGCTAAAGCAGTGAAGATGAATCAATTTTAAGCATTTCTGAGGAAAATTACATTGCTTAGAGCATTAGTCTCATTATAAACTGAAGTAAACAAAGTGAAATAAACAGACTTCTCCATTTAACTAAGGAAAAGTTATGTCCCCAAGACATTAAGCCTCTAAAAAGTAGGCATATTACTGGCATTTGACAACCAGTGACAATATCTGGTCTGTGGGTACCATAAGGCGATGTTCTTGACATAAGGCTTCTCTACCTGAAAAATCAGTACTTGAATATTTGACTTGAGTTTGGTCTAGGAAGAAGAAAAAGCTATATATTAAAGGACAAGCTATCAATACCATTTTTTACCCAACATCTGAGAAATCTGAAAGCATCTTTAGTTTCATGTCTTCTCCGTAGAACTCAGTGACTGATGAAAAGCACTTCAGCACATAAAGCTTGTGCCACAGTTTCCTTACAGAAGAGTAGTAAACCTGCATTCCAGCCATTACACCTTTCTCAGATGCAAGTCATATACCAATATTCCTACAACACAGATATGGGAATATGCAGGGAATTCAAAAAGCTACAAAAATCTGAGTACTCAATACAGTACCACTTAACAGCAAAAGACTCATGTTGGTGTTTCCCGGAGAGGAAGTTCCAGTAAAGTCCATCTAAAACCCAAAAAAACTATTTAATAAGAAAAATCTAATGAAGCCTGGCATTTCCAACACTTGCAGTTTTCCGTAAAATGTCAGCAAGTTGAGATTTGTATGGTGCTCTTGAGCCTCCTGGTTTCTTATTCTCCTCCTTCCTCTGCAAGGGATTAGGAAACTGAGAACTTGTCAGCTCCCAAACTGGTTTACATAAACCAGCCCTAATTAGAGCCAAAGTCTGTTACAGTCATGAGAGATCTTCACATTTCTCCAAGTGTCTCAAAGACTATTATACTGCTAGACAGGATAGAAAAATACACCTATTATTGATCTTCAAATAATCACAGAACCCATGAAAATTATGAAGTGAAATATGACTAAGATTATATGTTGAAATACATACTTCTGGAAAATGTTCCTTAGTTCTTATTGGCAGCACAACACTTTATTATGGAAGCTAAGTATGCAAAGCAGCAAACGGTCTGAAGCTTTTTACACCATTATGTAGGAGCGTATCTGGAAGATTGTTTATCAATGAAAGCCTATTCTGGCAGAAAAGTCATCCTCCATTTTAAGTACCACTGAGAATTACAACACTGATTTTTTTTTTTTTTTCTTTTAATTCAGTCCCAGAGATGCTTTAGAATTTTCAGTGCTTCACATCCATGTGATACTTAAATCATAATTAAAAAAACCACAAGGGTGACACTTCCAGCTCCATACAAGATTGGAAAACCACAGTCTCTCTAAAGTGACCTACAATATGCACAGCCTCAAATGACTCACTGTTATTAGTTTCTCACTGATGAGGCTTCCTCTTCCCAAGACACTGTTCTATCATTAAATCAACAGATGAAGAAAAAAAACCTACTCAGTTCAGTATCACTTGGCTTGAAAAAGACCACCAAGTCAAACATAAAAATGTACCCATTTACTCCAGAATAAGAAACACACTGGCTTATATTTTTCTCCAAAATATTTCAGTATTCCTTTCTGCTCCCAACCCTCCACTACCACGGCGTTCAGGAACACTCCTGCATTTGCTACTGTAAAATGTATTAGTTTGCCTCTGCCCAGTTTCCCTCAGAAGGGGCTGAGAACTGACAGACCACCATGCTGCTTGTCAATGTCCTTGCTGACCCTCTCCTGCTCTGGAAGGCAACACAACAGTCCCTACACCACTAAGTTAACTCTCTGCTCAAAGGAAAGCTGCCACCAGCAACAGCTACCAGCAAGTTTGCACCCATAAAAATTTGCAAAAGTCTCCTGGAATTGATGAGTGTGCTCACTGCAAAGTATTTTTGTCTCCAGTGCTTATAGTGTTTTCAAATCTTGTCTCTTCACATCTCTCATCTTCACATGGTAATGTTGAATCAGGCAAGAAAACAAACATTTCCACTACTTAATGCTGAAGCCCACTAATTGGAATCTTGCTCTCTTGGATGATGCAGAAAGCACCTAAAACAACAAGTCTTCAGTAGGTAGGCAGTATGATAGATCAGAGATACTTCATACCATGATTTCAGTCAGGTGCTAGACATTTACCATTCCATACTGGGCCATCCAAATTTCAACTCCGAAAATTTTCTTGCTTTCCACACAATCCTGGGCAGACAAGCTTGTCAAGTTAAAACCTCCAAGACCTCTAAACATCTGTTTGTGCATTCACCTCAGAATGCTCAGGGATTCATTTGCTGCCCTATAGACAAGCATAGCTTGTCAGACTGCAATGAATTTATAGTAAGGGCTTGATTTGCACACACAGTAATACAGGTGTAACTACAAGGTGGTTTTCCATTTGTTAGAGAGTAGAGAAATACAGAGAGCCAAAAACGCAATAGCAACACCGGTTTGGCCAGCACCTCAGTTAGTCCTCCAGGACTGCAAAGCTGGAGCCGTGGCCATCGTGCAGGATAGCGGGCAGATGGAGGGAAGCCCAGCGTGCTGGCAAAGCTCAGGGCCTGTGAGGCTACGCAGGGAGAGCATATGCAGAAATAGCGTGAAGAAAGGAACTGCAGTGCTCATTTGGGGACTGAACAGTAAATAATATTAATGCTAGGGCAAGTGTTGAAGCCAGTCCTAAACCAGAAGGCATCACCTGTAAAGAAGGATGAAGAGTGCTACTAAAATGCATTAACAGGAACATTAGTACTCTAAACCTACCAGTTATAAAAGTGAAAAATCTTTATCTAGACAAATTATGGAGTTTAAACTTTCTATACAAAGTATAATATAACTGAGGACCAAGGAGACATTTTAATTCAATCATTCATATGAATATTTCCTTAGATAAAAAGATTTTACTATGTGCTCTCAGAGTTGAACTAAACACAAAGATCTCGTTTCCTTTCAGAAGATAAAAACTTCCAGAAAGAGCAACAGTCTTATAAAAATTGCTATTAAGTAATGAAGTTTGAATGAAAAAGGAGGTGCTGTTAAAATGCAGGTTTCTCAGTAGTAGAGGCTACTTAAGATCAAGCAAGATCTAATCTGGTTGCTCCTTAAATTAATTTCAGAGTAAAACAGAGCTGTGGTGCCATTCTGTCAGTGGCAGCTGTGTTTTTAAAGGTTCTTGCCCCTCCCTTATGTCCCCAGATACTCATTTCTGTGCTCCAGAGGTGCCAATCCAATTGTTTGCATGACTGCGCTCCAAGTTAGGGTTGCAAGAACTATCCCATTTAAAGGGGAAAGCATAAAACAAAAATCAAAACAGTACAAATATCCCAGTAATGTTTTAAAAATACAGCCTAGCAACAACCATCCAAAAAGCTAAAGTGACAAGCTAAGAGAAAAGTAACAGAAACATCTTAAATTGGATTTTCCCCTGCATGGAATAACACAGAGCCACAGCTTCACAAGAGGGAAAATCATTCACATCTGGCAAGAGACTGCACTCCCACTTTCCTCCTCCTCCCCTTTTTCCAAGCCTTCCCTTCCCCAACAAGAAAAAACCCCACCCATGCCTAGCAAGTTCTACTTTGCTCCTTAAGAGCTTGGAAGAATTATACAGAGTGCAAAACCAACAAAAGCTGGAATCGAGCCATTTTTTTTTCTGGTTTTCAGTAGGAGGTAAGAAGGAACTCCCTGCATCTTCCACTCCAAGACAGAGATGCAGCAAAGATGGTAGAATATATGGGGAAAATAAGAGGGGAATTAGGGAAAGCACAGAAGGGAATGTCGATAAATCTGTTAAAAAAAAGTCCATAAAAGTATTTTTTTCCAAGAAGGGGAAAAAAAGAGGAAGAAAAGGATTTGAAGTTTACTATACTGGATAGAAGAAACTATGTTACCATCTTTGTGAAGTGTAATCTCTTGGTCCTGTGCCTCTATTTGAATAGGTATGTATTATGACTATTCAACATCGCAGACAAACAACATAAAACATTGATATGAAACAAGGCTGAGCTCAAAAAACTAGCTTTGACTATTATTGTTGTGTCTTCTGATTCAATATACATAACACCTGCTGTAATGTGTAAAACAGAGAAATCTGGTGGGTTTACTTGTTTAAAATAGAAATTGATTGCTTCCTGAACAGCCCACTTACCAAAGCATGATTTTTACTTACAAGTATGCCATTTTCCATAAACACCAACAGAGAATGCTATGAGGAGGTCTGCACGTTTTTTCTGGAGGGAAAACAGGCTGTTAAGACTGTCAGAGACTACATCATCACAAGTCTCTTAACTCAACTACACAGCCACTGAACAATTTCTGCATGAACACTTTCTTTTCAACTTCCCAAATACAGAAAAAGTCCTACACACTGAGAAAAAAAAACAACAAACCTGTTCCCCAAAACACTATGAACAGGAGTTTAATTATGAGACATACAAGACATTTATTGTTAGTAACATATCCTATAAGCTTTGATTTACTTTTCTTGGATATTCTTTCATGAAAGCAAATCAGGAAAAAACCTCAAACATTATTTTAAAATACATTTCAAACAAAACTCCTATTTTAATATTTTCCACCTAGCCTGAGATAATAGATCCGCAATTTAAAAGTTCTGAATTGTTTAGGCCTGTAGACACAGGATGGAACTCTTGCTTCGACTTAAGTTTTACTGTCAACATATTTGAAGCAGCAAGGAACACAGTCCCAGAAGTTAGACCGGATGCAGTAACGCAGTTTCTCTTACGCTGCGGCAACAATTCAGGAAGCATCAGCAAGCTTATGACTTTGCAAACTTTCCAGGTAAGATGAACTGTAGGAAAGTTAGCACAATAAAAATACTGTAGATTATAAAGATAGCCAGTCTAATGAGAGCTTTGATCATTGGGGTTCCCCATCTCATCCACTTCCAGTAGCTCCCTATCCTACTTCTTTCCTGTTGACTACCTTTGTGCTCCTTTTTACATTACAATAAAAGAAACACTTAAGGAAGGCCTTGTAGAATTACCAGAGTAAACTAGGAGCTACATCATACAGTAATCTGATCCTAAGGTGAGCATCACAGAAACAAAACTCAAGGCAGAGGTCCCAGTCAAGCTTCAGGAGGGTTCATACAGCCAAACCTACACAGATAGTCTTCAACCCTTTATGCATTTGTCAATCAGGAAAATAAACAATCTCATTGAAAGGTTCCCCTGATCTCCCAAGGAGAAAAAAAAAAGGAAAACCAAAAACAAACAACAAAAAACCCCACACCAAACGGCAAACCAAAACACACACATCAATGCACTATAAGCACAAACCAGTACTACATGCCTGAGCTTATATACACGTTCCACATAAACACCTGCTGTTTGGGTAGTTTTCACTGCCTATGACAAACTATATTTAACATGCACCTGTGCTTTTCATCGGTTCTCCTCCAAGTAATTCAGTCCACAATGACTGATCTTAAACACGCAGAAGAATGCCAATAGCCATCACTTGAATTCATTACTTTCATTCTACTGGTAAATAACTCTCAAAACTAAAAGCAACAGATCTCAAAATATGTCTTCATAAAACCCAAGTCCACTAATTCATTAGAAATGCAACTTCCATTGTACGAGAAATGGAAGTAGTAGCTTGAAATATTGACTCAAAAATATTTGTCTTCATAAACCATATTAACTCTTACACCTACATTTGGAAGATGCAAAATTGATACATTTTCTGCTTTTAAAAATATCTACAAAGCTATTTAACAACATATTTAGAGAAAACAAGTTTTAGGTGGCACCTCCAAGGTTGATACTATCTAGAAATGAGGGAAAGTACTGCAGAATATTTCTCAAGTATCTTACCTAAATACAAAGATATTTGTACTGAATACATTATACAAGATAAAAGCTGCATTCTGTTCTTTAAGAGTGTATTTTATTTCCAAGTATAAAATAATACAACCATTCTAAACTGTCAGTGCAATCTCACATATCAGTAGCAGATTTTAATGATGGTTTTGGCTCATTTAAGAAATACATAAAACCAACTGATTTGAGTGTTGGTTTAGGAAATCTGAAAGAACCTCTCTAACATCAAGATTTCTAGAACTATCTTCACCTGACCTCAGTGTTTAACAGAATTCACACACAGTAAACAGCAGCAGTAAATGCTAAAGTATCATAAGAATTAATATTCCAGTACAGAAAATATGTTCAGTTTTGTTTCTAATGCTCCCAGGATTTTAAGAAGATTATACTTTCAAGTGACACTGTCTACTTGGAATCCAGTCAATTTAAAAAGAAGCAAAATGGATTTACATTCATTTCACATTCCTCAGCTATCCTAATCCTTCTGACAATTTTTACAGTTTTAAGAACCTGTCTGCAGTAGATGCAGCAAAGTACTCACAGAAGAAAACAAAGTAAACATACTAACACAATTTATTTCCTTGAAACTTCCTTGCTTGTACTAATACTGGATAAAATATTTCTTGACAAAACCTTGATTACTATGTTGATAAGCATTTAGGTTTGTGTTTTTTTTTTAGCCAAGTTACTATAAAAAGCATATGCACTCTGCAAAGACAAAGAAAACACTTTTTTTTTTTGTTCTGAGTGGAACAAATTACATCTTCTAAAAATTGAATGTCAATGGCTGGAAGCCCAAATCTGTTTCATCTTTCAGCATAAGGACAGGAAGTAAGGTCACTGTCAGCTTCTAATTGAAAACATCTTCAAATCAGACTTCTGCTCTAGATTAGGATTTTGTTCTGACATGCAGTTTGTGGCCCAATGTACCACACAAGTTAGTCCACATTCAGCGCTTAAATACAGATCCAGTCTTAAATACAGACACTCACTGGAGAAGTTACCTAATCAGAATCAAGCACAGCTGATAAACAACCGTCTTCCTCCTATTCAAAAAGTAACACATTAGCCCAGAGGGGTCTGCTACATAAATGCTCCGAGCTTTATCTCTAAATAAATCTCTAAATCTCGGGTCACGTCAAATGCTAAACTAAATTATTTGTGGTTGAGCAGTGCTCACTGCAATCTGCATACACAAAGTGGAACTTATTTACAATAGAGTTACGGGCCCCAGGAAAAGGTGAGACAGGCTTAACATCCAATCAAGTTCACACCCAACCAGAAGGAGAATAAACAGTCCCTGCACCACCCTGAAGTAACAAACAGTTGCCTTTAAATTAGGAAAGAACTTTTACTTCATATCCACGAACCAGTTCCGTATACTATTGGCTGGGGAGCAAACAAAAGGAAATCCTTATTCTCGTTAAAGAAATGATACCAGCTTCATTTCCTTATTCAGTTTGAAAACTGAAAAATGGCATGAATCAAGAAAAAAATAGGCTGAAAACTAAATCTGTAAATTGTATTAATACTATTTAAGAAAAAACATCTTTACCTGCATTGTCTACTTGTCCTATGTGACCATTTATTTTCAGGTTTTCAGTTCTCAAATATTACAGTTCTCAAATTTACCTTACAGTAATTCACAGTTCTCAAATACACCTTACCAAGCACATAGGAGGTTTCTACTAAAACTGAGCCCAGCTACCCCTTTAGAAAATGCCCCGTTCAAGTGCATTAGTTTCTTCTGAGGCGCTCTAGGGTAAGCTTTAAAGCGAGAATGCTGAAGTCAAATACAGAGGAGCCATGAAAACCTCCAACTTACCAGTATCAAGCAGTCCTCTTCACACCACAGCTAAGCCTTGTAGCATCAATACCCTAATCCATATTCCCAATTTCATCCACTCCTACAGTAGCCCCAGAGCCTATGGTTATTTTTGCTGTTCCTTATTTCAGTATCCTCCTGATCAAAGCTCCTATCCTCCCTCTCTCCCTCACCCTTCCATACTAAGAGATTTCAGATAAAGGGCACAAAGTCAGCTCCCCGCTGTCTTACCTGTCCAGAAAAGCTTGGTCAGCACACACTCACTATAGAGCTGAGAAGTACTGCACGCACCTGAGCGGAGGCCAGCACAGCTCTGGCCAGGACATCCACGCTGCCCTCCCAGTAGTTGCCACTCCAGTCAGGAAACTGGCCCCTTCCCAGTCACCAGGTGGAGCACCCGTTGTCTCTCAGCTAGTGAGGAACAGAAGCTTTGCATTCTCCCGTTGACACAGACCCTCAGCCATGTGCTGCACTGACCCACAGTACATACAACACAGGCAGCTCCCAGACCTGGGAGTCCTGGTGGACAACAGGATGACCATGAGCCAGCAATGTGCCCTTGGGGCCAAGAAGGCCAATGGCATCCGGGGGTGCATCAAGAGTGTGGCAAGCAGGTCAAGGGAGGTTCTCCTCCCCCTCTACTCTGCCCTGATGAGGCCTCATCTTGGAGCACTGTGTCTAGTTCTGGATTCCCCAGTTCAAAAAGGACAGGGAACACTGGAGAGGGTACAGTAAAGGGCTACAAAGATGATTAGAGGACTAGAGTATCTCCCTTATGAAGAAAGGCTGAGGGACTTGGCACTTTTTAGCCTAGAGAAGACTGAGGGGGGATCTTATCAATGCTTATAAATACTTAAAGGGTGAAGTGTCAGGAGAATAGGGCCAGACTCTTCTCAGTGGTGCTCACTGACAGGACAAGGGGTAACAGGCACAAACTTGAGCACAGGAAATTCCACCTAAACATGAGGAGGAACATTGAGGGTGGCCGAGCATTGGAACAGGCTGCCCAGAGAGGTGTTGGAGTCTCCATCTCTGGAGACATTCAAAACCCACCTGGATGCCATCCTGTGCAACCTGCTCTAGGTGAATCTGCTTTGGCAAGGGGGCTGGACTACATGATCTCCAGATGTCCCTTCCAACCCCTATCATTCTGTGATTCAGCAACTGAACGATATGGACTAATGCTATTTACTTGCTCAGTCTCCCAATTATCTTGCATCACTTGAGACCTCTTCCTTCCACCATGTCTTCCTTCACTGAGGTTCAGTCCTAAATTCTGTGCCAAGATGCACAAGCTCCCAGCTTGCCCAACTATACATTTCATAGAAATACCAATAAAGTGTTTTGAGCACTAATACTGCCTTTCTTTCTATCCCACCTGTTAGATACACAAATGCTAGTAATTCAGTTGATAAACAAAGCCAAGACACGCAGAATCACATCCATGCCATTTACTTGTACCTGTCCTCTCAGTGATGATCCATGCAGTATTATAAAATGCTTAAGAATCTGAACTTGCACAGAGACTAACTTAAATTAGTGTGCTCGTCTGGCCCGTTATTATTAAGGATAAAGTCACTATAGCAAGGATTACAAAATATTCTTTGAAACCTTACAAAACCATTAAGCCAAATATCAATCATTCAAAAGTTAGGAAGTGTCATTACTAAGGCTACCTATGAAATCCTAATTCAACTTTTCTCTGCATAAATTTTATGGCACAGTATTTAACAGTATAGTACATAACCACAGGCTGTTTCTTTACTCGAACAGCACACCCTCATTTTCAGTAATGAACAGATATTGGCCCCAATGTTACAGTCTGCGCAGAAATTACATTATTTGTAGAATCTCACAAAAACGGAATTGCAAAATATTTCAGGAGGTCATCTACTCCATCCTTTTACACTACAGTGTTGCAATCCACTTGTTAGATCATTATACAAGCTGTTCCTACAACTCCAGTGACAGATTACATTATTGCCCCAAACCACGTATTTCAGAGTTTCATTATCACTACTGTTAGAAAGATCAGCAGTTTGAAAACCTGTGTTGTTCACTGCAATTCAAGTCTTTTACTTCTTTTCTAACTCAATGTGAACGACCATTTATTATACTTCCTCTTTGAGTTTGTCTTTTATGTGTTTGAATAAAGTCCTGTCCCCCCGCGGTTTTGTTCTAGATTAGGCAAGGCCAATACTTCTGTGATCTGAACTGTCTCCAGAAGCTCGTGTCTTCCTTGAAGGACAGGGTCCCATACTAGACAGCATTCCAACGGCAGCTCTTCTGCCACTGAAGAGAATGAACAAGTTATCACACAGGATATCCTAAAGACTATAACCCGTGTGTTCAGTGAGATCCAGCACGACTGTGGTCTTGTTGATTATTCTGTTTGTGATCCACAATAAATACCAGATCCCTTCATAGAGCACTGTTGCATTGCTTACTCCCCATCCTACAGTTGTGCAGGTTTTCAGTCCCTTCAGTATGACACTTTTCAGTTGTTACTCCTTAGAGCGTGCATAAAAGTATCTGCATTTTCAGGCCCTTTTAGTACATTTCCAGTATTCCCGCCTTCTCCTCCCCTTACTTGCTGGTGAATTCAGCCTCTTACTATCTCAAACTACAAGACCAGACAATGCGTTGACCGCATGGCTAAAGTCAAATCAAAATTCTATACAAAAAATTAATTCATAGAAAAGAAGCATCTCTAAATCAGAGGGGAGAATGGAAGAGGATTAAAAGGATTAGAAAACAATTTGTGCGTGAAGAACAAACAGGTAGGGATGTAGGCTGAAAACTGCTAAAACTGGAAGTGAGTGACAAACATCTGCAACCATAAATACAACCTCTTTTTACAAAGATTTGTGAATCCTACTACACTTCGATACAGCATAGTACATCTTCCTATCTATATGGCTAGTTAATCCTAAATAAAATGTCTTAATACCATAAATGTTACTGTTACACTACCACCTGTTACTTTCTATTTGCTTATAGTAGTTTATTTTTTTTACTTCTTTCCTGCGGATTCAAGTTTTGTAGACTGGTTTCTCATCCACTGGATCTTGCTGCTTTAAAGACAAAAGTCTTTGGCTTTCTGATGAACTTATTTGTGCGTTCACTTTATTGCATCTGAACATTTAATACTGTCTTGAAAACCAAACATGGAACTAAATCTAAGAAATTAAATTTTCCAAACGGTAAAACTAAGAAACAAGGTCAAATTCTGAGTGCCTAATTTGAAACATTAATGAGCACTTAGAATTACAGATGTAACGTCCATTCCAGAACAGCTCCCCTTGACTTCTTTGGCAGCTGCAAGCACTCAGCATTTCTGCAACACAGATCCCAGAGGTCTCACGTCCAGTAAATGAGGAACACAGCTAGTGATCACCTGTGGGAAGCCTGCTTTAAGCAACTTGCTCACATCACAAACTCTGCAATAGCAATGCAGTTCAATTGTCTAGGACAGTGTTTAATTACATTAACAGCTAAACCTTTATTCAAACTTCTCTGTCCCTCATCTAATTTCATTTCAGACCTTCAAACATCTGCTACAAAAGGAGCAAGAGTCCTATAGATACCTTAATTTGCTATACAGCACCCACTTCTCCCCAGAGCAGGATCAGTTTTGTACACTGCATGCAGTGAGGGTCCTGTCTGTGTGTGCATGTGTGTATGTACAGATATTTACATGCAGGTGCCTGTATAGCTATAAATATTATCCATATGGATATACATTTTGTGATCATGTGAGCATAGCTGCACCAAAACTTACAGGCACAGAAGTTTAAAATTGTACAGGTTATTGTCACGTCACTGTTTCCAACTTGCTGATTTTTGCCTTTGCAGTCTTCATATGTCACTACAGTTTCTGTTTTAAAACCTGGGAAACTTCTTCCACAAACTCTGTAAAACACTTCTGTCACAAAGCTGAAACACACACATTCACGAAATGTTCAAGGAGCAGCAGCAGATTATCATGCTCTGGCTGAGAGGAGAAAAGGGCCAACACTCTCAAGTCCTGTTCTGTGCCAGATTTTAGAGAAAGTGTCCCAGAGCAGCAGGCACAAGTTTCCCTCTTCCTAAATTCCAAGCTTGATGCTTTTGGTTACATCTCTTCCAGCCTCGTCCCAGTCCCTTATCTTCCCTACTTCTGATTCTTCCTTTCAATACTATTTTTGGAGGTTTATTTTCCTCTTTTAAAACTGAGTCCATCTGTGTTCCCCAGTGTGTTTACCCTACTATCAGGCCGCCTTGCCCATTTCTTCTAAGATTAATTTCTGCATTGCATTCCTGACCTAACGTCTTGCCTCCTAGTCTTCACGTCCTGCCAGTTACAGGTTCTTTCATCTCACAAACCGTCTTGCAATTTGTGTCTCTCTTCCCCTCCTACTCCTCCCTCCCAGGTTTCTGCACACATCTGCTCAATGAGCAGAACAGTGACCGGAAAAGATCTGTAGACCCTTCTCTTACTCCTGCTGGCTCCTTTTAAAAGCC
The DNA here is from genome assembly GCA_013400335.1 of Eurystomus gularis. Classification (NCBI taxonomy): domain Eukaryota; kingdom Metazoa; phylum Chordata; class Aves; order Coraciiformes; family Coraciidae; genus Eurystomus; species Eurystomus gularis. The sequence goes on along the minus strand of VZZY01007085.1, from coordinate 173,280 downwards.
CTCTCTCCATTTTCCCTCTTGGGCCTATGGCAATCAAGTACCATCACACAGCATCACACCACAAGACAGATGCCCAAGTTCCCCTAAAGAAAGTAAAGCACTCCACTACATAGCACAGACACATCCTCAAATACAAGGCAGGCAGGTGCCAGTCCTCAGTCCCACAGCTCAGTCCAGGCCCACTTCAGGAGCAGTTCAGACTTTGACAGGGAAGTCCGATCTTTCACATATCATTTTGGACTGTGGGAAGCATGCCTGGTACATCTGCCCAGGTGGCTCATATATCCCCTGGTCAGTATTAATAGCTAGGTGAAGTTCCATGAGAATAGGCTATATCAAAGTTTTAGCTGACAAAAAAAAAAAAAAAGCGCTTCATCTCCATCACAGCCATGGGTGCCTAAATTCAGTTGTTACAAGCTATTGAAAAAAATCACTTTCTAAGCAGCAGCAGAGAAAACATCCCCTTCAGAGCAGACACAATCTGCTCAAAGTTTAACTGCATGCTCCAAAGCATAAGGGTATTAAAGTTGTTCAGAAAAGAAGCTGGCAGAACTCAAAGCAGAAACCATTGTTTTCCTCTTGCCTCAACATCAGAAGTAGCTGAACTCTTTTAACCGACATTTTGAAAAGAAAAAAAGAAGCTACGGCCCAAAGCAAAATGCACAATTTATAAAATTTTAATTGAAATAGTTAAGTTTGTTCTCAACTCCACTGCAAAGAGGTAATATTTCTTAAAAGCACCTTATAACATCCTACAGCTTTAATAAGAGCTAGCACAATCAGCCCAGTCAAACATTTTCCAGTATTTATTCTGTGCATTTTACATGCATTTAATTACATTGATGTGATCAGTGATGCGAGTACTGACGAGCAGTTGCATTTTTTCCCCATCTCATGTGTTAGGAAGAAGACACCACTAATCCACTGCTCTTATGAAAGGTTTTCCCTTAGTCTTCCAAACAGCTGCCTCCAATAACATCAACAGCTGAAAACACAGCACATATAGGGAGTGTCAATCAAATTTGTTATTGAGCTCATGTGTGTTTAGCAACCACTACAGAAAAGCACAGAAATATATGACTTTTAAAGAGATTAAAAAAGAAAAAAGACATCGTCTCACATAACTCTGGAGTGCAAAATTGGCCATACTGACAGGACTATGAAAATGTGATTCTTATACGAGTCAAAAAAAAAAAAAGTCTGCACTGTTCATTTAATGCTACCATATGACTTGACTTTGGATTCCAAGACAAAGTTTAGAACAACGTGTGCTACTACCTTACGGCTTTTTAACTTATACATAGGTTCCCACGACACAGTCTTTTTAATAACTCTTATGCAATTAGTGTTATTTGTGCTGTATGCCACAACGGGCCAGGCTGAAGACACACTAGTAGTTAAGAACATCAGCCATAACAACTCTTACACAATTAGTGTTATTCATACCGTATGCCACAACGGGTAAGGCTGGAGACTCACTGGTAGTTTAGGACATGAACCGTAAACAATTTACTTTCAAATGAAGGAAAAGCCATGTCTCCCACAGCTGAAGTGAGACTGTATTATGAAGAAATCTATCCTGCTTCACTTCTTTCCCAAGCAACTCCCCCCCCTCCTCGAATTCTGCATTGAGAAATAAGAACTGGGTTGTCAGAACCCGACACTTATCACAACCGTCAGCTTCCCAAGAGCTCTTAGAAGAGATTTGTGCTGCAGCAAGAATCACTGCCCTTTAATGTGTCCAGTGCACAAAATCTATTACCCAAGGTAGGTCAAAGCTGCTAAAGCCTACTTTGTTAAAGGCATGCTATCTTTCAAGTCCCAGCCCTGCCTGAGAAATCTAAGAACTTGCTTCACAGAAAACAAATGTCACTCACAAAATAGACAAAACTGAACAAAAAGCTGCACTGTCCACTAGCTTGTTTAGCATTCTAAATTCTTGAAAGAACATGGAAACAAAACTCACATTTCCTCTGGCAAGACTACAAGTGTAGCTTGTAGACACGAGGCTGACATAAATAAAGCAAGCACAGTATAGGATGCAGTCTTAGAAAGAATTCTCCAATCATATGGGTCTTCTGTGAAAATGAACTGGAAGCAAGCTTGACAGGCTGAACTGGCCACAAGAGACGTGATGCCAACTCAAGTGTCTGCAACACACTCAGGCAATTAAGCTGAATAAACAATACCCTGCAACTGTCCCATAAGGCAGCTACATGATTCCTTGCCTGACCTCCACAACTTGTCTTTGGTCCTTGAGTCTCTGAGGAGACTCGCCGCAGACTTTTCTGAGTCTGGCACATAGCTCGCCTCTCTCCCATGAAAACAGTGCAGCAAGACAAGATAAATCCTCCTGATACTCAGTGCAGGAGTTTCACAAGATTGTGCAATGGAACAAAAGCAAAAACACAGCCTGGGCTGAGCTGTAAGACATTCACAAAGCCTGACCAAAGCCCTAGTTCACAGAGGTGCTCAAGAGTTCAGCATCTGCTTAATTGTAGAAGCTGAAACCCTGATTCAGCGACATGTGACTTCAGTGGGAGCTGGATCAAGCATTCCAAAACCCAAGTTGATTTACTACTAGACTTTCTTAAGTCCTGACGTTCACTTTGCTATTTCAACCACAAGCAAGTGGCTCTTAACAGCCATTCCACTCTTACTGTATGCCTCTTCTGCACAACCCAAAGCTGTAGGAGTTCCCTCTTGCTGTCCTAAACTGGTCAAGACCAAGTGGCACCGAATAGCAAATGAACTGCACCCAAGAGAGACACTCAGGGAATTGTAAATCTGTTGAGCAATTAAGTGAATGTTGTCCGAGCCTACTGCCTATGACCAGTGGACATCTCTTCTGTTTCACACCACCCACTATACCATCAAAACATTTCAAGGCTAATGAAAAGATTCGGATAAAGGCTGTGCCCTGAATTTTTAAACATTATAGGCCCCAAACAGAGAAATCTGAGTCTTGTCATGCTTTTTAATACAGCATTTCACCTTAACCAAAAAGGAACAAAATATTCTTGCTCTCTGCAACCTGCAGTCTTTAAAACTTTGCAATCAATGGGCCATTTCCAGGATGTCTAGGAAAACCATCCTCCGAAGAGCAAGTCTGCTCTTAGTATGCTGAAGTTCATTACACACGACTCCTGAGCCCAGTGGAAAGAGTAAACATAGAGGACTTGCAAATCAAAACAGCTTGAAGGCCCCTGCCCTAGACCGAGCATGAAAGCATCGCTTTGGGCGAGATCTGCTGTCTCCGAGTGCTCTCTTCCAGCAGCCCAAACACTGGCTAAGTTACATAATATTTCTACTGCTGTCTTTAAGTTATACAAGAAGGCACAGCAATCTCACAAATGTTTACAGAAATCTACTGCAATGTTTAATTAAGGACTGCTAAGTATTAGACAAACAATTAAACAAAAGCCTTCATTGACTTACAATGAAAATCTAGAAAAAGAAAACCAACCATTCTATTAATCTCAGGCAAAAAAACCTCAAGCAAATCTCCAACTTATGAACCTACTGCTTTGCCTTCTGTTTGTGTGTAAAGCCTGTTCTACTCCAGAAAAAGTGTCTCTCAAGCTTACTAGAAATTATCAACTTTGACAAAGGCTGGAAAAGGAACATCTCTTGTTGGCTACGAAGGGAGCTGGAGCAGAGCTTAACTTCCCTGAAAAGCTAACCAGTCACCACCAAAACGTGAACTACTTTCTGAACTGGAAATACAGTATTATTAAAAAGATAAGCATGTTTCATAACACCAAGGCTTCTTAAGCACCCAACAATAATCACCATGATTCTCGTGTTTAAGTAAGAGAGTCAACACTACTTGGTCCGCTCATGAAATAGATTAATTCCGGTTCTTAACGCTTCTTACCACTTACCAACAACTTATTGCTGTTGATAAAAATTTATTACTTCACACCAGTTATCTACCAAAAAGAAAACCTGTAGTCACAGTAAAATTGTCCCTTTTTCTGAAATGGTAGTTGCTGCATTTTTTAAAACAAGTATTAAACACGAACCAAGAAGTGCTATGGGAGCAGAACCAAACGAGGCATCCTTGTGATTAAACCGTCCGCTTAACTAAAGACTAATTTTGACGCCTAGAGCCACTGGAGAGAAGAAGACAGAAAAAAAGGGGTTCGCTGATTCCTGCCTATTTTGAAATACCTACCGAATACACCACCCTGCGAAGCCCGAGCAGTTCTCTCCACACGCCAGTCACGCCCGGCACTGCTCGGCGAGCAGCCTTGCACCTCCGACCCTTCCTAACTTGAGTGGAGAAGGCGAACCGGGCTGCCCTGCACCCCGCAGGTGCTGCCACCGCCAGACACGGGGCATCCCCAAGCGCCCCGGGCACCCCGGGAGCCGCAGGCGGGGGAGAAGGGTGCAGGCACCTGGGCCGGCTCAGGGCAGCCCACACGCCCCGAACGAACAGCAGGACCCCCGAAGGGTCCGGGACGCGCCTGCCACCGGCACCCCTCGCCACGCCGCTTCTCTCCGCTCCCCACGGAAGGGGTCCCAGCCCCGCCTTGCCCCGGGGCTGCCCACGGCGAGGCTGGCTGGCGGACGCGGTCCGGCCGCCAACAA
>VZZY01007085.1:146840-164577 GCA_013400335.1 Eurystomus gularis | reverse complement strand
GCTGTGAGCGCACATCGCTGGCTTGTGTCCAGCTTTTCATCCACCAGTACCCTCAAGTCCTTCTCTGCAGTGCTGCTCTCAAACCCTTCATCCCCCAGCCTGTACTGATACCAGGGCTTGCTCTGACACAGGTGCAGGACCTTGCACTGGGCCTTGTTGAACCTCATGAGGTTTATGTTGGCCCACTTCTCAAGCTTGTCCAGGTCCCTCTGGCATCCCGTCCCTCTGGTGTGTCAATTGCACCACTCAGCCTGGTGTCATCTGCAAAGTTGCTGAGGGTGCACTCAATCCCACTGTGTCATTGATGAAGATATTAAACAGCACTGGTCCAAGTACCGACCCCTGAGGGACACCACTTGTCACCAATCTCTATCTGGACATCAAGTTGTTGACTACTACCCTCTGGATGCAACCACCCAACCGATTTGTTATCCACCAAACAGTCCACCCATCACATCCATATCTTTCTGATGTAGGGAGAAGGATGATTTAGAGAGAAGGGGCCCCGTGTCAAAGGTCTTTCAGAAGTCCAGACAGATGACATCTGTAGCTCTTCTCCTGTCCACTGATGTAATCACTCCATCATAGAAGGCCACTAGTTTGGTCAGGCAGGACTTGACCTTGGTGAAGCCATGCTGGCTGTCTCAAAGCACCTCTGTGTCTTCCATGTGCCTTTGGATAGCTTCTAGGCAGGTCTGTTCCATGATTTTCCCAGGCACAGAAGTGAGGCTGACAGGTCAGTAGTTCCCAGGGTTCTTCTTTCTGCCCTTTTAAAAAATGGGTGCAATGTTTCTCTTTTTCCAATCACCAGGGACTTCACCTGACTGCCAGGACTTATCAGATACCATGGAGAGTCGCTTGGCAACTACATCAGCCAGTTCTCTCAAGACTCTGTGATGCACCTCATCAGGTCCCATAGACTGTTCAGGTACCTAAGGTGACCAGGAACCCAATCTTCTCTTACAGTGGGAGGGACTTTGCTCCTCCAGTCCGTGCCTTGTGGTCCATCCACAACTAAGGCAGGAGTTACCCATATGTATTTGGCATCTTTGAGGCAGCTAACTCACAAAAATTTTATGACCAGCTACAGGGTTTATTCTCCAGCTTTCCTTTATACAGTCTTTAGCTGTTTCTTCAAGATACTTCTCCTCATCTACCAGAAAGTCCTCAGTACAGCAGGAAACCTGACAAAAGACAGGTTTTTTGATTATAGCTTCAAGCACATCTCAGCATGTACTTCTCTTTGTGCTTTCCTCAGGACTTCTTCAGGCTGTGTCAGTTCCTCCTCACCACCTTCTCTCTCTCTGGTCCTTTTCACCTATTGCGGATGCACAGATAAAAGGTCCTACAGAATAACAAACAAGAATTTCACTCAGATGTCTCCTGAAGAGATGACATGCTGGGATGTGTGGTGGAGGCTCTGCTTTTTCTTTCCCTTTGGAACAGCCCAAAACCCCCCAAACCCCTTATATGCTTCCAACAAATAAGTCAAGAATGACAGTTATCTAGAATAACAATATTTAAAAATCCCAAACAAACATCCATAGAAGACATCAGATTCCACTAAAATAGAAATCTGAAAAAATACAGCAGATTTTGCTAGGACATCAATACAGGCCAGAAATCCTGGAACCTGTGGCTCTCACATGCTTCCCTATATTGTCACTTGCGAACTCACAAAGTGAAACCAGCTATAATTTTAACTACATCTTACTCTGCAGCTTGTAAATGGTTATTTCACAAGAGTTATTTACTTACTGCTGAATGACTTCCCATTGCATGTACACCAGGAAGTTTTTGACGTTACTGAGCTTTCCACTACAGTGACAGCTACCTTGATTTATCACTGGGGCAAGACTGAGGATGCAAAAAAAAATCAAAGGCTGTGCAAAGTATGAGTAGATTAATGATGACAGGCTCCACCTGGAAACTGAGCACTTGTTTTATGAAGGATGTAAGAGGAACAAAACCTGCAATGTTTTGGATGGAAACCTTGCAAGTGAACACAAACAGCGAGGACATTTGGAAGCTGCAATCTCAGCAGTGGAAGTGAGCACCACACCCAAGACCATCCTCAGAAGGCTTTTCATGGAAACGGTCATTTTTTCTTGGTTTTGCTGAAAAGGAAGGTGTAAAATTAGACCCTCTTACAAACTTCAAGTATTTTCCAATCATCTTTATTTTTGTAGAGTATGTAATACCCAAATCTGGAAACTTATTTCTCAAAACTGCACATCAAAACACCACTTCAAGTGAATTGGAGACCATCAAAATTATTTCCAATGGAACCAGACAGCTGCTCGGTACTTTAACTTCCAGTTATTACTGGTTTGGGACTCAGTGGTCAGGACTGCTGAAGATATTTTTTGTTTTAGTGAACAATATATACATTTAAAAAACAAACAAACAAAAAAACCCAGAGATTTTTTTTCTCCTGCTCTTTTGCTGTTGCTGAAATTTGTGAAGAAACAGGGGGTTAATTTTGTGAATGTTTCCAATCTGCTGGACTATCCATTGAAAAAAATGTTCAAAGGGAGAGGTTCTAGCTTGGCTTTGTGAAGACCTTCGGACAGTTCCCAGTCTGTTCCCAGGCTGTTCCCAGTGTTCTCAGACATCTAGTTTTCTTACCAACCCTTGTGTCTATGGGAGCAGAGAGTGCTTTTTTTCATTATGGTTTTTCTTTTACTCTCTGAAAGCTGTGTGCTATGGAAAGTCACGTGGTATGTGACACAAAAAAGACTCAAACCATTTACAGATCAATACAGCCCAGTCTTACTGTGCACTTCCATTCTATTTCTGAACTCTCATACTTCACTTGATCCAAACTTAAGCTCTGGGTTACTTCTGCCCTGCCCCTTTTAACTAGCTGATGAAGTACACAGTAGCAACAGTTGCTGGCATCAGAAAAGAGCCAACTTCAGAAGACCAGACTAAGAGTACAAGGAAGGTGCTAGAAAGTGTGCTTTCTAGGTTTAAAAGTGAAAGAAAAAAAAACCCCAAAATTCATGAGGTTATAGATGTTTGTACTTGTGTAGCTTAACAAGACAGCCCTGTATGGTCTCACGATGTAACTGTGTAAAATGCAGCGTTGGGAACCGGCACCAGGAGTGCCCACAGAAGTACCAGATTGTCCCTGCGTAAAAAAGGACAAAGGCGAGAAATCCGTGAATGCTGCGTTCGCAATTCTGAGCTCCTAAGATGGAGAAATACACAGACGTAACTCAGAGAAATAGCCTTTCATAAAAAGATCAGAGATGTCTAACAAATTGCTTTCTTCCACATTTTCCACTACAGATTTCACTGAGACATTAGAGAGACCAGCCAAGTGCATCTCTATTTTGCTGAAAGGCTTGTCAACTTTTTGCAAATACCTCAGGCTGTCTGTTTAATCCAGTTCCTGGACTTCTGGCACTGGGTCTGCAACACATGTCTCTGATATACAGCTTCAAACTACTCTTCCTAAGAATGGTTACTCTGATTGTCTCCTCTGATTCCTTCACTTTCACCACCTGCCAAAACCTTTTACCTCAAATTCCTGTCTCTTCAGTTCTTCTGAGGCAATGTGATAGAATAAATGGGCTTAGTGTTGTTCCTCCAGTGGAGAGGTACGTAGCTCTCTGAACTGATGGTCTTTTTTCTTCATAGCTGCAACAATCCTGACCTCAACTATCCCGTTTTGTTCACACAATATTGTTTTATAACACATTGAGATACCATCTTCAGAAATTAATGCACTGCAGGCATATTTTTCTCTATCAAACTATCCTTCATCCTTATACACTGAGCAGCTGAAAATAAATCCATCTATACTTAGCTAACTTAACATATTAAAAATAATGTGTTTCAAGGTACTGTGGCGTAGATCATGATGGCAATTATGTTATTTCTCTGCATTATGGAATTACATAAAAAAACTGAGCAAGCCAGATGTTCTCTGCTGTAGTTTTGGAATTTAAGAGAAGTAAATTTCAGGTACAGTGCATTTACTATAAAATATCCTTGGTAATCCCACCTCAAACAGAGTGCTCACTGGAAAGGTCATTTACACATACATCCATTAAACTCCTCCCACAAAACATCATCAACAAAATTTGCCGCCACTTTATGCAACAACAATAAATGCTTCCAAAATATAGCCAGACCTTTCAAAGTCCTCCCCCACATCTGCTTCCAATCATCACTTCATAATTCAGGGTACGTCTCCCATTCCAGAAACCATTTGGACTTCATGTAGAAAGATAAGGCTTCCTCCTGTCTGGCCCACATCTAGTTTATACCAAAGATTAATCGAATGCTATCCTAATTTATATAATGAAAAGGGGAGATCAGTAGGTTTTTCAGACTCAAGGATCAGTGTTTTTTGGAAAGTAGGAATTACTAAATCAGGCAATCAGTAGATGCTTTGCTAGGTTTTAGTAGGAGCAGCTGGAACGAACGCTTTCAAAATCTTGCCCGTGACATTCACCTCTAGCAAGCTTTTGCTCCTACTGACAGATGACAGCAGCTTCATCTTCCTGAGATAAATGCTTTAACAGCCCTTTTCCTTTCCCTCAAATCTACTTTGGTTTCCTACTGCTAATGGTCTCTGGTCCCTCTAGAAGTTATAACCCCAGGCTTCCTCCCATTCAATACCTGTCACAAAACACCTATACTTCTGTTCTTTACTATTTATTCTTCTTTCACATTTGTCTTCCTACAGTCTTCCTGCCTTTATGTCACCACAAAGACCTTTTCCCCCTGTGTTGCTTCCCCATCTCTCAGTGAAATGTCACTTTCCAGGGCTCTGTAAAGCAAGAAAATTACTTTATATGACTGTTGTGGCTTAATCCATCAGCAGCTAAGCCCCACAGAGCACTCACTCACTCCCCAACGGTGGGATGGGCGAGAGAGTTGGAAGAGTAGAAGTGAGAAAACTTGTGGGTTGAGTTAAAGACAGTTTAATAGGTAAAGCGAAAGTTGCACACACAAACAAAGCAAAACAAGGAATTCATTCACTGCTTCCCATCAGTAGGCAGGTGTTCGGCCATCTCCAGGAAAGCCGAGCTCCAAGACATATAACAGTTACTTGGAAAGACAAACACCATAACTCTGAACATCCACCCTTTCCTTCTTCCCTCAGCTTTATATGCTGAGCATGATATCATACGGTATGGAATATCCCTTTGGTCAGCTGGGGTCAGCTGTCCAAGCTGTGTCCTGTCCCATCTTCTCATGCACCTCCAGCCTACTTGCTGGTGGGGTGGTGTGAAAGGAGAAAAGGCCTTGACTCTGTGTGAGCACTGCTCAGCAGTAACAAAAACATCTCTGCATTATCAATACTGTCTTCAGCACAAACCCAAGACGTAGCCCCATACTGGCTCCTGTGAAGAAAATTAACTCTGTTCCAGCCAAAACCAGCACAATGACTTTGCTTGAGGCCCAAATTGTGCGATTCCAAACCCAGGTTTCACATTGTTTTATTCAACCAGCATTATCCCCCACAAAACACTCTTTTTTAGCATTGAACACGATAGTCGAAGCAATGTGCAAGTTCTTGCTACTTTCATCACCTTTTTTCTTTTCTGAAAGAAGCACTTACAAACCCTGTCTGCAAACTAGGACCACATTGTATCAAACCTAACAGACAAGGAACAAAGCAACCCAGAAAAGGTGGCCCTTGTCTCCCTCTACTAAATAGCCAAACTACAAATCCCGGGTTTGGAGCTGGCTCATTCAGCTTTGCCTCAGGGATATGTGCACCATGGTGTGTCAAGTGCCGCTGTGCCCTAAGTAAACTTTAAAAGACCATTGTACAGGCTTGTGACAGGCAGACATAATAGAGACATAAAAAACTTGAAAAGCCTTAATTGTCAAGAAAAATAAGAGTTTGTTAAGGGCAATGTTTAAAAGAAAAATAATTTAATCCAAAAAAAAGAAAACCTGAGTCATAAGCTCCAGATAAAATTTCTGGCAGTAGGATGCACCAGCATGGAAATAACCCTCCAAGGACAGCAACAAAACCCTCCTCTTTTGGAATTTTAAGGCTTATGTAGATGGGACATAGAGCAGAATCCAGGGAACAACATTAGATGCCGTGAAAGGCTTACTCTGCCACTGAATTTAGTGACAGAGAAACGCGCTGAAAGCTCTGGTGTTACTAAGGTACTTCTTATTCGCAGCTCAACCTTGATGTTTACATTCACTACAGGATGCTGATGTGATGTTTTCTTCTGTACTCTGATGTGCATTTTAAGCTGAAAAACACTAGTAAAGAGATTGAATTACTGACATATTTTGTGTGGTTATTTGATATCATATTCTATGTTCATCACAGAAATAATTAAAATTATTTCCCTTCCTTCCAAAGTGGAAGAGAAGAGACAGGCAAATCGGAAATTGCCTCTGAACCCCACAGAGATATTAGTGACATAGGCATTTGCCTCAGCAGTCCAGCGAGCCATGTAGTTGGCACATGCTCCTGAGCAGCCAAGTCTTCAATAAAGATAAAAGCATGACTAATTGCAGTCTTCCTTCCCAAGTGCCACGGCAGAAGGCATTAGCCAGCTTGAGCTCACAGCGTTAGAGTAATTAGCCCAAGTCAGTGGTGGGCCAGCATTTGTCTGCTGTGATGGCTTGACTGGGCTGGAGCTGCATCATCAAAAGCCACCTCTAAAACTGTCCTCTGTAGATGCTCATTCCAAATACTGAGGCTAAGTCCCAAGTGTGAATGCAGGGTGAAAAGTAAAAACCAAGAAGTTAATACAAATAAGTGTTTGGGACTTCTCTCCTGATAAGCTTTTTGCTTAATGAGGGGAAAGCCACAGAACAGAATCGTCCTATCCCATGGAAGAAGCTAAAAAGGCACAAGCTGCAGCTACTGCTGACATTTGGTCAGGAGAGCTACTGGAGTGAGCGGCTGCAATTTGAGCAGAAACTCTTCCCTTCTCCAGTTCTTTTTGGTGATATTTTATGAAACGTTAAATTAAGGTCAGATAAAGGACATGTTAGTAATGTCCTTGCCAGTGAAAACCACAAGTTAACTATTAAATTATGTTTATTTACTTACTGTTTCATAAAAAGAGTTTCCCTTTGAAAGTCCATTTGAGGAACCTGTGAGATTGAGAACAATATTTGGACACAGCTCTGAATAGTTAATGGAAGTTCTCTGTGCTCTGTCTGAAACCATTTGTGGTTCCCTTTTAGCACATTAGTTGAATGTATACACTGGGAATATTTTACTTTGTTTTATGTTATTGCAATTTGCAAAACTTACACTAATAGCCCAATTTCATGCAATTATCTGAATGCAAAACATTGTTTGGTTGAATTCCCATAGCCTAATCCTACTAGTTCCCTTGGCTGTCTCACTTTCAATTATGAACCAAGGTCTGCACATCAGATGAAATGCTGCTATTGTAAAAACAAATCCTTTCTTTAAAAGTTATTTTCAGTGGTCTTCTCCCATACAGGCTGTTTTTATTGTCTGCAACCAGAGGCGCTTTAAGGAAATCTGATTTTAACATCACAGGCCTGCAATACATATACTTTAGCTAGAGCCGTTTGTTGTGTTATTGTGGTAATAAACCAGTTATCTTTGCACTATAATTGTACCTCTAAATGTCTCTCAAGCTGCACATATGGGGCAAAGTGTGGCTTTGTGAATACACAGGGGAAGGGGAAGAAAAGAGGAAGGCCATACAGAGAATTACATCCTTTTTTCCTTCCATGTATAACACAGCTAACACAGTTTCGGAAGGCAGGCGATGGATGATGTTAACACTACGTTAATGCCACTCAGGGTTCAAGTCTGACTATTCAGAAATCACACAGCTGACTAAGGGATCATGTATGTCTGGTTTTGTATTTGCTTTTCCATTTTGGGAGCCTTTACAGCTCGTAGCTTCAAGTTTTACTCTACAATCTAAGAAAAAAAAAAAAAAAGAGGGGTTTTTCTTTTTATTAAAATCCAAGTTTTTATTAAATCACATGACTCCATGATCTAGGACTTTAAGAAAAATGCCAAAGAAGGTGAGACTTTTAAGAGTCAGTAACAATGTGCTAAGTCCCCCAAATCAAGTTAATAAATTAACCTAGCCAATGGGCCTGCCTTTCTGAAAGGAAGCACATTTTGAACATCTTGAAAAATGCAGATAAAGTCGTACCTGTGGACCATATACCTTGAAGCTTCAGAAAGCTTGACTCCTGCTTTGATACATCCCTCTCTCTTTCTGTTCCTCTGAAATACCTGTCCTGCATTTCCTCGTTTGTGCTCAATGTACTGCATCCTTGGCTGTTTATAGACCTCTCCTTTTTGGTAAGAGGAAACCATTCTTATATCCACTTTCGAAAGAACTTGCATTCCTTGACTTAATCAGGACAAAGGCAATAGATCTGTTTTAACTGAAGTTAGATGCATACATTTATTTGAAAATAAGTCTATAAACTCCATTCGTTTGTTGTGAATGGGAAGAAATAATACACATTTCATTATAAGATGGGGCAGACATCATCATGTGGCCTTGCCTGGCTCTCTACAGAGGAAGGTTTCAATAACTAGGTCCTTTCTTGTAGATAGATAACATTAGATGAAATGAATCCCAACCCTGATGCCACATTTTGGGTATCCATGAATCAAAATAATAGAATTAAATTCCTTTTTCATTTTCGCTGCCTTAAATATCTTCCATCTTTTTTGCCCCAAAGGAACAGCTATCTCTCCAGGCAGTGAAATTTCTGTTTCTTATAAAAGCTACACATTCATCTGACATCATTATTCAGGTCTTCAAATGACCTTCATCAAAGAAAAGGAACTGGAGGCATGATATTTTGGATATTAAAGGGTGAAAAATAAGCAGGAAACAAGGGGAAAAAAACAAGTAATATTTTAAACAGGAAAGCAGCAAAGAGCAAACTCACTGTTTTTAATTTTGCATTTCACCCTTTACATACTAATTGTATTGTCACACACCCAGATACACACACATAGATACCCCATTACTAATTACCTTTAAGGAACACTTCAGACAGTAAGGCAGGATTCTTCAATCTTATTTTGGCTGGTGTGATTTATAGTAGCCCCTTCTCTTTGCACCTGCAAACATGGCCATTCTGGCACTTTGCTTATGCAGTATTTTATTTGTGAATATTAGTGCTAGCCCAGAATAAAGTCTCAGAGAACATAAGTTTCATTTTGTGCTATATGCCAGCCATCTCCATCACAAACAGCAAAGAATAAAAAAGTGTAAGTTGGCTCCCTAAGGATCCTTTCATTTTCTTCATCTGCTTTGTTAGAGCTGCCACAGCTGCTCGCTCCTTGCAGAGGATCAGACAGACACACGTAACACGTCTACTCACTTGTACAGGGGATTGCTCTCAAAGCTAGTTCCCTACCATTAAGCTACTCTGAGAAGTAACTGATAGCAATGCAGGCCTTGGAAATTATTTAACATCATGAATAGACAGAAATAAGTGGACTGGCTGCCTTGATGCTGCAGTACTTCTTTCTCACATGACTGTCTGGAAATTCTGCTGCCCTGAATCTCTGGTTTCTAGTGAATATATAGTAATGCACCAGCCTCCTGCTTGGGGATGCCTTTCACAGACATGTTATGGTATATTATGCTTTCCAGCATTTCTGTGTTACATGCACAAAGAGTTTACATTGGAACTGGCAAGGTTATTAATTGCAATTCTGATTTAACCTTCCTATGTCTTTTCTATCTTTGCAACACCCATTTTTATATATATACATCCATATATATGCATGCACAGATACATTTATAAATATACAAGCATTAGATGCTCTATTTTTGGAGCAAAAATCAATACTAGCTGCCCACTGTCAAGTGGGTCCCCAGAATGCATAGCCATGAAATTCTGCATTACCAAACACTGGTGCATGGGACATAGAGGAACAAAAAGAAAAATGTTCAAATGAAAACGTATTTCCATTTCCCACTTGCAAAGCCCTATACGAACAGAAAAATAGGAGGGATCAAAATCCACATTCTTAGTGCTCTTAAAGTTGTATATCACACGTTGTATTTCATTATACATTTTTAAAAGGCTCCACCTACTCTTTGGGACTAGAAATCTTTTAATAGCATGAAGTTAGTCAATCTTTCTCTCATTAATATTCATATATATGCCCCAGTTCTTACATTTAAATCCACTAATGAAGATTCACTGCGGCTGCAGCCAAAGACTGTGCAGGACCGGGACCCTTTTGTGCCAGCAGCCCCCGTGGAGCTCTGAACGGCGTGCCGGGCAAACAGCATTCATTACACAGCAGCTGCTTCACCTGCTTTCTGCTCCCTTATCCCTTCTGCTGCTTCCTTTAACATCTTTAGCGCACCCTCAATTGAGGGGGGATGTGTTCCCATTGCAGCGATGAGAGTGATAGGCAGGGACTTGCAATGTGCCTGTCCTCTGTGTTGTAAAAGAGGTTTTAATAATCTTTGCCAAGTTATTCAATCTTTTCATCTTTTGCACTATGAAGTGTTCTCCATTTTATGAAAGGGAGACAATACTGCTTCTCTTCTTCCCAAGGTTTTTTTACAACCGTACAGCTTCTGGTTTCCATTTAGCACTAACTCGATCTCTTTATGCAGCACCACACTGTGATGTGTAAACTTAGCCTGGAACAGAGTCTGAAGACAGAAGAGACGATTATGATCATCTAGTCCTGCTTTCTCTAGGATTTTTCTCAGGGATTCCTGCACGAGGTTCCACGGTTTCAGTTGCCAAGGAAACAATTATCAATCTTTTCCATCCCTCACCATCCTATCCCTCCTTTCTGTTTTGTCATTTCTTGCTACAATAAAAATCTTGTCAAATGTCCTGGTCTCTAGCTCTAGCATCATCACCTGAGAGTTCAGCCCGAAGCTTACCTCTTACCCCTGGACTCTGTGCTGCAGGTGGATGACCCTTTGAAAATGATCTTCTCGGCTGCAGATAGCTTATCAAGTGCTGTATTGTTTGACTAGCACAAGATATAGTTTTTAAATTATCCAGCAGTGTACCGCTTGATGTACTTTTGCTATCTTTCATCACAGCCTTAGCTCCACTACAGCCTCATGCAGAAATGATTTGGAAAAAATACACTTTATTACAACATGCAGCTGAAGAGCTGAACATGCAGCAATGAGGAAAAGAAAGGAAGATGCAAAGAGATGGAAAACTGTGTAGGAGGAAGATAGAAGGCAAAACCCCTACACCAACTAGAGAATGAATTCAGAGGTAGTCAGAGCCAGAGATAAACTTTTAGAGTCTCAGGAGGTTAAACTTGGGTACCTTCAGGCAAGTTACAGGAGATCTGCATGTTTCCCTGAGGTCTAATGAATCCCACCTGTATAATTCACAGCTTCTGACAGCTGCTCTGATTTTTATGCCCTTAAATACAGCCCTGATCAGGGTGACTGTTTGAAGGACAGAAGGGTATCTCACCAATGAAATCTGAAGGGCAATCCACTGAAATTCAGTGGAATTATGTCAGTGTAATCAGTTCCTCAGCGTGCACAAGAGGGAGGATGAACACACCGGCTGCAGGGAGAGAAAGAAGAGCCAAGTACCTCCAAAAATCTTATGCGGAAGAGGGCTGTTTTGATAATTTGCATGTCGTGATAGTTCACCACTTAGGGTAATTGTCCTGCTTTTATAAGTAACCTAACAATAGGTAGGTTACTAAAGGAAAGCAGACCTGCCTTGCAAACCTCAGAATATCAGATGATCAAAGAAAAGTTGGGGATACATCAAAACTGAAACATTCTTCAGGATAAGCTCCTAGGGAGAGAGAAATAAAGTAGACCGCATTAATAAGACAATTCCTGCTTATGGTCAGGGAGTGATGCTTCAGCACTTCCTCTTCTGGACACTCATTTTTGGAGCTGGCTGAGGTTTTTTTGCTCTATGCATGTGTGAGATGTAACAGAATGGTTCTGAGGATGGCCAAACCATGCATGTATACACAGAAGATGTTGTGTCATACATACACCACCATGGAAACACTTAGTTGCGTGTCCAGTAGGTCTGGCACCAGAGCCATTGTGCCTCTGCTGGGATTTCCACAGGCCCACGCCTCAGGACAGGTCTGTGTCATTGCCCACTATAAGCCTGGGAAATATGGATCTTTTGGCTGTTTGTGGCCATTTGTTTAAGATGCTGCATCTAAACGTAGCCCAGCAGGATGCACAGATACTGAAATTCCTGATACTTTTTGTGCAGAAATCACTCGCTGATGTTTTAGGGTGGTTGTAACAGAAGTAGTAGGAAAAATGTGTGTGAAAAACGATGGAGAAAACAAGCTATTTTTATGAATGTCAACAATATCTCAGTTTTCCTGCTGGCAATTTTCCTGCCAGGCTGTACAGAAGAATGTTAGAGGGAAGCAAATAGGAAGAAAACTGTGACAACATACCAACACTGTTTCAAATACCATAGAGCTGTTAAAGAAGTATGTCAGGGAATATCTACCCAACCCCCCCCCACACACACACACATACCTTCAGGCAGGCGAGTGTTAATTTCTCCTAAGTCCAGGGAGAATAAAGAAGACATTGAACTGCTGAAAACCACAGCTAGACAAAGAGGAATGGATGAACATCAGTGTTAGGATGAGTCAGAAAAAGCCAGCCTTTAAGAGAGAGTTGGTTTTGGCACTTGACCCCGAACAGGTGTGTTTATGCTCAGTACAAACCGTTGAAAAAAACGTGTTTTCTGGCAAGACTTATGTACAAATGCTCTTTCTTTGTTTCACCTCACATTTCATCTTCTGGTTTTCTTCCTTTGGCTGAAGAAACATCTTTTCTTTCAAAAAATATATTCTTGAGCCCCCTGGATCAGCTGCTGACCCAAAGTGTGTTGGGTTAGTGTGGTGCAGAGCAAGGGCTGCTGTCTTGTCTATTCACATGTTGAGTGCTGTATTCAACCACCCTGGAGAATAGTATTTGGAGGGAAAAAACCATCCCTGGTTGGCAGACATGAGATGACTTAGCGTGCCAGCTGCCTCACAAGCCTGTGCTTCCTCCCCTCAGCAGCAGTACACAAGTGTGAGAACTTATTATTCGCAGATAAGAGAAGCAACAACTCCATAGCAAAACAAAACAAAGAGAGAGAAAAAAAAACCAACCCCCAAACAGCAGGTAAACCTGAGAAGGGTACTGTCACTTGACCCTACTGTTTCCCCCGCTGAGGTGTGCTGCATAGTTCCCAGGCAACCGCTCCCCTGCTGCTGCCTGCCCCTGCCAGGCTGAGGGCAGGGAAGAGGGTATCAGTTTGCAAAAAGAGAGTGATCCCAGTCCACGCAGGAACAGCACAATCTTCCTTTACAGCAGACCCAAGCATATTCATTGAGCAAATGGCACCAGGAGGTAGAAACTGAAGGTTATCTCTTCTGCTGCCACATGGGCTTTAAATTACTCAACTATTCATACTATGGGACGGCTTGGAAGTGAGGCGCAGGCAGTGGTGTCCTCTGCACAGCCCTGGCTGAAAATGTGCTGGGGAGGAAAGGGCCTTCTGCTCTTTCGGAAGCTTGGGAGGGAATCAAGGAGGGCCTTGATCCTGGAGGTCTTGTGTCCTGAAGAGCTCCTGCTTCTTGCCTCTGGATCCAAGACAGACCCTCTTTGCCCTCAGATTAAAAATATCTCATTTCACCAAATCTCCTCTAAGATCTTGAATGTTTCAGACTTGGCAACACCATCCACTAAGCTAAAACTTCTCCTTCTGCTCACAGCTTCCACCTTTCCAAGACTAAGCAGTCCTTTGCTATCAGAGCATGCCTGGTAACTCTGTGTGACTGTCTTCATCACAGTCTTCTGTCCTGCTAGTCATTGCCAGCCCCTGCTGTTATCAATAGTTTAAATAGATTAAATTGTTACATTAATGGATTAAGCAGCTTTCAGCATTGCTCTAATCTCCTTGAGCCTCTCCTGGACTCCTCACTGGCTCTTTGGGGTCTGTCAGTTGGCCTCCTCCCGGTGCTGTTCACGCAAGCTGTATTGATATTGCACGGTGTTCATTTTTAGACGCAAAATGCAGCACACAACTGACTCATACACCCAGCAGTTTCACATACATTATCGCTATGCAATTACCTTTGTCAACTAAATATATAGTCTCATCAAATCACAAAAATCAGGTTTGTTTGACATGTTTGCTTTTAGTTACCATGAAACTATGCCAGTGGCATTAATCATATTCTTTTCCTTCTTTCTTGACTGAATCCCATACAAGCTTTCCTTTATTTTCCCTGGAACTGAGCTAAGACTAGCCAGCCTGCAGTTACTGGGCTCATTCTCTGGGGAAAAATTAATACTAGTCTTTTGCTCTGCTCTGTGCCTTTATTGTGTCCTGACCCCATCTTTCTCTCACTGTCTATGCCCTGACCTCCTTCACAGAACAGCACATCCTAATTTGCTCCTGGAGAGGCCTGGGGGAAGGGCTGGAGGCTTCTTCCCCTCCCTTGCAGAGCACTGCGGAGCTACTGCATGTATGAAACTCTGGGTTCTGGGAGGGCAGAGGGCAAGAGAGGGGGCTGTGGGGATCTGCATGCCCAGGGTACCACCTCAGTACCATCACAATGTGTTAGTCTGTCCCACAGAGACAGCCTCTGGTCACGAGAGAGACGAGACTGCATGAGACATGAGGGATGAGTGAGGAGGGCAGAGCTGGAGAGCTCTCCTGCCCCTGCTCACACCTCTCCTAACCTTTGTCCAAAAGGTTTAACAGTACTGTCATGATTGATGATATCATAATATCATCCTTTCTGTTGTTATCAGCAGAAATTATTCAGTTGTTATCAGCAGTCAGATGATATCATTTCTCTATCATTTCTCCTTACCTGCAGGTCTACTCTAAAGACTGCTGGAATCTTTTCATTAGCATCAAATCAGAGTTTATGATTGCATTTCCCTGGAGATGTAAAAGATGCGTCAGACTCATTCTCTTCCTTTTGGGGATGCTCAGCATGATCAGAGGGTCTCCTCTGCAGGAGAGCAGTAGCAGCTGCATTTGCTTCTCCAGAGGAGTTACAGGGCTGCTTTCCATGCTCAGGCCCCTTTCTTGCAGCGTGCAGTTTTGGAGTCACTGGTGCAGCTCCTGCCCTCCAAGCCAGGTTCTCTGATTGCAGGATTCCCCAGAGAATTAAAATAGATTTTTCCTACTAGTCCATAAAGAAATCAGTGTTCACTCAACAGGAAACAGATTCAAGATCACATAGCTTCCCTGCCAGGGTAACCTGTCCTATCAGCCTGTATTAAAGAAAGTATGCCAGGCCACAGAGAGCACAGGAGGAACACACGCTGCACAGTATAGAGAGTAGATGAAGTAGAATCAGTTTCAGATTATTGTTACTGTATTCAGCAACGTACTTCAAGTGTCCTTTCCTGAGGAGGCCTATTAATAAATGGAGACAGAGGCCATAATAAACTAAAAAACCAACTGCTTCACAGTTCAGAAAGTTAATATAGTGCCCTGGGCAAGCAAGCAGGATGGCTTAGTAACAGAGAGCTCAGCATAGACCAGCTAGGACCATTGATAATTCCACTTATTGCAAAGAGGAAGATCAGGATGATGCGAGAAAGTAAAGAAAGGAAGGAAGAAAAATGTGAGAGAAGGCAACCACAGAAAGCTGAGCTTTATAGAGAGCATGTATGTTGCCCTGTGACTCTGTCTGCCTATAGTTAGAGGGCAAGGAGACACACACCCTACTAAAAATATCTTTAAAAAAACAGATCCTTTCTCTATAACCTCTGCTTGTACTGAAGTAAGGTCATAAATGACAAATCTCATTCAGGAAAATTTTCTCAATGTTTTCATTAAACACAAGGAGTAATAAAACATTATGAAAGGAACCCAAGCATTGTTTCTGTTGTAAACCACAGGTGGTTTACTTCTCAGAGATTGCTTATCTGTTACTCTTTTTCTGCAAAGCAGATCATTGGCTTTTCAAGTGTCTGCACATAGCTCAGAGCCTTGGAGTATTTCTTGGTGAAAGCCCTGTCTCCTTTTAAAACTGTGAAAGTGGTAATGGGGAAAGACAAAACAGACACCCTTCTCTGCTCAGTTTTCTTCTCACGGGACTGAAAGCATGATGCTGCCTTTGCAGCTGAGGTGAAAAAAACCAGCCCCTTATCTCCCTGAGAAGTGATATTCTTCCTTGCTGCAGCCAGGAGCCTCTGGAGAACAGTGGATTTAAGAAGCCAGAGGACTCCCATTTTTGTTCAAAGGGAGGGCAACTGAGATGGATGAATGGGCCTCCATGACCTTTCGCCATTCAGATTTTGCGTTCAAGTAGTTCCATGAATTTGCTAGGAGTCTCACAATCGATGGTTCCAGCACTGGATGTGTCGGATCTGTTAACATTTGATATCCAGCCAAGGTATTATAAAATCCTCCACGCAGGCACAGAGCTGTTCCCTGTGATCAAAAGCAAGCCCTGTGATCAAAGGTGTGTGTTTGAGGATCTTTGACTCCTTCTAGAGAAAAGCACCAGTGATATCCTTACTTGAGTGCTGAATGAATATTCCTCTTACTTTTGCTTTACCTCTAGTACCAACTATTTTTTTAACTGAAATCTTTGAGTACTTCTTTGTAATTGTCTCTATGTTCTCTGAATTCTTCTGCTACCTCTGTTTCAAAGCACCTGAGTTACAACGTCTCTCCGCAAGGTTTCCCAGCTCTACTGAGTCTGGCTGGGGTGGAGTTAATTTTCTTCACAGCGGCCCATATAGTCCTGTGTTTTGGACTTGTGTCCAAAACAGCGCTGATAACACACCAGTATTTTAGCTGCTGCTGAGCAGTGCTTGCCCAGGGCCAAGGCCCTCCCTGTTCCTCCCTCTGCCCCTCCAGCAAGCAGGCTGGGGATGGGCAAGAGGCTGGGGTGGGACAGCCAGCACAGCTGACCCGGACTGACCAAAAGGATATTCCATACCATATAACGTCATATTCAGCAATAAAAACTAGGGGAAGTGGGAGATTCCTCAAGATTGCTCAAGGACTGGCTGAGCATCACTCNCCGCCGGTAGCGGGTACGAGGTGCGGTGCTCGGGGGCGATGGGGCCGTGGTGCCGCCGCCAGAGCCTCCCTGCAGTCCCAGGGACTGCCTTGCGCACCCCTCACCCGGGGGACCCCCGCGCCAGGGGCNACAGCGCTGATAACACACCAGTATTTTAGCTGCTGCTGAGCAGTGCTTGCCCAGGGCCAAGGCCCTCCCTGTTCCTCCCTCTGCCCCTCCAGCAAGCAGGCTGGGGATGGGCAAGAGGCTGGGGTGGGACAGCCAGCACAGCTGACCCGGACTGACCAAAAGGATATTCCATACCATATAACGTCATATTCAGCAATAAAAACTAGGGGAAGTGGGAGATTCCTCAAGATTGCTCAAGGACTGGCTGAGCATCACTCTGCTGGTAGGAGGTGGTGAGTGACTGCCCTTGCCATCACTTGCGGGTTTTCTTCTTTACTTGCTAAACTGCCCTAATCTCAACCCAGCCATGTTTTGCACCAACAGATTTGAAGACTTCTGCCGCACTCAGCACTTAAAAACGTCCTCGGGCACCCAGCCCGCGGTACCCACGCGGGTGTGCAGCCTCTGGTGCAACACACCGGCCACGACTGGCTGTTCCGTGCCACCCGGTCGCAGTCAGATAGCAGCAATAGGATAGGGCTGTTAAACCCCTTCACCTCTTGGCACTGGCGGCGTGTGCCGCGCAGTGCCCTGGGGGAGCTGGGCCGGGCCGGGCTAAGCCGGGCCTGGCCGGGC
>VZZY01007085.1:0-146712 GCA_013400335.1 Eurystomus gularis | reverse complement strand
GGACCCCCGCGCCAGGGGCTGGATGGATGGATGGATGGAGAGAGGACCTGTTTTCTTCAGGGGGTTGAACATCACCACCCAGTCTTCGGTGTTCTGGATTGAGGAGTGGAAACGTCTGAAAATCCCTTCTTTTTCTCTTTCACATCTACATCACTATTTTCTTCTCCTCCTCTTCGACCCGCTGCCTGTTTTCCACTCAGCTCTTTCATTTCATGTCCAGTGTCGGAACATTTCATCCACTTTATCCACCTTTCCCAGTAACACCAGACCCTCTCCCACCCCGTGGTACCCTCCCCTTACTTCACATGGTCTTTTTTACCTCCTTTGTTTTATCTGTCCCCGTTGTGCACCCCCAATTCCCTACTTCAGCAAGCAGCAGAAAGGGCGGCGGGTGGAGAGCATGACAGGCTGGGGCAAGCGGCAGAGCCGGGGGGATTGCAGGGAGGTGGGGAAAGGATTCCCAGCAGCTTTGGTTCTTCCCCGCCAGTGTTTTAACACTGGTGGGGCGCACGCGTAGAGGGTTTAAACAAACACCCGAGGAAAGAGGTGCTTATCACAAGGCTGAGCCATCCCCATCAGCATCTCTAGGCCTTGCCACCCTGCACGCACACGGTTGTTCATTATATTAATTTAAAGCCTTAAAAAACCCACAACCCAACCTAACGGGATTTGCTTATCCCGTCACCCTCCACTACACACTGTTGCCTTTTGCCAGCTGCACCAGCCCACCCTGCACCCCTCGGCTTTCACCCGCCTTGCTGAATTATGCGCACACATGCTGGGGTCAAAACAATATTGAGAGAAGCTAAAGGAGGCGAGGTGAGAGGTGAGGAAATGGGATCATGCAGGACAAGGGTCATTAAAAAAAGAGGAGGGGGTATTCTGAGCCCTGGGAAAGCAGGGATAAAGAGAGAGATGTGACTAGTGGAGGAGCACTGGCTCACTGACACAGGAGAGAGCAGAGCTCTGATGTCTGGGGACACCACGTTGCATAACAGGGTAGACAAATAACCTGGCATGTGTAGGTGGAGTATGGTTGAACCTTCATTGATGCATCCTGCACTCTCCTTCCAGACCTGCCTATATTATTCCTATCACTCCTATTCCATAAAATCCTGAGGAGGCCTGTTGCTGTCTGAAAGATAGAGGCAGATGAAGGATATTTAGGTGTGGAAGACATACCCTCAGGAAAGCCAAAGTGAGCTTTTCTCAAGCAGCCCAGTGGCACTGTGATGGAGCTGTGACCCAAACCCTGGTCTGTGTGGTAGCAATTCAGTAGCAGCCATGCTTTTTGTTTGCATGTGCATGAATTCCTCTCTGTGGTTTTCAGACTATCCCTGAACATCTGCAGGGGGATGGGAACTTTTGTCTCAGGGTCCAGTCACAGTATTGCCAACTACAGGAAGTCCTTCTTTCTAACCATACTTTCCCCTCCTTTTTTTTTTTTCCCCTGTGACATTACTACAACTTTTAATTTATTGTTTTTATTAGCGTGGAATAAAAAAAGGGGAGTAAAGTGACTTTTTCATATTTAATGAGTTCATACACCAGAGGCAGTGTGCTGTCCAAGTACAAATGGCAAGTATTCCCCATGCCTCCTGGACTTGTGGCCTCCTGCATCCCAAAACCACGTCTGGATGCATTCAGAAAGGCCTGTGCACAAATGCAGCCTGAGTTAAGTGTACTTAAGCTACCTGTACAATGGTATCCTGGGTTGCATTGAGAAGAGTGTGAACAGCAGGTCAAGGGATGTTCTCTTCCCTCTCTATTCTGCTCTGGTAAGGCCACATCTAGAGTACTGTGTCCAGTTCTGGGCTCCCCAGTTCAAGAGGGACAGGGAAATACTGGAGAGAGTCCAACAGAGGGCTACGAGGATGATTAAGGGGCTGGAACATCTCCCTTACAAGGAAAGACTGAGAGCCCTGAGCCTGTTTAGCCTGGAGAAGAGAAGGCTGAGAGGGGAACTGATAAATGTTTAAGAAGGCCAATGGCATTTTGGGGTGTATTAGAAGAGGTGTGGTTAGTAGGTCCAGATAAGTTCTCCTCCCCCTCTACTCTGCCCTGGTGAGACAACATCTGGAATACTGTGTCCATTTGTGGGCCCCTCAGTTCAAGAAGGACAGGGAACTGCTTGAAAGAGTCCAGCGCAGAGCCACAGAGATGATTAAGGGAGTGGAACATCTCCCTTATGAGGAAAGGCTGAGGGAGCTGGGTCTCTTTAGCCTGGAGGAGACTGAGGGGTGACCTCATTAATGTTTATAAATATGTAAAGGGTGAGTGTCAGGAGGGTGGAGCCAGGCTCTTCTCTGTGATGTCCAATGATAGGACAAGGGTTAATGGGTGCAAGCTGGAATGTAGGAGGTTCCACATAAACATAAGGAAAAACTTTTTCACTGTGAAGGTGACAGAGCACTGGAACAGGCTGCCCGGAGAGGTTGTGGAGTCTCCTTCTCTGGAGACATTCAAGACCCACCTGGATGCGTTCCTGTGTGACCTAGTCTAGGTGATCCTGCTCTGGTAGGGGGGCTGGACTTGATCTTTCAAGGTCCCTTCCAACCCCTAACATTCTGTGACTCTGTGTGATTCTGTGAAATATCTGAAGGGTGGGTGTCAGGAAGACGGGGCCAGTCTCTTTTCAGTGGTGCCCAGTGACAGGATGAGGGCAATGGACACAAACTGGAACATGGGAAGTTCCATCTCAACATCAGGAACAACTTCTTCACTGTGAGGGTGACAGAGCCCTGCAACAGGCTGCCCAGAGAGATTGTGGAGTCTCCTTCTCTGGAGACTTTCAGAACCTACTTGGGCATGTTCCTGTGTAACCTTCCCTGGGTGAATCTGCTTTGGCTGGGGGGTTAGACTAGATGATCTCCAGAGGTCCCTTCCAATCCCTACCATTCTGCGATTCTACCTGGTGAGCCTTTTCACTGGGCCTTGTTACAGGGTTAACATGGGTGATGAGTCTCTGTGGGGATGAAGAGCTGCACCCAGGCTTGTGCTGGGTCCCCAGGGCTGGCATAGTGGTGGCAGCACTACCTGGAGAAACCTGCTCCTAGCCTGCTGCCTTGACAAATGGGTTTTAGCGTGGCTCAGGATCTGCACATGTTGAGCTCCTTCAGTAGCTGCTTCCCTTTGAGCAAAAGCCCCAAATAGCAGAGACTCTGATCTACAGCGTGGGGGCCTTTAAATAACAGCCTTTATTGCTCATTATTTGCACAGCCACCGCACAGGAGAAAACATAAAGGGAAAGCGCATTGCAGGAAACGCTGATGCAGGCATGTTTGCCCTGGCCTTACCGGCATAGTCAGAGAAGACACAAGAATTTAAAAGATGCAGGTCCACAGCTCCAGCATGGGTTTGCTGTGGAGATCTGACACACACACAGAGGTGACTAGAGGGCAACAGCCTGTGTTTCACGGGGCAGGACCATTGCCCTCCCTCTCCCAGTCCCCCTTTTTCCGGTTTCTTTTGAAGTGAACAGCAAGTAGGAGGGCTGAGCAGGTTAGAAGTCAGACAACCTTTCCTCATATGCATAAACACATACTTAGTAGCTAGACTTTGGACACAAAAGGATTAAAACATAGCTGCTGCAGCATATACCAGGAACAGCAGCACCACTGTGCGTACGCCATGTCAGTGTGTCTCCTCACCCTCCCAGTTTTAAGAAAGAGCCATACTCACCTTGAATAAACCAGTCTGGCCAAGGTGAATACTCTCAAAGCAGCAGTAGAGATTCCTTCTGGCCCAGAAAGAGCTGGACGAGTCTGGGCTTGGTGGTGGTCATTTGTACCAGCTGCTCAGGCTCATGTTCTCCAGGTGCTGACGTTACTGCAGCTCCAGTGCATTTCTGCTACAGAGAGAGAGAGAGAGAGACACATCTAACCTCAGGTCCACAGCGGCCTGGGGTCTCCAAGACGTGCCAGGCAGTTTAAGCCTTGTGCGTGTTGTATTTAGTATCTTTTGAGCAAGCGCAGAGCCATGGGGGATGATCCCTTGTGACCAGTGAAAGATGCATGGACAGTCCTGGCCTCCTGCTAGTCATTAAGAGTTCCCTTGGCTGTCAATAAAATACCTACCAAGTTAGATTTAATGGGACTCAGGAGTGTTTACAAGTGGATATGCAGATAAATGACCAATTTGAAGAGAAACTCAGGAAACGGCTGCATTTGCAGATCATTTGTTGGTGCTGGGCAGTCTGGAGGCCAGGCTTGGGCCGCTCATGGTGTCAGATTCTCTACGACCATTCTCATCCTTTTATCTGGTGGCTGAAAGCCCTCACTGTTTTCTCTCGCAAGGCATCGCAGGCTCCATTAGAAGCAGTTCTGCTTAAAATGAGAAACTATTTTCCCCTTCTGGGAAAAAAAAAATGGTCAGAAAGTACACTCTCCAACTACAACACATTTTTAATCTGTTTTGGTCTTGGACAACAGAATGACAAATATTTTTTACAGTTTTATAGATGAATTTTACAAAACAGAAATAAAAAAAGGAGGCACTGTTACACGATACAAACATGGAGAAACTGCACTGGTGACTCTAGCTCTTCTGGATTTACAGCTGTTCCTGAGATTAGTTCATTCACTAATGTCTCTTCCTTACATTATGACCCAGTAAACTCCCCATTTCCCATGGAGCACCTAACCGTACAATTACCTGTTAGCATATGTTTAAAAAGCTTGGAGTTTAATAGGACACAACTTGAAATTAAACACAGACTTAATTGGTTTGCTGAACAGGCACAGGCTTTATGGTTTTAATTGCTTTTGCTGAGTTGGGGTCTCAGCCAGTTTAAGGCAGATAGGAGGAAGGTCCTATGACCACTTGTTACCAAAGGCTTCATTTCTACCTAGAAATTCATAGTAACAGTTTCTGCAATGCTTGTTGTTTATTCCAGGGATTCTTGAGGCAGAAGGCTGGAAAACTAAGCCCATGGAAAGGGGCCTTTGCCTCACTGCTGGTGCTTAGTGATGAAACAAGCTTCTCGCTCTACCTGAAGGTTTCTTTCCTGACGTGAGCCCATCGCCTGGCAGTGCTGTGCAGTGCCATCGGGCAGTTAGCACACGTTTGCAGAAGCCATTTGTCAGACACCTAAAGCAAAGCGGGTACAAGCCTTTGAACAAGCCTCTGGCCATCGCCAGTAAGAGATGCTGAAGGAGTGAGATGATTCCTGCAGGCCAGGAAAGCTGGTAAGCTTGCACATGAGTCACTACAATGGGAAAGGTCAGCAGCAAAACCAGGTCTTACTCCCCCTCCGTTAAGAGGAGTTGTTGAGGAGCCATTTGCCTCCTCCAAGGTGATACCATGGTATAATGGGGGACCCTTTACAGGCACGCCTCCAGCTTGCTTGTGAGTGAAGCTCATGGTGAAAACCAGGCGCAGCCCAAAAGACAGGTACGGCTATTGGCAACAGGTGGTGGCTTAAGCATCTTAATGTCTACATAAGCCTTTCAAAGGTCAGCTGGGACTTGGCAAAGAGAGGAAAGGGAGCAAATGAAATGAGGGCTCAGGCATAAAGAAAAGAAAAAGCAGGCTGATATTTACAGCTGATCCTCGATTTACAGCCAATTCAATCGGCACAGCGGGATGTAGCCAGGAGCTCTCGATGGAGCCGAACACGGGAGCTCTGAGCTGCCTTCTGCGCTTCAGTGAAGCCCAGATCTGAATATCCGAACACAGATGCTCTCTTGCCCTGGGAAAAAAAGTACCTCTCACAAATCTAAACATGTCATCTCAAAGGGAAAACTATTTATTATTAATGATACTATTACTGCTATTTTTCCAGTAGGCTGGGGGAATTAAATAATAGTAAGTGAAATCTAACCAAATGTTCAGACCAAACTTTAACTAGTGAGAAGACATACAGTCACACAAGCTTTGCAGTGACTTAAAACAGTTTAATGTAATTCCAAGACAAAGTGTGATTACATTTCTACACATATACAATATGCATATGTGAGTTTACAAATTCTGATTAATAACTCGTTTCACCTCAGAGACCGAAAAAATGATCAAAAAGAAACCGTGAATAACAAGCTATAACATAGTTCACCACAACGGGACCTCCTTTCTCACCCTACAGTTAGTAATATTACAATTAAAATAACTATATTCTTCTATAATGTATTTTCTGTTAAAATCATCTCATAAATTTACAATGCTATTATTAGTTTCCAAGACTAATATAAATTCACTCCATTTTTCTACAACGAAAATGATTATTAATTAGAAGCACACAACGTCATGATGAAAAACACAAGCATTTTTTTTTTAGTAGCAAGAACTTGATTGGTTAAGAATTAGTTTTCTTGTAAAACATTCTAAAGCCAAGTAAAATATCCATTCTTATAACATACCTATAATATGAGACTAAGGAATAGGTTACATATAGGTCTACAACACATCAGTTTGTTTTCGTTTTTTCTTTTAAAAGAAGAAAGACATATTACCAAAAGAAAAAAAAAAAAAAAGAAAAAAGGAATGAAAAAAAACCCCAAAGAAAACAGAAAGGGACAATTCACATAGGAAAAAAGCAGTACACAAGAAAATACTGTTGCACACAATAATTTTCACGAAGATTAACATGGATTAACACTCTTATTACAGAAACCGTACAGTGAAGGAACACAACGGCTCAGGGCTTTCGAGGGGGTTACTGGGCTGAGATGATACTGTAGAGAAAGAACCACTCATGATCCAGAGCTGGGGCAGGGGCATCTTTTCCCTTGCGATTGTGATAGCGTTTCACAGCTTTCCCCCCGCCCTCTCTTCCCCTTAATAATTTGGTGCAGTGTATATTAACTTCCACTTTCCATCCAGAGTACACTGGGCTTGTGGGCAGTCGAAAGGCATAAAACGTTCCCTCCATTTCCCCCTCCTGTTTTTAAAAGGATTTTGCGGCTCATAAAAATAATGTTTCACCCGTTGGTTCGTTTTTAACTACCCGAAGTCTAGTCTCTTCACCTTCTGAGATGCCTCTCTTTCTTCTCTCTTTCTTGCTCCCTCTCTTACTCTCTCTCTCTCTCACACACACTCCTTTAATAAAGCTATTAATGACACTTCCTCTCCTTTCAGAAATTTGATTTGGTATGAAAGATACAGGCTACATTCTGGTTCTGCCCAAGTAGAATCTGGTACCCAAAACGCCTTGATTGCTCTGTTGGTGAAACATGGGATGAGGAGATCCTTTTTTACACCTGAAATGGTTGTGCCCTGGAATATCCGTGGAAGTTTCATTTTGAGAAGAATACAGAGAAAAAAAAATATAAATAAAAATTAAAAACCAAACACATAAGGGATAAGGAGGGGGAAAGAAAAGCCAGAAGTGTTGTATGTAACCACGTGAGGTGGAGGCATTGCAGGAGTGCTTTATTTCCTTGCTGAGGGCAGAGGTGCTATATGTAACCATCCAGATCCTACGGGATGTGCGTTGCCAGTGTCGGAAACCCCTTCTTGCCTAACAAGCTGCAAGCCAAAGCATTCAACAAGACTCTGTGGCTCCTTCATTTCAGTGTGCTGGTGTTTGCGGGTCTGATTCCCCCCACAAGAAGAGATGACCAGGCAGGTGTCGAGGGCAGCAAAGCGTGTTGGTTGGGTGGTGGTGCACAGCGAGAAACGGTGGATGTTTTCCAGTTGGCCCGAGTGCTGCTGACAGTCCTGGATTGCCGTATGACATGTTATCACTTTGGTGATGTGGATGACGGGGTGGGCACAGCAGCCCCGGAATGGTGCTGAGGGAGGAGGAGGAGGCAGGTTGTGCTCCTCCAGCCCCACCGTCACTGATTGTACTGGGAGCAGTAGAGGTGCCCAACAGCAAAGCATCGCTGATCACTCCTTTTCACTACCTCTGCTCTAAACTGACTGATACAGCCCCATCGGCCATGATAGAAACACATAGGGAGCCCTCCTGAGAGTAGCTGAGCTCCACGACTGAAGCTCCGTTCTTCAGATGTACCTATACATATTTTTAAATGCCAATTCCTGTACTTTCATGACCTCAAAGTACCACTTTTGCCCAGCAGACATTTATACCATGTTCATTGGTTACCCAAGTGAAAGAATGCAACAGACAAAACCAGACAGCTAAGTGAGACTGCGGAGGGGGGAACATGATGTATCAAAATGCAAAGTACAGGGAAACAGCATTGACAGGAACTGGCATGGGCTGAGAAAACAGAGCTGACAAGGAGATGGTCAGTGATCTTTGTATTTCGTTTACTGGTTGAAAACATTTCTGTGGTGGTAAGCATCGTTTGTAAGAAAGGGGTGAACAGATGAAAGCCAAATTACAGCATTGCCTCTGAGTGGCTGTCACACACACACATATACACACACAACTATCCCCCCCACCAAAAAAAAACCCCAAACCAACACGCTTTCACTAACTCAGGGATTAATCATTTGGCTAATGATTTATCAACAGTACAATACAATCCTTCCTTTGAATATCCTTCATTCTCCTGATGTGGGTATCTTCATCCAAATGAGGATCCTACATAGAACAGCAAATTTAGTATCATGCTCCCTGCTTCAACTCAAGGAGCCTGATAAAGTATGATATTAAAACAAGCAAACAAACAAAAAGCTTATCTGTTGGACTAAATCTTCAAAGTGGGTGGAGTGTTTTTTTCAACCAGACTTTGGAATACGGTGAATTACTTGATCTCTGGACTGACTTTCCAAAACTATGTTATATCTCAAAACAGAATATACATATTAAAGACGCACTTGCACTTTTCCATTTTTAACGGGAGAAATTAAAAAGAGGCAGCTGTATTGAGTTTTTGAAGGTGTCACTTATAAACACAAGATTTCCCTTAAAAAGTACCAGTTTAAATGTAAACTATAAAACACTGTAATAACTATAAAATGTAGCCAGAAAACTGTTTAAGTAGCCACAGTCCATTATTCAGTTTATATTGGTTTAAAATGTGACTCATTAAATATCTTCTAGAAGGCCAAAGCATTTTACAGTAGCTATAAACATATATACTTACATGTGCATTTTAACATCACAATTGATTAAAATACATAAAAGAGTAATCTATTCCTTGGTGTAATTTTTTTTTTTCTTTTTTAAGATTCACTGTCTTCAGAATTCACTCAAGCAACAATGACCAGGGTGGGCATTTATCGCTATTCTGCCCCTACGGAGTTCAGAGTCTTTGAATCAAAGTTCAAGCTGGCTACATGTTTTCAAAAAGGCTAAAACCAGGATGAATGCCCACATTTGAGGTAATTATTGCCATTAGGTCACAGTTTGCGTAATAGAAGTGTATCTAAATCCTTCTTAAAAAAACCAAAGGTATCCCACGGTACTGGGGGGATACCCTTTGAAGCAATCAGAATCCAGAATTCTGATCAGTGAGTTTGCTTCCAAAGGAGCCAGAGGTCCCGAAGTACCAGATGCCCCCGAGACAGCCACCGGCCAGCCTAGAGCTCAGGCAAGCAATGTAATAACAAGCCTTTTCTTTCTTTTTTCTTTCTTTTTTTTTTTTTTTAAAGAAAGAGAAAACAAAACAAAAATTGGAGGTGCCATAAAATAGATGGGTAACACTTCTGATCAGAATTCCAGACCGAAGCTTTTCTATCTGTCTTATTTATTTCCAAACAGTTTGCTGAAAAAAAAAATAAATCAAAACACATTGGCATTAAATATTAACTCTATGCCAGCACTGCAAAAACTCCTTGGCTACGTTCTGAAAGTGGGATAAGCTTTGCTTTTGCTCTGAGCGTTGTTGCCCCATTGCTTTCTGTTTAAAAGAGAAAACCTTGTTTGGAAGGAAGGAAGGAAGGAAGGGAGGAAGGAAAGGAGAAGGGAAGGGCGAAAGAGAGAAAGAGAAAGAGAGAGACAGAGAGAAAGAAAAAAGAGAGAAGAGAAAGTAAGAGAGAACAAGAGAAAGAACAAAAGAAATAATGAAAGAAAAGAATCAAAGAACTAAAGAATGAAAGAAAAAAGAAAGAAAGAAAGAGAACAAAAGAACAAAGGAAAGAAAGAAAGGAAAAGAAAGAAAGAAAGAAAGAGAAAGAAAGAAGGAAGGAAAGAAAGAGAAAGGAAGAGAGAAAGAAAGAGAGAGAGAAAGAGAGAAAGAAACAAAGATAGATCCCTGGCTGTCAGAAGTACACACAAGTATTTACAAGGTTTGTGTGAATCTGCACACAGTTCCCCTCACAGCAGAAGAGTTAAGAACAGAGATGTCACAATATTTATCAGTGCAGTAAAAAATATCATTTTTGGAAAAAAATATACCTTTAGTATTGCCTTTCTTAGATTAACTATGATAAGCAAAAGATTCAAAACAAAAACTTTATCTTCAAACACACATGAATAGCCTGTTATAGCAGCACTGCTAAAACTGGAAGGACAAAGCTAACCCGTAAATGAGAAACAGGAGTTTCAAACCATAAATGCCGAACGCAAAGCCTCCTAGTATGCTGCCTATGACTTCTGAAGAACCAAGCCAATCTACTGTTCAAATTTCACTCTTCGCACATGCAAATGCGCTAAACTGTCTGCCCACTGAAAGCATTTGCCATGAGCAGAGCTCAGCCTGTCTTAGTTCCAGTCCAGTTCTCACACCTCCACCTGCACCAGCAGCTCTTCACAGGTAACTACCACCTCTGGAGTCACTCCCAGCAATTATGTTTGTCATGAGGGAAAAAAGACAACTTCAGCACAGAGCCCTCGGTTAGTGGTGCTCCTCCGCACACTGCCTGGGCTTACGGCAAGGGGCTGCCCCTGCAGTGGTTCTTGCTGTGTGCCTGGGGTGGGAGGTGAGCTTGGTGGCATCTTGGTGTCCCTCACAGGTAGCAACATTGCCATGTAGTGGGAAGGATGGACCATGGGGACACGGACCAGTCTGGAGAGCCCAGCATATCCCATCTAATGCAGTACTCCAGCAAGGAGCCCACATGCAGCCATTTACAATAGGACTGCCACCACGGCTTCAAGCACTGTACCTTGCTCAACATCTGCAGCCAAGGGTGAAATTCTCCCTGTCATCAGAGGCAGCTTTGCTGGAGTACAGCAGTGGGACAACCTCAGCAGTACAGACTCATCTTTCTCCTCCCTGACTATGGAGGGAGCAAAATGATTTGTAGGCACAGCAGTGGGCCACAAGAAGTAAGCTGGGGACTCCATGTACTTTGGACACAGGCCCTCCTCACAGGAGCACCAGGAAGACTCAGGGATGGGGAGGTGACATGGATGAGTGCCTAAGACTGCAGATCAACTGCTTTGAAGCTTCCACAGCAAATGGGACCAAAGCAGGGACAGCTGTGTCAGCAGGAAGGGTGAAATAGTTTCCTTCCCACATTTCTCACCCTCAACAAAGATTATTTCTGCAGACTTTGCCTACAGGTATCCAGGAGCTGGCCCACAGGTAGCAATGCAGATCTCTGATGGGCTGATTGCCAAGCCATGCTAAAACATACACGTACGTCCAACACCCTTGCCTAGCTGTGCCTGGCCTGATCACGGCAGCACTGTTTGGGGTCTGACCCATGGAACAAAACTAGCATCCTAGATCCAGGAAAAGAGACACTACAGAAACATGCAGAGCATCCAGAAGCTTATCCCCACTACACAGCTCACCATTTCCACACTGCACTGTTGCCACTGAAACGCTTTAATCAATGTGAACAATAATGAGAGAAGAAAAAAGTTTTCAACATCCCCTACAGTTTAGGATAGCAGCAATATTTAGTGTGAATTTCTCTGCTCGTCAAGCTAGCTACTCAAAACATAGGCAGAAACTTGGGACAGAAAAAGAAAAGGAAGGAAACATGGAGTTCCATAGCGTATCCCCATTGCCTGGCAGTCACGACTCATGGCTTTCTATCACTTCTGGAGTGGGTGAGGGTCTCTTTCTCTCTCTTAAAAAAAAAATCTTTGGCTAAAGAAAAAAAAAACAGGTTTATCACCCTTCAAGTTCGTTAATGGAATTGCCTTCAAACCAAATTACAAGACATAATCCCTTGAAAGTATAAAAAAGGTTAAGTGTCACAGACAAAAGTGTGCCTTTCTTGGAATGTTTTACATATGATGACAAAACTATGACAGAGAGAGAGAAAGAGACCTGCCAAAGCCTAATTTATTGGGTGCAAGCAAGTACAATTCTGCTGAGGAAGATGCAGTTGCATTTGCTCTCTCAAAAGGCTGGATTTGGCCCAGTCTGCAGTGAGAAGTGCAGTTTCCATACTGCTCATGTTAGCAGTTCTCTCCCCTCCCTCCTGCATTCTGGTTTCACAGCAGGAAACTGAACACCTACTTCTGAGGAGAGGCAATGTCTGTGCTTCGTTTTGCTTCCCGCATGAGAAGAACACAAGACAAGATGATGAGGAAAAGGACAGCTTTTTTGCTGTGCCAGCTGTAAGCCACCCATAAATCTTCCAGTATCTAAGCATTCGCCTCCCGTCTCAAGCTTCCATGCCGTTTACCCCGTGCACAGAAAAAACACCAACCCAACCAGCCTAATCCCATTTCCTCTCCAAAGGAGTTTGCGAGCAAAACAAGCTGGCTGTTATTACATATGTGGCAATGACAGCATGCAAAGCTTTTGCTTCCTCTGCTGAAACGACCGCGTTTCCCCTGTGACTAACCGTACCACACCTTTTCCACACGATGCCTTTATACAGGTGTGAGGGAGGAGATGTTGCTCCCCTATACCCACCAGAAAACACAGCTCTCATGCAATGTTGCACCATCAAAGGAATTTGATGGCTGTGCAATCAGTTTCCCATCACCACTATCGTCTGACCACCTACAGCTGGCAGATCAGCAGCTCCAAGATGGACAGTGTGAAAGGTGGCTCCTCTGACATGCACTGTGCCCCATCTCACTGCCAGCCTGTGCTGTTGTAACAGCTCCACTGCCAAATGCTCCCCAAAATCAGCTTCAAGCCCGTGTGGGAGAGCAGGTCAGATGGGTACACAGGGAAAATGCAATTAATACATGTAAAACATTACTGTGATTGAGATTGCAACCTTCCATGGTTTGCCAGTCCCAGGCCAGAGGAGCGCGTAAACAAGTAATTAACTTGAAGGGTTTAAGTCTGTTCCTCAGCAAAGCACTCAAATGCATGATTAAGTCTCTGCTGAAGTCCTATCATTTTTTGATGGAGTTTAGATTCAGTCCCTGCTTCTCCCCATTCTAACAGAGCAGGCAATGCAAATGAAAACATAAATACTTAAACTCTAGCAACCAGAATAGCTTAATAAAATTCCACAACAAATAATTACAAAAGAAGGGAAAATCTACATCAGGGACAAAAAAAACCCCCAACACCAAACCAAGCATCCTGACCCTGCAGACACCTGATTAATCTGCAGTTAGAGTGGAAGAGCAGGCAAGGAACGCTACCCTGGGCCACACTTTACCCAGCTAATGCTGTCCATGTGCGTCAGTGTCCCTTATCCAGTGGTGGGACTGAGAGCTGCACTCACGCCTCTGCCACGGCTCCTCCAATAGCCCTGTTTCTGGAGAACCATCTATCTGCTTTCTCCTTTAGGAAAACCAAACCCTTGACATGTAGCGTGGCACTGGGCTCATCAAAAGGGCCCAATGATTGTGACCTGGAGCACAAACACATCTTGATCTCGTACACATGTCCTATCAAACAAAGTTATGGTGAGCTAGATCCTAGGACACCAAGGTCCTTACCTGCCTTTGATCCAGCTCTCCTGACAGATTATTACGTTAGCTGCTGTTTGTTTCTGTCCTCTGAATGAATGCTTCTCGACTTATTCTGAAATGCAGATGTGACCTGGAGGATAACTCACCTGTCCCTCAAGGCTGTAGCCGCTCTCACAGAGCAGCCCCACCACCCCTAGGTTAGTGGCAGAGTTTTCATCCTCAGGACAATCTTATCTCCCCTTCCCCCTGCAGTTTTCACGAACACAGCAACCCTCCTGATGCCACTGATGAAGAGAAATAAAATTAACAACAAAAACAACAATACTAAGAGAAAAAAAAAACAACCACAAAGATTAAGGAATGCGTGTGCAATTAAAACCCAGAGTAAAATATAATAATAATAAAATAATAATCATAACAACCATACAATAAAATAACATTATCTTTCCTTTTCATGACACAAGCAGCATGACGCTCTTGCTCCCGAACTTGTGGGAGAGGAGAGGAATGCAACAGAGAGAGCAGGGCTTTATTTTCCCGCCTCAGATGAAAGGGGACGTGTTGTCTTTCCAAAGGAAGAGGGGGTAAGGTGCATAGGCTGCTGGGAGATCGCATCCTCATCTACAGTATATTGCGCTTGAATGAAGGACAGGCAGAAGAAGAAAACTGTGCAATGATAGCCCAGGAACCAGCGCTGGCAACCAAGGAGGTTATTTGGCTGTTTGCCAGAAGACAACAGCCTTGTTGAACAGCCTATGCATAGTGGGATACCTTCTTCTTCCAGGCCAGCCAAGCACTCACCACAAGACGATATATTTATGCTTGTCTTTCTGTCACCTTTTCCCACCTGGGAGAGCCTTCTTCCTCACTGTCACCCAGGGAACCCTTCCCTCGCCATCTTGCCAATGAACCTGCTGTTTTCCAGCATCTTGTGAAATACCTGAATACTTCATGCTCTAGTTACAGGGAAATGTAGAGTGGAACCGAGCAGCCACATGGACTTCAGCTTTCATGGAAACATGGAAATGTTCTACCACACTCTCTTCTCTCCTTCCTCTCTGGGCCATTCACAGGCATGGGTACTTCAGAGACACTTCCAAATACTGATGCATCAGTGCAACTGCTGTTACCAGCAAAACTCCCATCTGAACCAAACCCAACTGCAGGAAAGGCTCTCTTTAGAAACCTGCCAGAAAACAGGATAACCATGTAGCATTCCTTGGTGTGGAGGACCCCCAGGACCACCTGCTCTCTGGTTCCAGGGTTACTCTGCTGCTGCAGGCAATCTTTCAGGGCATAGGTCAGAAGGGAGAAGGAGAAGTGCACACTGTCACAGCTATGTTAGAGAAGGTAAGGCCCGATGAATTACAATACTCTTCACTTAATAAACCTGAGTTTGACTCTCAACTGGATTTTCTTGTGCTGCTTTGGGACTCCAGCCCCTTCCCGGTCCCCTCCCATCAACAAACATAGTGAGAGATGTTGGCAACAACTAGTGTCTCCCCCTTTCACAGGGTAAAGTTTTGTTCCCATTTCAGACACACACAACCGGGACAACCTGACAACACAGGTGGACGCTGTCCTTCCACTCCACCAAGAACATCACAAACAGCAGAATGAGAATTCAGTTTCTGGGGAGGAAACCTGCTCTTTCAACAGGACAGAAACAGAGCAGTGCACAAGTGAATCCCCCGATCTTCTGGGAGTCACCCTGGGTCTCACAACTGACCCGGCCTCTTCCAGCCCATCCAGTGCTTGACAAAACACCCAGCTATGTGCACTTCCAACCCCGGCGAGCCTCCCCAACACCTCGCCAAGTGAGCTAAGGTTGACAACGTGGGAAAAAAAAACCAACCCAAACAAAACACCACCAGCAGAAGAAGAAAATCGGCAATAACAACCCCCCCTGAAAAAAAGGAAAAAGAGCTGAGAGTAAATTCCGACTAGCCTCAGTCAGTTTCTAGGAGTACCAGTGGAAGTAAACCCTTAAACCGCATCTGTAGTTCGGTAAGGCACTACGAGGGAATGATGTAAAACTAAGACTGTGACAGTTGTAATGGCTGTGCCGAGGAACACACCACAGAGAGAAGGCAGCATCTTGCACGCACACGCACGCACGCACGCACACACACACGTACATACCTGGACAATCACATTTGTTACATGCCTATGTTATATCACTTTTCTTTGTGCAATCACATTGAGGAATAGTCTATTGGTATCATTGAAGTTCAACACAAAATAGTAAAAAGGGTGTATGACCTGTATAGTGCTACATTCTACCGGGCGGGCGGGGCAGCTAAAACGTCTCCTCCTATACTAAAACGGCTAGGGATTGAAAAGGAAAATTTCCAAATAAAATAAAATGGACCGCAACTGAAATCCAACGTACACTGTTAGAGATCTCGCTTAGGAACAGCATTTCTCAGGGATTTATCCAGTGTGTTCAAGGAGAGGGAGGAACACCCCCATTGCTTCTGCTCTCAGCCAGTGCTGCGTGGCCTGTGCTGCCCAGGGGTGTTTAAGCATTGCAATGCTAGATCCAAATTCAGAGCACTGGGACAAGATTTTCTCCTCCTCCTTCAGTCTCCCTTACCCACTTTCCATTTCCAGGAAAAAAACCCAAACCCTTATGTATGCTTTGGGTGCAAAGATGGGGTATAAACCCTTTGAAATGCTGGATAAATCCCTAATCCTTATACCTACTGGATTAAAAACCTAATGGATTTCATTTTAGGTGTTCTGGACAACAAATTTCTAAATGTAGCTCACTATTGGATGAAAATAACCTTTAAAAGTCTGTTGGTGAAGTTCTTCAAAAGACAGGACCCGCTGGAGGGTCCTTCTGCTTCTCTCTCTCTCTCTAGTTTGGTGCAGAATGGTTGTTTTTTTGTGGTTAACTTTTTTCTGTTCTTTTTTTTCCATTTTCTTTTTTTTTTTTTTTTTTTAAACAAAAAGTGTAGAATTGGTTCTCCCCTTTCTTTCCTTTTTCGTTTCTTCCTTAAAGTCTCCTTCGTTCAAGTTTCACGCGAGCCTCCCATTGCATTGTTAGTTTGTCATGTTCTTCAGTACAAAAGCGGCCGCCTCACTCCCCTGGGATGGGTGCGTCTCTCACTCCTTATTCCAGTGTTTAGATGTAAGGGTACTGGTTGACCTTGGTGGGGCTCAGTGGGTATCCAGTGTAGACTGTGGAGGCTGGAGAAGCACTGATATAGGTCTGATGGGCAAACTGAGCCTGGTACTGACTCGGGTGGATGGTGGGCGAGGGCAGAACCCGTGGGCCCATGCTGACGGGGACCTGGTGGACGATGCTGGCAGGGTAGGTGGTGTGCTGCACGGTGTGCCGCGCAGACCCTTGGGAGGCCACCAGGTGTGCGACAGTGCCCGTGGAGCCCAGGGCGGCAGGGGCGGTGTATGTGTAGAGGTGGGGTTGGGTGGGCAGGTGAGCAGCAGCAGCCGCGGCCAAGTGAGGATGAACTGTACCATGGCTGGGACTATTGTGCGGAAAAGAGTACGGGGCCTGAGCTATCGTTGGAGTGATGTAGGCTTGCTGTCTCCGGTGACTCCCTGTGCGATCGGTCGTGATGTGCTGCTGGGCCTGGATAAAGACAGCAACAGTGATAGGCAGTTACAAGACAAGAGATGGCGCTTTACCTCCTCAGTGGTGCCCAGGAGCATCCCTACACCACCAGGATGGACTCAAGATTAAGTCCCTTGCACTCCTCCTGGCACTCTCAGCATCACCGCAGTCTTCCCTTGGAACCGAGTGACAGCAAAGGGTCCCTCCCAAGCCTAGGAAAGACCTTGTAGTTTCGTATATTCATCAAAATGGCCCCCTAAAAGACAGTGGAGTCCCCTAGTCTGAGCCACAACCTGCTGGCCAGCATGGTAGCTGACCAGCTACCATGAAGACCCAGCCTTGGATGCCCTGTTCCTAAGAACATCTTCCACAAGTCCAGTTGCTCATACGACACACGGCTGTTTTTAGTGAACTCTCTGCTGACAAAATGTGGTGCGCTGACAGCTCAGGGGAATGAAGTTGACTAACTACGCCTGGAACAGGCAATTTATTTTTGCTCCGTTTGGGGCTTTGCAGTTATCATCTTCTCGGTTAGTAAGAATAACTACTTTATTTTTTAAAGAGAAAACCCTTGGCTCCATCGGATCCTGCAGGTGCCTGGTACCCTCATGTAAGAGCATTGCCAGCCCACTCAGGGGTGGGATCTACACTGCCTCTGCTGCCTGAGCTGGAAGATCAAGGTCTGCAGTGAAGTTGAAACAAGTCGATCAAACCCGACATGGGGCCCAACTATCATTAGACTGGAACAGGACAGCCCATGCTGGAGGAGCAGTAGGCAACAGCTGGATGACGCGCTACCAAAATCTGTCTCAGTTGACTTACCTGACTTAGATTAAGAGGCTGCTGCTGCTGGAAATGTGCTCCTGGTCGCTGCTGCCTATAGGCAACGGCTCCAGACGAGCTCCCTGAAGAGTGACCGCTGGTGGAGGTCACGGTGCTGGAGGACTTGGACTTGTAGGAGGATGAGTGGTGACTGGTGGTGACTGTGCCAGGAAAGGAAACACATTTGTAGCTTACATCACATTCTTTAATTGCTCACCCTACCTTTTCCTCACTGAATCTCCTCCAGAGTGGTTTTTGGGAGGAGACATAAAACAGAAGCAGGACAAGAAAATGGTTTCTCTTAATTAACAGAATACCTCAGCAGTGCGTCATATACATGGCCAGCCTGTTATCCTAGAGGCAGACAAGCAGACTGGTTATCTGGACCCAAACTGGGCCCAGAGAAGGCTTTATAGATCCTTCAGAAGTGTGAGAAACTGTTCTGCCAGCAGAACCGTACGATGCAGGTACAAATCCCAAGGAGAGGAAGGAAAGTATAGTGTGCACAGCACAAAAAACACCCTGGCTTGGCTGACCTCATGGTGAGTAGGAAGGGGGGGAGAAGGAGCTAGTGGGGAGCTCACCCTTTAAGCCTTTGTGTCCACCAGCAGTGCATCAAAAGAAAGGACTGCCAAGTAGCTCAAAGCCAAATGCTTTGGGCCAGACTTCCACCATAAGCCCCTTTTCAACACATCGTGCTATCGAGCATTGTGGAGGTTCTGGATGAGCAAACCTCATCAGTCCATAATAGAGGTCCTGGGAAAATGTTCTTCCCAGAAACAGCAACAAGTTTGCATGAAATGCACATGTGTTTTCAACCTCTTACCCATTTTTAAGTAAACCTATGGAAAGGCAAGGCAGCAAAGGTTCACACTTGCATTTGGGAGCCTTTCATGTCAAATGTTGAGCTAAACGCTGCATCCTGTTCTTGGGTTTATACAGAAGTAACTGGGACCGACACTTGCCCCCGTGACTCCTGAGTGTACCAGGGCACATAAATTATGCGATATAGCTCCCAAGAACAGATGTGTCATTTGAGAGAAGGGCAGGAGCATGATTTCTTTGGAAAACAAAACAAACAAACAAACAAAATGAAACCGAACAATGAGATTCTTCCAAGATAAATCATTTATTTCTTACTAATTTTCTTGACGGAAGAGGTGCAATTTACCTGGTGCCAGGCTATCGCACTCTACCAACACCTCACTGGCCTGGGTTTTCAGTGGTGGCACGATGATCGTTCTGGGGTTCCCACTGCAGTGAGTCTCTGGAACCCCTTTGGTGTCGTAGGTGTTCCCGTTGTTCTGCCCCGCGCGATGCTGCACGGCATAAGGGCTGTTGTTGCTGGAGGAATCAGAGTAAGGGGAGTCATGCACGGTGACACAGCTGATGACGTTCTTCCTTTGCTTGGACAAGGTGCTGAAACATAAGCAAACAAATGGAAAGAGTGAATAGGCAACGATCGACTCGGAAGCCACCAGAAGACTCTGCCCGCGGCAGGCTAGCTCCGTAAAAGCAAAGCACACCCTTCAGCCCTCCGCCAGATAGAGGCTGCTTAAGCCAAATCCCAGGCTTCAAAACTCACTCGTTGCTATTCCAGGAAAGCCTTCATGGGGGTCAAGGAGTGAGTAAGACATTGCGGATAGATCTTATATTCACACTGCTTAGAATAGCACTGAACCAGACTGCCAGATTTATTTTCAGACTGCTTTTTATGTATGTGTGCAGTAGAAGCCCTGCAGTTATACTATGCTTTGTTGCAAGTCTCACCACCCACACAAAAACGTGGTGGTTTCTCCCAGCCTTCCAGCAATGATTTAATAATAGATGCTATGACTTTTTATGCTTAAATCCCATGAATCTACAAAAATACACTCCATTCTATTTACTAATATGGCACAATGGGCATATATTCTCAATAACCATTTGAAACTGAGGGATGAATGATGAAAAAATGAGCAAAGTATGTAGTGCTTTTGGTTTTCTTTTCTTTCTCTGAATAGGCGACTGGGTCTCCTGACTCTAGCGTGGATTATTGAGGTCCTGCTGTGGCTAATCTATCTTTGACATCAAAAAAGTGATTAAAAAGGAACATCAACACTTCCAAGATTAGTGCTAGTAGTTCATTAGACTAGACTGCATGAGTACAGTTGGGATTTGCTCTGCTATTGTGTCTAATTATTCCTGATGGTTTCTCTTTCCTGTTATGAGCTTGTTTAGGGAGAAAAAGAGAGAGTGAGAAAGAGGAGGGAGGAAGGGGGATGGTGAAGATTTGCTTAAATGGCTCACATCCTTGACAGTGCACAGACCTTGACTACAGAAAATAGCTGCTATGTTTCACTGATTGCATTATGTTGTTATGGCAACTGAAGTTTTTAAAATGATGAAAAGAAATGGATAGCACATAAAAAGCTAAGTAATTAGGCTTAATGGTGGAAACAGCCCCAACAGGAACAGAAATGCCATGGAGAAAAAGGAATCTGACTCTTAACTTCTTCAGTGTGCAGTTTAAAAAGAGAGAC
Source organism: Eurystomus gularis (assembly GCA_013400335.1). NCBI lineage: Eukaryota > Metazoa > Chordata > Aves > Coraciiformes > Coraciidae > Eurystomus > Eurystomus gularis. The sequence continues at coordinate 126,158 of VZZY01007085.1, read as the reverse complement.
GTCCCTTTCCCATGGAGGCTCCTCTCTGGTCTCTCACTCTGGCTGGTCCAGACCAGGGAACAGCTGATGAATCTGGTCTTAGTCTGTGGTGGAGCTTTTTGTTTCCTAGTCTCAGCATCAATTCTTCCCCAGGGAATGCTGGAGGGAATACTGAGATACTTCCTTTCAAGGACATTGCTCACCTTATTTATTTTTCACAGTGCTAAAGGAGAACCGGTGGGTTTCCTTTAACTTGTCTGTCCCAAAGCCTCTCTGTCAGCATTTCCAAACTTCAAGTCACCACCTCGCTCCCCAGCAAGAGAAGCTATCATCTTCTCCATTAAAGAATTCATTGGGGTGCTGCATTCACAAACAAGTTACCATCACACCGACTTTCCTTGGGCTGTTGTCGCAGGATCCTGGTGTGCCTCAAAGAGGATACAAGACCATGTCGTTCTATGCACACTGAGAAATATGTCTCGAGAGGCCTCTGCGCTCCTAAAGCGTTGACACTTGAAACAGGGCAGATGACAGAGAAGGAGGAGAAGCTATTGCGCAGCAATCCGGAAGCTGAAGGCAATTCTTACAGGGGCAGGGATCTTTCTGAAGGGGAAGGTGTACGACAGCAAACCCTCTTATTCTGGCTTTCCACAGGGAGCTGGAGAGCATTGGATTAGAAATGGAAAGAGCAACAGTGTTGTCTTAGATGGACAACTACTGTATGTGAAGAAAGATGTAGCAGTTTGGATATGGTGCTATGAAAGAAGAATATTAAGCCAATAAAAATGACGAATATTGCATCAATATTCCTCTCTCCTTCAGCAGAAATGCCTGTAATCACACATTTATGAGTATCCACACTGCTTGCCCTTTGCAGCTACCCTTGGCTGCCAGTTGGGAAGAGATATATATTCTCCACCTCTGACAGTTATTACATTTTATAAAGAAAAATCAAGTCACTAAAGAGTTTTCTGACAACTGATAAGGTCTAGCTATTCTTTTACAGTCCCTTCCTTACATAAGTGGCTGAGCTGCTGAACTGGAAATACTTGCTCTTGGCTGACACTTGACATGGGAAGGCTAGGCTGTAGAACTGGAAGGGCATTTTTCTGTGTAACCTGTGCTATTTATTGTTTTAGAATGGGCATATTTTTCAAGTTTGATTGAGGGCTTGTCAAAGCAGGGCCTGTGAGAAGCCTTCTCCTTCAAAGTATTATAGCTCCTTGGTTACAATAAGAAAATCAAGCAGATCTGTTTGGTTAAACAAATAAGTGACCCCAAACCCAAATCTTTCCAGGGAAAGAGACCATAGCAGGATATTAAACTCATTTCATGGATGGGAAACAGAAAAGTGTCAGAGCTGTGGTCCTGCCAGGTCCTACACAAGTACTCAGCACTGCTAATACGTATCATCCACCAAAGTCAGCTGGGCTGTTCCAGTAACAGAGCTTAAAGCACGTGGGTAAATATTTGCAGGACAAGGGCCCAAGTGATTAGCCTTTTGATTCAGCAGGCTGCATCATTTCAAGCGCACAAGGACTCCCATCGAAAGCAGCTGGATTTTTGTCTTTAGGAAAGGTACGACTGCGGTTAATGTTAGAGCAGGCAGGGAAGGCAGTCAGGACACACACATGCCCAGAGCTCAGCACCTGCTGCACCACAGGCTGCCCCAGAGACAAAGGGTGGGAATTTCCAAAGCATCAAATGCCCAACTCATGCTGAAGATCAGTCGATTCATAGGCTTAAAGACACGTGTTAGGCCAAAATGGTGGCTTTTGAAAATTCAACCCAGAAGAGCTAGTGCTCCCCCTTCTCAAAGTCTTCTTGCTAGCCAGCAACTGTCCTTCCAGCTCCCTCTGAGGACTCAGCTGCTCTCCCCACTTCACAGTAATGCAGGAGTTTCACCACAAGGAGTTATCTGCGTAAGGTCCAGGCTGATGTATTGCCTTCCCGGCTCACAAACTATCAGGACCGAGAGCTTTTACCTGTTGACACAGCACTTGCCTACTCAGCAAGCTTACTGTACTCCTGTAACTCAACCATGGCTTTTGAGGATGTTTGCACTTACACAGAAAAATACTATTAAAAGTCTTGCCCCCTTCCTATTAAGCTCACTCCGAGCCTGGTAATTGCTTTCCCTCCTGCAAGCACAGTAGCAGCAGCATACGTGATTTAGTAGTGTTGAGAGGTGGCATGTGCTCCTGGTCAGCCTGCATTCTGTGGGTAGGTGTATTTTAATTCTCCAGAGGAGGGAGGGGGAAGATTACCAAAGTAGCATCAAATCCATCTACACAGACTGGAAAGCAGTAGCCAGGAAGGTTTTTTTAACCCTTAATGGCTGGAGCTGCATCCTCCCTTTCAGAACAGCAGCTGAAAAAATACGCATTGCTTTGTAAGTTTATTAGTAGTTTATGTGTGGTAGCCCATTCCCACCTGGTCCCAAAGAGTTTGTTCTCAAATGTGGACGCAAAACAATTCATGCCTGTCAAATGTACAGACACAGAGAATGATCTTGCCTCCAAACATGAAGAAGCAGGTCTTGGGAGACAGCTCTCTAACATATGAGTGCTCAGCAGAGAAATGGACTTGGGTCGCTATTCCCCACAGCAAGGGAAGATCTCAAGGAAAAGTCTGATAGAGGAAAGAGAAGGCAGTTTGTGCACAGGCACTGGGCAAGAAACTAAGGTAGGCATCTGAGATACTGATACTGGAAAAGTGCCAAAGGCAGATGTTGAGGATGAAAAGTGAGATGAAATTAAGGAAAACAAGATGCTGAGTTAGGTGTTAAAGCAATGTTGAAACCACCTAAATAGCCAAGGATGAGGACAAGGACAACAGCTCTTTTAACAATGCAACTTGAGATGATTTCTACTTGCTGAAGACCCAGACCAAAACGGCATGTGACAGCACTGCATGACCAGGATTTTTTTTCCCTGAATATCTGGAGTTACACTAGAATCCCAGAAAGAGCAAATGGTGTCTAGTGGGGGCAATTCTTCAGTGCACCAACCACCCAAAGAGATACAAACCTTTCAGGGTGGCTGACACTATAGCAACAGAGGCTTTTAGCATTCAAGGTCACCAACATGGCCTTCTAGCTTTGGGGAAGAAGGCAGCCATTGCACAACTTGTGCCTTTGAACTGGTGTACATATTCACCATGGCATTTACGTCACCTCACAACATTTCTGTTCCCGGTCTCTGAACACTTAATAACACGCAACCTTTTGATTTTACTGCTTCAGAATAATCCACTTATTCTAGGAAAGCATAGAGTCAGCCAACAAAAACTCATACTACAACTGCAATCACTCTGTTCACATTGAAATCTTATGCCATGCATAGCTCAGTGTTGAGAACATGCCCCTCTCTCTTCAGCTCAACCTCCATCTCGACCTGTTAATCTGCTCTCACCTTTCTTTGTGAATTTGTGAGGGCAAGAAATATTTATCAAGTACTACACTGAGGCCATTTTATTAGGCTATACAGCACGTGCCATAGCTATTTAAGTCATATATACTGCATTGCTTAGAAGGTTGTAAAGGTCCTGCTGCTGAAGGTTTGCTGAGAGAGCTACTGTCTATCTCTGCTATTTTAAGTATTAGCTGCATGTCAGTGTGTCTTCTGGAGATGGAAAGCAGCAATCTTTTTACAAAATGACTGTGGTTAGTCAACATATTGCTATGCAGAGTCAGTGCATTACTATGCACAGCATAACATAGCCACAATAGGCGAGATGTCAAAGGAGAATTACAAATGGTATTTTGACCCTCACACACGCAGATCAGCAAGCTGGCATAAACACCTGGTTTGTGCCTCCCAGCAATTTCTGTCTGTAAGGGGAATTAAAGTTCTCTGAAGCAGGCTCCATTGCACTACCATGTGAGTAAGGTGAATAACAACTTGCATCAGCTTATGCTTCGTTATAAAGGTGAGGCTCACACAGAGACTTCACAGTACAGTTTACCATCTTCAGAGAAAGGGAAAAAAACCAATCCTGCAAGAATTTTGTGCCAGTCAAGACAGCCAACAAGACAGTTACTGAGTGTGCCCATGTGACAGTTGTGGTCAGTCTTTCTTGCTCAGGAAGACAGTGATTGCTGTGAGGATCTCATGGAAAACCAAGCTGGAGAGGTGTTATTTATGACCCCAGTGCAGGTAGAGCAGGCAGTGGGGAATTGAGGGACTCTCCTGTCTCTTTGGGGTGGAAGTACTCTCAAAACCACCCACCTCAAGGCCATCATTTTATTGTTTCAAGAAAACAGTCATGTTTTCCTTGGCTCCCGCACTCATTGCTGGGATAGGAAGTAATCTAGGCACATCACAATGGCCACCTCCACTGCTTTTCCTTCCATCCCTTCCTCCTGCCATGCTCTTCAATGTGTCCCTTGGCAGGATGTGGAAACACCCCCCACTGCACCACCAGTGCATCCCAGCACATCCCTTCCGCAGGACCACATGTGCTCTCCCTCCCTCCCAGCCACAATTCCACATGCTCTTGTGCCTCTCTGCTCTAAGTTGTTCCTTTATTGTTCTCCACTTCTAACCTTCAGGAATATTTAATCAAGGGAGGACTTATATTTAAAGCAGCACACCATGTGAAGTTGCATTCTGGGGAGTATTTAACCCCTGCTACTTGATGCTTGCTGAATGTGTGCTCTGATCACTGTGACTGCAGTTGCACTGTCGGTCTGTCTGTCTGCTTCACTTTCTTGCAAGAGCAAGTACAGAAACTTAAGAGAAGTAAATGTATAAGAAAAATATCAAGTCTATTCTCTGTTTGTACTCGCTTGAGCGCTTTACAAGTAATGGTTAGAACTAAATTCTTCTTTCCAGAATAAATAACAGTCAGGGTATTATCTCACTGCACATCAGTAAACATCTCTTTGGCCTATAAAGTGTCTTTGTAAAGGATGCTGAACTGAGAGTCTAGAAATTCACCTGGTGACAAATAAACATGGTGACAAAACTGTGTCCTGTTCATATAATGCTTTTTATATGCAAATTTTTTCCTGCTGTTCTACAGGACAATATGTCACATGCAAAACTCTGTGAGCATCACTGGGCATCAGGAACTACGTAAAAACAATGTCATTCAGTAAAAATGTTCCCACTTTATTTTGACCATTTCTTTTTTTTTTTTTCCTATTATTTGCTTGCATTTTGGAAGAAAATCCCCTCTGTTAAACCTGAAAAGAGAAATGTTCCCCTTAACTAGCTAATCCCCTAGCACTTTCTCCCTCTTAAATAAAAGTAAAAACATTTTGCAGTTTTGAAGCTTCCTCAGATTTCACTGTGTTGGGGATATTACTAGAAAATTCTCAATGCAGCCTGCAAAAAGCCTTGGTTTTGACAAATTTACTTTTTAAATCAGGAATCAGCCCCCCGAAAATCTTGACCGTTCCTCTGAGGATGGTCCTTGCCGAACTGTACCTGAGTTCCCTTCTCAGTGGTTTTGCCCCAGGCACGGGGCTGGGGCCCAGTAGATGGCCCCCTTTGACAAGGCTCCATCAAGCAGGTCCTGCAGAGCCCACCTCCCACCACCTCCACCCAACAGGAGCCCTACATTTTCAGATGACAATTGATTTTAAAAAGATTACACCAAGCTACACTCATCAACAGTGCAAAACACATGTGAGCAAGGAACAAGCAACGTGCCGGCCTGCCTGCCTGGTCAGCTGGTAGTTCATAAACATCCTACTTGAACATCTGTGCTTTTCATTAGGAAAAGGAGAATTCTGCCCATATCACACTGAATTCTTCGGATTTTTCTTTCGCCAATAAAAAATTCACATCCCCTGTACAAGAAAAGCTCTCTCTGCTGCTCTGGTATTACAGAGAGGCTTTTCTGTTGGAGTAAATCCAAGCTGTAGGGCTCCTTTACCGCATCAGCAGTATCATAGTTTATCAGCATTGCCAGTCCTTCTTAAACTGAGACTTAGAAACTCTTACATTGTCAAAGAACCTACTACTTCTCATAACCACAGGTAGCTCTAATCTGTCTTTGCTGAGCAATCAATATAATAAACAATTTTAGTCTCATGGGTCAAAGAGAAATTTCTAACCCCGTAGGAAATAAGAGAAGGAAGTGCTGTAGCAAATTCAGGAGCTGATCCAACATCAGTGAAGTTAACACAAAGATACCACTGCCATCAATAAGACGCAATCAGGCAATTAACTTTGATCTGTCAAGTGCCATGATTTCTGTATTCTAATCTAGAAAATGCTAATATTGCTAGGATATGACCAATAGCTTGTTTCAAATAATTTCTTATTTTTCACGCCCACACCACAGCTACTGCCCAATAGGGTAATATTTGCATAAATACAGGTGAGACAATGCATTCTTTGCATGGCTTCATTTTCAACTCGGATCCTGAATCTTTGGGCACTGATTATGTTAAAGCACATACTCCCCTGTCACTCCCATTTTACTTGAAGCCAAAAAAACAGGCAAGTAAGAAAACTTGGAGGTACTTTCCTAAATGTGACACATTTTCAATGAGAAAGACCTCAACAATGGCAGGGGTAAAGTTCACCGGCATTAAATGCTGATACAGCTTCCTTGACTAGAAGCTACACTCTTACTCCAGCTGAGAATCTGGTCTTAGATCTGCCCAGGTCAAAAGGCACTGAGTGAGTTGATTTCACTCTCCTGGACACTTTAACCCCAAACTCTCATTCTGGGCATGCTGTTTTCCATCTGTGTCTCTGCTTCCCATTCTCTAGTCGCTCTGGTTACATCTGCACAGGCAATTTAACTTGCTCTGGAATTCTAAAAGGTGCCCAAGAACAGCCCGTGTCCATGTGAAATGTCTCTACATGGCTCAGAAATTAAATCTAGCTCTTAAGCTTTGGCCTTCCAGGAATGCTGGCACCCTGGCACTCTGTATAGATATGCCATATGGATACAAAAAGTAGCCAGGGATCTGATCCCAGGCAGGAACGTGTCCTGAATATGCTTTAGTCGTATCAAAGCCAGTTTGTTTATGTAAGTCTGGCTCCTGGGACTATTTTCCTAACCCCTCAGCAGACCTTGCCCAAATACTTAAATACCCCAAACTCTCAGCTCAATTTCCAGACATTTTCCAGAACTTTGTTCTGTCTGTGTCCCTGGAGAGGTGCCGAGTGAAGAAGCTGTTCAGATGGCAGGAAAGTTGAAACTGAGGAGACTACCGTTAGCTGAAGTGGACACAGGATGCCAGCTCTTCCCCTCACCCCCTTCTGGAGCCAAGATGATACCCAGACAGTAAGTATCAGTATTTGCACATTATTTCCCAAAGCCTGCGATCAGCACCATGGGTAAACAGCTCCTACGACCCTTGAGATACCTGTCCTATTCATGCTACCCCACCTTACAACCTTAGTTTTCAGCATCTCTTTTTTTCTTGCCCTTCCTTTCCTGTAAGAGCCCTGGAAGTGAGACCTCCTTATTTATAGTCCACCTGACTTCCACGCTGACCTTCATTCAGCTTTTTCTGGAAACACACTTTCTTCTCCCTACCAAACCAAGGAATACTGTAGCAACCTTTAATTTTTTTTCTTTTTAAGTGAAATATGCTAGGCTTTCCTGTGATCAATTCCCCACGATAACCACTGTATTCACAGCAAGGCTGAATTTGAGAGGCACTGAGCTCTTGCTGCCTGGTGGAGTTCACTGGTAAGGAGAAGAGGAATGGGAAGCAGTGGCAGTTGTAAGGAGGCAGGTTGACATTGCAGCCTTGGATGCCTGAATCATATGGCTCCTCTTTACAGATTTTTAGCTCCTTGAGGCCAAATGCATCTCATCTGCTCTGTGCACATTTGCAGTGCTCCACTTATCACCACAGCACAGAGATGCAGAGATATAGATAGATATCTCCAGTGATTAAAGGAAAACCTGCCAAGGAGCATGTTCTAAAAAAGTTAATTCTCTCTCAACAATAGCAGAGAGATAAGGTTAAAAAATTCCTAGCTCTGTTACCAACATAAAGATGGTAAAATTTTTCAGCTGTCTGCAAGGCTACTTCTCTATAACTTATAAAGCAGAGTGATGTCTTGTGACTGGCATCAGATGAAGAACCTAGAGTGCTTGCATGTGATGAAAGGTGATGGAAAGACAGTCCTGGAAAATTAAGTCCTCTCTCATTCATGGTAGATGATCAGCAGTGGCAGCGGTCCTGGACCACGCTGTTCACTAGAGTGAGTTAATTTTCTGAGGAGCAAACTCAGTCACCACAATCTTTATAGCCTCATCTACGCCTCTCTGCAGAGTCAGTCAAAAAGCGATCAGTTTCTGCCACTTTTTATGATAGGTTCAGCGATGTTTTGGCAACACAATCAGAACTGAGGAAATCTCTTGTAATGTATTTACCCTTATTGTTTATGACACAATCACTAACTGTTTTTCGGGACTTTTAAATGGAAAATAGCACATATGGAAGGTGTCATTTACAGATGCCTGGATCACTAAGAAAGAGAAAAGGCAATTTTATGCTACCTTCCTTCCAAGGCCTTATTTTCATCTTTGTTCAAAAGAGCTACCTGACTTAAAGAGGCTCACCACCAAAGGATCTCTTAAGTTACCTTTCAACAGTCCTAAGAGATAGAAAAAACTATTATTTCCTCTTACAGAAGAGAGACTATGGCACAGAGAGACAACTACACTTCTTCAAGGTCACACAGCAAATGTACAGCACTGTGGGGAACATCACCTGAGTCTGTGGAGTCCTCAGCTAGTATTTTAGCCTCCCCATGATCTTTCCCATCAAATGAAAGATGGCCTGGGTGCTGAGACCCAACCGTAGCTCCTGGAACCCTACAGCAACTCCTGCGATGCTCCAGCACTTCTCTGCCTCTGTCTCTCTCTCCTGCCTACAGAGAAGAGCAGAGAGACGCTGCTCACCTGGTGGGTGCATGCTTCTGCTCCTCCTCTTCATCTGTGTCGCTGCTGATAGTGATGACACTCACTGCGGGGCTAGGGGTGTCAGGAATGATGATCGTCTGCCGCTGCCGCTCCCGCGTGGTGCTGGTCGCCACATCTCCCCAGCCGCACGTGACTGAGGTGCTGCAGGCAGGGCTGTTGTGCACCATGGCACAGCGGGGAGGCGTGTTCTCCTTCACTCGTTTGGACCGCTGCGGTGAGCTGATGGATTGAGAGGATGAAACTTCATAGGTGGATGCATTTCTGGAAACGGAAAAGGTCGTCAGTCAGTTAAAACTCAGTTTGTCCAAGTTCGCCGTCACCACGGCTTTTGATTCCTGGTCTCTGATTCAGTGGCACTGATTTCAGGAATCTAGGAAAACTGCAAAATTGGCATAGTCACCTCTTCAAAAGATGGAGGTGACTTATTCATATAACTGGCTGAAAAGTGTTTTAGTAAAAAAGCTCAAATTTGTTTTCTCTAGAAATTTCCAAATAAGAAATGCTGCCTCCCAGGAGTCTGTGCTGGGACACAGAGGCCAGTCACACAGCTCAGAGATAGAAAATACAGGCAGGCACAGAATGGCTGTTGCAGAAGGAAGAACAACCCAAATGACAATCCTTTTCTCCTCTATCCCACATGGATGCATCATGACCAGGCATTTTTTGTCCAGAAAGAGCTAAAGGTAAAATTAGAATTTGTTGTGGAAAACAACAATCCTTTACCAAGAAAGCTGCTCTTCTTAGTTGAAAATGTAATTTTCTGTTCAAGAATCTTTTCAATGAACATTTCCTGCCCAATGTTTCCTCCTCTAGGACAACGGAATCCCAGGGATGAAAGCACACAGATGGGAGGATATATACTCAGTTTCATTTCATTCCCACGTGGGGCAGCAGATACAGCATATATAAATAAGAAAAAAAAGGACAATCTTTTTATTATGCAGTTGAAAAACATTCTCAAGCCCTGTTTTTACCCCAGTCTTCTTACTTCAGCTTCCCTGCCTGACATTTGGAACGGGCCCGTTTGGATCAGGGATCTGAACACAGAACCTTTCCACCAAACAGTGCAGCACAGGTCTGCAGAAGAGAATATTTACCAGAGCACACTGACTGAAGCCCATTTCACTCATTTTCTTTCTTCCTTGTATTTATTCTGCCTATTGCAGAACATTTGCAGATTCAAAAATGAAAAAAAAACCCCAAAAGTTCTGGTTTTGTTCTACAGTGGGGCCCAAGCTACACATTCAGCTTGGCCCAAAAGCTAACAAAAGGACTAGGTGGCATCCATCAAAAGGAAGTCATTCTGGGTGTAGCGCACTATACCAACTTACACGGGGTCTTTTGCATAACAAATGGCTGCGCAGTAGCATTTACAGTGCTTTTTGAATACCAATGAGCAGCGTGGAGTACCCTCCTCTCCAAAGAAGCACGTTCCTCCTTTGGCTACAAAAGCATAACAATTAATGAAGCCATGGAATTCCCTCGCTCTGGAAGTGTCCAGTTCCTCGTGGGCACTGCCACCCTGCCTCTGGAGACGGAAGGGAGAGGGGAGGCCCTGCACAGGCACACTGGTTCCAAGACACTCTCTTCTGCTGGCTTGCTGGGGACGTAGCTGCCTCTCTTCTACGTTACGAATGGACTAAGACAGCTGGAGTCCACCCAAAGTAAATGCAACATTAGAGAGCAGATAAATGGGAAGTATTTAAATAGTGGCCTCTGAACTACAGTCAAATTGGTTGTGAACTCAGAGCCCCTCTGGCCTCACTCCAGTCACCCAGGAAAACTACAAGCTCCTCTGTTTTTGCCACTGCACAAGTGGTGACCCATTTTGGTTCTCTCCCCTGCACTGTTTTGGTTTTTTTTAAAGAAATGTGCTAGTTTCACAGCCCAGAGGACTTTTCCCAGAACAGCTGCACATACATCTTAAACAGCTTTATCCTCTAGGCAAGATTACAGGGCTGTGACAGGCACTGCAATCATCCTACCATTTGAGTTGTGCCACATAACATAGTATGAACCAAAACCCAGTCTCTGCCTTGCAGAGCCAAATGGTCCTACTGAGAGTTGATAAATTTACGTGTCTAAGGACTGCCCCCTGTATGAAATGTCCTTATAAAATGCTCCCTGGTTTATGCCACCATGGTTACAAACAGGCCAGTGCGGGTATTTGCTGCTGGTCTGTACTGTTGAAGATAAGGGCCAACCACCTATCTTAGGAGCTAGAGAGCTTCCAGGTAGCCTAAAGCCACCCAAGTCCTTCACTCTACAGGGCATTAAAGCTCAGAAGATAGGTCATCATCTGATTGCTTTTGAAAGGGCAGGTCTTGTGTGCACACATCAGGCATGTGTTCCTGAAGAGGTTGTCCCCTGGAGGTGAACCACCCTGTGGAAATGCACCTCAGTAGTGCTTTGAGGTGACATGGGAAGAAAAGGTGTGGAAGTGGCCACTGTGTCATGCTGACAGAATCACAGAATGGTAGGGGTCGGAAGGGACCTCTGGAGATCACCCTAGTCCAAACCTGAGAATATAGTTACATTTTAAATTATGATGACTACAAGGCCTCAGGTAATCACAGCAGCATAATGAGCTGTATGGACAGAGCCTGAGTCTCTCATCCTGCATTCCCTCCAGCCACTAACTCCTGCACAAAATGATGCTCACTGGGTACAAAATGCGCCTGACTACTACCTCTTACCCCCTGCTCTCCCGGCTTGCGCACGGAAGAGGTGAAACAGCAGAGTCCAGTCACAAAAGGCATGATCTAATCACTCGCCAGCCATGCAACAAACTTGATTTTGCCCCACAGACAGCCGCGAATATCACCCTCGTCAGCACGCTTGCATTGCAGGGCTGCATTCTGAACAACCCTGGCGCGGACTCCTGTCCCACCGACGCCACGACCAACGCCAGCGCCGGGAGCTGTGCACACTCACCGGGGTGCCGACTGGTGCTGCTTGCTCTTCCTGGTGGAGGTGGTGGTGGTGGGTGGCTGGCGCATGACGTGAGCAACACCCACGTTGACGGGCTGGGCCGCGGGGAGAGTCACGTGGCTAGCCAACAGCGTGGGCTGCTGCATGATGGGGTTATAATGGCTGCCGTGAGCGTGGGTGTTTCTGCAAAAGGGGGAGACAGGGACACGTTTAAAAGGCAACTGGTGGCTCTTCAGTGGGCTCTTTCACAGGCTTCCACCGCCTTCACCGAGGCACCCTCCTCCAGGTTCCGTTGGGCTCCTGGCCCACCCAGGAATGAGCATTTCACCCCAGGGAACTGGCTGAAGGAAGGAGTGTGGGCATGGCACTCCACTCCAAGGATGAGGAATGGAGAATCTGCCCATAGCTCTCAGACAGGGCAGGTCACAGGCTGAAGCCTCTGCCCTTCTCCCCTGGCTCTGCAGACTCCTGAGACCTCATCCCTCCTGCCCAGCTCTTCTGACACCTCCTCAAGCACCGGTGGGTGCTTCAGGAAGCCTCCAAGGACCTCCAGTTTACCTCCAGTCTGCCAGTGGTTGGGTGCCTGCCATGGACTCCGGGATGACGGTCGCGTGCTGGACAGAAGTGTGGGTGGCCACCCCAGTCAGCTGCTGCCAGGCAGGAGGGAGCAGGATCTGCTGAGTGCCACTGGGCCACGCTTGCTGTTGGATAGAGGGAGAACAACTTCTTAACAAGGGACATCATACACCGAGCATGAGTGGCGGTCCATACTCAGCTGGGGCTCCTAATAACGATCATCATCATACTACGTACCACTTTTCAGTCACAGATGATAAATACTGTTAGGAACCACAGTAAAAGCAGTAAAAGTTATGAATACAGAGTGCACAAAGGAGGGGGGAAAAAAATCCCTACTATCCAAAGCAGTAGCTGTGTTTTAAGTTAAACTGGAAATGGGAGGGATCAAAATTGGTTGTCATTTCAAACCAAACATCAAACTCTTCAGCACATTTTAATTTTGACTCTCTAGGTCAGCTGGGCACGATGGTCCCATTGTTATTTTGCCCCTCCCACAGAAAATTTTCCATCCCTCCCCAACAGGACCTAAAGGACTTTAGGACCTTAAAGGAACTAAAAAGGTGAATGAACTTTTCAAGGATCAGAAAAGAGAACAGGGGGACATAAGGCTTTTGCAAGGAGGGCGAAAAGGTGCATTTGGGGATACCAAAAGGGAATGCTCATTGGTCACTGAGTGCTCCTCAGGAGGAACACCTTACTGCAGGGGCCAAGGGGCCCAGCTGCCTATTTCCAGCTCACCAGGAGCCCCCTAGCCAAAACAACATGGAGCCATGCATGGCTACACATCACGTGTTTGTCCTCTCCGTGTGCTCTCTGGCTTTTTCTGAGTGGGTGCCCCCCTTGCAGGGGTGGAAATCTCTGCCCTGTGAGTTAGTTGAGCCATCGCTCTGCTATGCAACCATCCCTCCAGCTGTGCTGGCATAGGCATGACTCAGGTCGTTCTGCTCTGGTGACTCCACACACGTCAGATGATTGGGTTTTTTGACTTGGGAAACTTTCTTTGCTATGTGCTGCCTGAAGGCAGCTCTGGCAGCTTCTCACTGCCTGGGCTGGGGAATGCAGGAGTACACACACAGGGGTACCAGCTATGGCCCTCCTTAGTCCCAACCAGAACTACTATATTGGACCTGCGTTGTGTTACATCACAGCTCCAAGGAGGCTAAATTTTAGAGGGGAGGCTTCTTCCAGCCATGCATCTGCATCCTCACAAGAATCCTGTTAACTGCCCTCCTGATCCCCTCCTATCCCTCAGTAAAGAGATCAGAAAACATTTCCCCACCTCCCCCAAAAAACACCTTCTTCCAATTCTGCTCCAAAGTTTGACTGACTTGTAATTGTCCACGTTGCTGAGTTAGATGAAAAGGATGTTATGGTGAGGCTTCTCAGCAACATCTGCAAAGGATAGACAGTCACAGGGCTCCTGAGAGCTCTCTATCCAAGGGGCCACAACCATGGACTAGTGAAGCTTGAAGCACATAAAGACACAAAAAGATCAGGAAGGAAAAAAAGCTTTTTTTTTTTTTGCTTTTTTTTTTTCCCCAGCATTGATTTAAAGGAGGTAACTAAACTACTGTTGCAGTCAGTCCCAGGGGACTACCTGGATTTACTTGCAGAGAAAAATGCTTCCTCCCCTTTCAGGAAGGGAACTGAACAAACCTAAGCTCCTTTCCCAACTGCAGCGCATAAATTTAGATGCAGCGTCAGGGTCCAGGCACAAATTCCTCACTTATTAGGTAAGGACCAGTGAATCATTTAATCTGCAGATAAGACTTGTCTAAGCTGATCCACTAGCACAGAGTGCTGTGCTTACACACGGGAGGCTTGTGCCGGCAGCCGCAGCCTGTTCTCAGTTATTGCATGACTGTGAAATTGCGCTGCTGTGGTGGAGCACTGCGCCGGCCCCTGCGCCTGGGAGGTGGCAGGTCCCCCGGCACAGCGGAGCTCCCGCTTCTGATGTAGAGCAAGAACGACTAATGGAATAAGCACGTTTGTTTCAAAAGCTGGTGGCAGGACCTCCATGGGAAGAAGCAGTGTTGGGAAAGAGTTAAAAGGAGAGAAAAATCAAGAATTCAGGCATTATTCAAGGACTGGGGACAGTTCTGGGTCACGTCATGGAAGCCTGCCAGAGAACTGTGCAGCTTTGTCTCTTTTGAGATCCAAAGCTGCAGAGCTATTAGTAAAGATAGGATCAGTCTCCTTTCACTGGTCTCTGTGCGTTCAGAATGTGGACCACACTTGCTTGAGAGGGTAAAGCTAGATCCAAAGAAGTTACAAGTAAGTTACTGTCACCACTGGCTCTGCATCTTGCAGGATGCTTGCTCTGTCTAGCTCCACACCACAGGCTGCAGACACACAGCTGCCAGAGACGATGCTCAAAATCTGTCACTGCCTCTGCCCTGGGTCCCTCCAGCTCCTGGAGCTCCTTCCTCATCCCTCCTCTGGGACTGCTGGTCTCGTAGAACAGGCACAGGAAGAGCTGGACGCCGGCTGTGCTGGGATGCAGTAAGGCTTTGCCAGCCACGGCCATCCTGATGCGGGGCAAGCACAGGGACCTGCACCGCATGCTGGGCAGGGGAGAACGCTCGACAGCACTACACAGTGCTGGGAGCACAAGGAGCGACATCGTGCCTGACTGAGGCACAAATAAGGCGGGTGGAAAGATAGAAGTGGGCTCTGGAGGCACTACGCTCTCTGCTGGGGACAGTCCCTCTCGTAGTTGGAGCAATCACACGGTCTAGTCTGAAGAGCATTAGATAAGCAGCTGTGCATGAGAGGAATAGCTCTCTGCTGAGACAGAGACACGCAGCCGCTCAGAGATCAGATGTGACTACAATGCGTTACAAAGAAGCTGTGTTTTTCCATTCAGGAAACTGGAATTGGGTACAGATTTGTTTGTCAGACCAGCTGCTCAGCCCAAACCGAGCGGGGCCCACAGACAGCAGATGCCACCGGCATCAATCAGAGCGCCTTGCCATCAGAGCGGCAGCTAGCATTTCTCATTGCATGAGACAGACAGATACATCAACAGGCAGACTGCCTCTTTTATTAAATCAAAAATTAAAAATCTATGCAAGTGAGGAGTGTTTCTCAGAAACAGCTTAAAACCCCTTGTGAAAGTGACAGAGAACAAAACGTCAGCAGAAAGTATGAGAAGGGCAGCCCATGAAATGTGAGTTCAGGCAGCAGGAGCAGCATGGAAATTGGTGGCAAAGATCCTCCTGAACACTTCCTCCCTCCCACAGACTGCAAGGTGATCCCAGCAAGGCCACCTCAAGAAGAAAGAAGGAGATGGAGGTCCTGAGCTCTTTCAGGATCCTGCATGCCTTTGGGATGCCTCAGGCTTGACCTTCATCCCTTCAAGCCCCATGTAACAGCACACCTCAGGAGGCCTGGCAGAATAGCAGTGGCGTGCAAAAGCTCTGTCACCTCCTTCACCTACTGCCTTGGATGACTTCTTGCACAAGTAATAGGTGCCTGCAACTGTGCCTGCACAGACTGCTTCTCGCTTTGCCATCATTTTTGTTTCCCCTGCCTCTTAGGCTCTCCTTTCCTAGCAAACGAGAGAGGTGGCCCACACAGGTTGTTACAACAGGCTGCAACACGGATAGGTTCCATGTTTGAGACAGCCCTCCAACAAAGACTCTGCTATTGGGAAGAGGCAGGGCACGCTAGCTACTGGAAATCACTCAGGCTCCAAGTTGTGTTTCGACCCATCTTCACCAGGTAAGCGTGACTGGCAGCTGGCAAAAAAAGGCAATTTCACCAACAGTCTTACCCCAGCAATGCTGCGCACAGGCATAAACCCCAAAGTCTGCTGACACTTGACTGCGTATGACTGCGTGGGCACTAATGAAGGCATGGCAGATCAGCCAGTCCTGAGTTAGAGGCATGCATTTTTGTCTTGTAGGTCACATTTTCAAGGGTGCACAACTTAATACCAAGTCTACTAGGTGTTTGGTTTTTCTCTGCCAGAAACATGCCCAATACCAGCAGAAATACCATGGGCACCAGCTGAAAACCAGTAGGGGCGGATTCACTGAAGCCAGCACAAGAAGGAAAGAACTGCTCCTCCTTTTTGAGGACCTGGCGTTCCCCTTGGGGATGTGTACGTGATCAGTGGTATCCATTCCTGTTTGGGGTTTTTCCCGGGAGGAACCATGCTTTTCCTGTGAGCACATTTCAGACAATTGTCCCAACAAGTGCTGCTGACAAGGAGAGCTCCTTGGCTGTAGGGCCCTTATCTCTGCCCCCTGCAGCTCTCTCAGCTTGAGAGCAGAGGAGCAGCTCATAAAACAGAAGGGTGCAAACTTAATGCGTGAAGGATATTTATCGGCAACATGCAATTCACCAGCACAACTTCTGGCCAGAAACTACCACTGAGACTGCAAGTTCAGCATGATACAGGAAGGTTATTACCAGTTCCTCCTCAGCAGAGACCTGACACAGCTTCCCCTGAGTCTTCCCAAACAGGAGGAAAGAAGGTCCTTCCAGAGACATTTGCAACTCTGACATAGCCTTTGAGCTGACCAATGAACTGGGGGAGGTTTGGCACTTTCTGAGAAAGCTGGAGACCCTTTTATAGCTGCCCAAGTCTCCAAACTGCACAACAGAAGGCCCTGAGAGAAAGCTACTCTCCTCAGCCTCCAAGAGCTAAACAACACAAAAAAGACCTGCCAAGCTTGGTGTCTTCAGGGCTCCTTACCTGTGCGAGGAGTCCTGGCTGGATCTGAAGAGGCTGGGCCCCCGGAGCCTGAGTGACAATGGGAACGGCGTTCTCCATCCGAACTGAATACCCAGCATGCTTCGAAGGGGAGGCTTGTAACCCTGTTCCACAAGCATAGAAGGTACAGCATTAGCCATCAACACCATAGCCAGGAACAGGGATCTGGTTTTCAGAGGTGCTTAAAGGCACTCGCTGATGTTCACTTAAACTGCAGTGTCAGTCCCTCCCAAAAAACAGGCTCTCAAGAGTCTCCCATATTCTACCCCAGTGCAAAGATGTCCATCAAACGTTCATAAACATGATACATGTGTAAGGGTTCAGAAAAGACATTTTCAAAGATGTTAAGGGATTAACTGAGTTCGTATTTACAGGGTACCTTGAATGCATGGGAAACACCTCAATACAATGTATAGAGGGAGAAAAAGAAGAGATGGGAGAGAATGGCTTTTTTTCCCCCTTATTCTCTGGTTTGACAATAGAAAATGGTCTTTGAGAGCCAAAACCTACTGCTATGTGAGAACGCTCTCTCTGGACCAAAGTGGGGCAGTGGGACAGAAATTCAGAATTCCATATCCCTTGATGTGAATAGGTGATTTTCCCTTGCACAGCTTCTCAGGACTCATACTTAAAAGGCTCTGATTTGACCGTGTAATCTAGCACACCCCAAACTCCAGTCACTGCTGACTCAGCCACACATTGGCCTAAATGAGCTGTGGGAAGCTTCCCTCTCCACCACCTTAGTGCGTGGCTCAGCTTATGCTACCTCTTCTGCTTTAGAACTTTCTCAAGACAGCAAGCAGAAGATGTTAGCTTACATATTCTAGCAATACATTTCTGAAGTCAAACCCTCGAGATGCATTTTAACTATGTAGAAGAGGTCTAACTAAACTCTTCTAGTTCAAAAGAGCTTTGATAATCTTGCAGAACATTTAACAAGCACCTAGAGACTGCTGTACAGACAGGCTCATAGAAATGAAGAGCAGAAGTTGCACTAGTTGAACCAAGGCCTATTTATACCACTTCCTACAGATAGCTGGATAGTTTTTCCAAATTGCTACAGCATGTAAAGTCAAGAGAAGGACAAATGGCTAAATCTGATCATCACTCAAGTTGTCTGACAACGGTACCTTTCACTGGTATACACAGGCAGAACTGTTTGCAGCAGGGCTGGAGCTAAAGGAATTGTACTGATAAATGGTCACAAGCATCCATTATGGGGGCAAACCCTCATCTCCACCTGCACCACACTCCCTGCTGCATTAACCTCCTGAGTCTCCATTTTAACAACCGAATCATCGAGAAGCTGTGAACCCATTATGTACTGATTTATCGTTGTTGTGGGGGAAAGTTTTCAAGTTTATCAAAGTGAGGCAGAAGAGCTTCAGACTGTGTTCAGGGCAAAGGATGACAGATATCATATATTCTCGCCCTGTTCCCTCCCAGTGTCTGCCCTGTTGTTTTAGACCAGCCACCTCTAACTCATGATGCTGGAGGTGCCTGCAAGACCCTCCACAGCTGCAAACATTTCCAGCTGCAACAACCTCATTGCTCTGATTTATGAGGCCAGCAAATTTTCTACTGTACGATCTGCACTAAGGAAGCTTGTTTCCAACAAAAGCTAGATGAAACAGCAGTGGGGAGGGAGCAGCAACTGGCCAAGACCTTGCAAGGCTGTGACTTACCTTGGAAGCCTGGTGGGCAGACAATGAGAGCTTGCTGGAAGGGGTCAGGCCGGGCACAGATCTGCGCTGTTCCAGTCTGCAGGGGCATGCTCCGCTGGGCCACCGCAGCCATGGACGCCGCTGAGGGCTGGTAGAGTGCAGATTGGTAATTTAGTATGGAGACCTCGGGGTTGGCTAAGGAAATAGTGGCACTGGAGGAGGTGGGAGCCAGGTTGGTGGTCTAAAGGAATGACGGGAATTAAACAAAAACAAACAAAAAATGAGGGAGATGGGTACGCTGGAAGAAGCAAAATCCAAAAATAAAATAAGAAAGTAAAATAGTGCAAGATAAAGTAAAGAAAAAATAAATAAAAACCAGCAAACTGAAACCAAACAGGGGGTAGAACAGGACACTGAGGAGCACAGAGGCAAGGACAGTGACGGGGAAAGGAGCACGATCTGCTGGAGTAACTGCAGCTGTACCATGCCACAGGGCTTCTGGCCTCACAGCACTGCTGTGCACTGCTCGGAGACGTAGCACGTTCTCCAAAGCAAAACTGTAGCCCCACTTATCGCCCAGCTGGCTCTGATTTGCAGCATCATGAAGATGGGTTCAGAAACTTCTACTATCCCCAGATTGCACTGTTCTCACATCACGCACACAGCTCTAGAAGAAGCTCACATTTCCTAGGTAGAAGAAACTCAGTACCTCCATGCCCTATAAAGCCTCATCCTGAGAAGGGGGGCACATTCAGCCTTTCCTCTGCCTTGTATCTAAGATGGCACGTCTCCTGAATTATGTCTTGAATTTGAAGGAATCAGAAGGAATAACAGGAGATAATAATAATAATAATAATACTTCCAAAGTCCAAACTTTGCTTGTCTTGACTTTAAAATCTCTCAGAGCAGAAACACTGGCAGGAGATGTTGCAAAGCCACAAAAATCAGCTCCATGTTGTGCAAAACATCCAGAAATCTGAGGGTCACTTGTTTTTCAGTTGGACTGAGTCTGTAACACTTGCAGGCAAACAACCCCTGAATAGCTCTGCCACTGCTCTTATAAAAACATGTCCTTATCATTCATGTCTAGGTAGCTACACTCTACCAGACCAGAGCACACCTTTCCCCTCCACCGAAATGCACCAGCGTCACTGCTGGAGATAGGCCACACAACACTTTATCACGGTGAACGTATTGAACCCAGGATGAAGCTTTAATCAAAGCTGCAGGAGGCTAAGCATTTAGTGATGCCCTGGTTGCCACTGGGCCTGGGAAGGGTACCCATGCTGCACTACCACAGCCACAACCACAGCCGCAAGGGATGTGATGGCAAAACATTTCTTCCTCTTCTTCCTCCTCTCCTCTCCTCTCCTCTCTGTGCAGAAGCAGAGAAGTACAATCTGTTCCCCTGTGCAACACACCAAGCAGCAACCATGACAGCTCCCACATTCCTAATCTCAGGAGTTGTAACTGGAAGGAGGCGATCCCCAGATATTTTGCAGAGACAGGGAAGAAAGCCAAGATTAATGGTATGTTGAAGAGTATGAAGAAGGTTTAGAGCTTGTTCAAATTAAAATACCCTTCCTAGAAATGTTTCTATCACATCTAGGAACACTGGAGATACTGGTTCTGCTCAAAACCCACACCCCTTATGAGAATTCAGAGATTACCATGGGTCTCCCCAGACAACAACTGATCTTAACATCAAGTGAGTTGCAAGGAAACAAAATCAAGTCAGCATTTCCTACTAGCAACCATAGTACAAATGGTGTCTCTGCCCTGCAGCTGGGGCCCAGGGGAGCATGTAGCATGCATTTCTTTACTCAGCATCTCAGAAACAGGCAAGAAAGGGAACCAGTGTTTGTAACTAATACCCTATCACACCAAGCCATTACCTATCTCTGCATCTGCTTAATTAATTGTTCCAAAAGACCTTCTATGATCACATGTATCAAGAACTGAGCCATGAAGTCTGGATTTCTGAGTGACACAGGAACACCCTGCACATTTACACAGACTCCTCTACCTCCCTTGCTTTCCAAGCACCATTTCTGCAATGTCACTTGCAGTCTCTAGAGTGAATCATGAGCAGCCTGTTCCCAAAAGGCTTAAAAGACAGTTACTATTTCTTGAGCTTCAGTCTCCCAGAGTGCTGTCTCTGGAGATTCCTTTCACTGTTTAGTACAGTACCACAGTAAGCAACTTAGCCTGCTGGCCACATAAAATCTGTCAAGCCAGCACTCCCCAACAGTGGGGCATGTAAAACTAAAACAAGAGTCCAAAGCATGATTACAAAGCCAGAGCCCACCAATGTACAGTGCGATGTGTTTGGAGTGGGGGTACGTGCACAGGGTCCCCACATCAAATATGGCACCTGGAGTAAAACCAGTGAGAGATAAGAATAAACATTACCACTAAACTCTTCCTTCTTGTTGACTGGTTACAGTGCTGTGTCTGTTACAGAAGGCTTTACATTCTTTTTACTTCAATGCCAATTTGAGGAAGTGCTGTAAGATCACAATTACTTCTGCCTGACTCAGGGAGTGCAGTCCTGCTTGCTGCATTAAGGGACTAATGAGCTTTTCCCCATAGCAACTTTCCAAGTAAGCAGGATTTATCACCCACAACAACAACGTAAACAATGAGGGCAACATTTCACCATCACACAAAATAGTCACAAGATTACCGCTTGCCTGAAGAAAAGAGAATGAGGAAGAGCAGAGGAAGGAGTGTAAAAAAGTACTGTCTTTTTTGCAGGCATGTTAAATGGGATGTTAAATGCCTTTCATATTCTAGACTCTGCTGACGTAAACGTTTCAAGCAGCGGCTACTTCTGATGGATACCCTTACCTGGTTGTGGACTGTGTTCAGCTGGTTGTTAAAAGTCATGGTCAAATTGGTCGATGTACTTGGGGCTACATGAGTGATGAATGGTGTCTTGCTCTGGTTCACTGTGTCATACATGTTCACCCGCCGCTTGCAAATCTCCATGTTCTGGAAGCAGGACTTGACACTGTGTAAGGAAAGGGGGGACAAGGAAGAGAGAGAAAATACAGAAAATCAACCAACCGACCAATGCAGGTAACAACAGTTCATCACAGTGGTGCTGCATTAAGTCTCCATGGCAGGCTTAGCACTTTCTAGGCTCTTAAAGCCCTTTGCTGTTTTATGTGGGTCTCTCTTATCCCATGAGAGTCAGATTAACCCTGTACTGAAGAGGGCCAAATGGGTGTCAAGATGAGAGCAGCTGCTCTGGGACTCCTGAGTGTCCCCATGGGTCTAAGCAATGTAAGTCCCAAAAAGCAATTAAATTGGTTGCTCTTTAGGTGGCAAGGCAAGAACTACAAAGTGGCTATTTTAAGACTGAAAGAGACTGCGAGCAAGAAAAAAAGATAGATACTATTGGGTTTTTTTTCTGATGATTGAGCCTGAGAGGAAAAGACAACTCATGCTTTCTGCGTCAGTGTAAGCGTAAAAGTAATTTTACCAGTCTTTTGCAAGGAAGAATTTTACTGTTCTTGGTCACTGAGACCCCTGAAAAGTCTTACGTGTTCCTTTTAAAAAGTAGTTCACTGAGAGCTGAGTCCAGCCAAGCAGTGAAAACATTGCCCCTGTCTGGCTAAACACTTCCACAGATGCTTATCTTAAGCACATGAGCTGTCCTCTTGCAGTCAATGGGACGATTCATATTGCAAAAGGTTATGCCAAATCAGGCTCATCACCATCTGGAGGGCATCAGGTTCTGAGGTTATCTCAGACTGAGAATTGGATCTCCGGGGGGAAAGATTACAGCTTCTTCCTCTACAAAGACTTTTCTTTAAATGGTATTGATACAGCAATGGAAATTTTGAGAAGTACCATGTTTTGTATCCCCAGTAAAGGAGATGAAATACTGTCTGCATTGCTAAAGCACTCTAGGTGTCTGATAGATGAAACTGCTGGTATTTAATTTTTATAATTGGGATAACAAAGCATACAGAGCTTTAAGAGATAACAGCATAGCGATCTTACGCAAAACCATATTTTAAATAAAATCACATTTTTCCAAAGTCTAAAAGCCAATACAGGTTTTCCACAATTATTTCATATAATTGTTTTTACAAATGTGACCTCAAGAGTCTGAAACACAACCCAAAAAAGTATAAAGGCATTTATTTTATTTCCATTATCCCAACCCAGAAAAATAGAAAATCCAAGAAGTGAAAATCAGCTGCAGCTATTAAAAAATCAGCTGTATGCATAATTTCTTTTGTAACGATCAAAGCTATTAGAGGTAGGGGAGGCAAACACGTCCTCACATAATTGTTGAAGAAACAAAATGTTCCTTCAAAAGGAACAGGTTCACATGATCCCTAGGTTTGGGCAGGTAGAGGACCTAGATCTTTTTATGCCTATCTTGTCTCTTACTCACATGGTCCTCTTTCTTCTCCTACAGGTAATATCTTGAAAACTGGATCTGTGCCATAAACACCTGCAGACAAGACAGGCTCAGGACACTGTGCATAGCTGTGCATTATATGCATTCACTTTAAGAACTATGAAATACCTGTAAGTCGCAGAACATTCAGAAAAAACAAACACTTATCAAATAACTATAGAAACTATATATTGGATTTTTCCAGTCAAGTACGAATATAATTCTCCCTCCAATAAGCAAAGAGCACTGGGAAAAGTATATATTCTGTACATGGTAAACTTGGTGTGTTACAGAAAGGTTTTATGTAATAAGGTATAATATCTACTAATGTAATACTGTGTTTTCTCTCTTTACTTTAAAAAAAGGATTAAAAAAAGAAGGGAGGGACAGAGCAAAATGGACAGAGTGACTGAGGAGTACCCAACAGTTTAAGATCCAAGCAGTTCAATACATGACACGGGGACCTAAACTTGCTTTGCTCTTTGCTTGGAAGTAAGCAGAACAGCCCCTCTTGGGCTGCTCAGACTTGCAGCCTTTCTGAAGCAGGCCACAGCAGCGACTCCTTCCAGAAGCTACATCTTCTATATATTCTCATTTTCTCTGCTGCCTGATTTACTTTCAAGAGAGATTACAACTCCCTGCACCTCTCGAGGCTTTGAAGTTTCTATTCTCAAAACCACAGGCAATCACAGACAAAATTTCCATCAACTTGCCACGCTGGTTACAGCTTATTGCTCTCTTTACCAATCACCGCTTTCAGCGCGGAGGGGCTGCGTGGGGGTTATGCACCCGCCTGACACAGCATTTAGCATTCAGAGACTTGATGCTGAATTCTTTATTCAGGTAAAATTCTCGCTGCTATTGGCCTCAATGATATTTTCAACTTGTCTGGGGCTTTGCCTGAGCAGCCACAAGTGAGCACTTCAAAAATGAAGATGCAATTATGGTCCGTTGCGTCAGTGGGAAGATTTCTGATGGCAATGCATTGTGCCTCAACTCTCTCCTATCCTACACAATCGGTTGTTGCACAGTAAGGACTGCTGCAAATTAAAAGGCTTCAGTATGTGATGCTAACACTTAGAAAACACTGTCTTTTTAACATTTATGAATGTTTTAATATGAAACTTACTTCCTCTCTGTTTAGCACAACAATGTCCCATCTTGTTTTCATTACAGTTAGCCCTTACTATTTACTTATAGATAACAACCCCCAAAGATGTTTGCGCAGGGCAAATCTGGGTCTACACAGATCATGCACCCACTACCTTCTGGTAAGCAGCTGCTCTTACCTTGCAATAAAGGTAACAAAAAGGCAGCTACAGCTCCTCCAGAGGGAAAACTACCTTAAATGAACTTGAAGTACCACAGATAAGAGCACATATATGGGCAGGAGAGGTGACACACTGTAGCCTGTTGGTCTGCAGCACCCAAACATACTCCATGGCTTTTTAAACAGTCCCCTTTATTTGTGTATACTGAAGCTCCTCACAGCCTGTAAGCACCCACGCGCATGGCACCCAGTGAAGTACAGTGCTGTGCCAGTAACTGTTCTCCTGAGGAGGTGAAGGGACAGCCTGGAAAAGCACCTTGAACTGCAAAGTGCTGTAGAGCAGGATGCTCAAAGCTAGGTGTCCTGAAGGCTTCGGAAATCCCACCACAAGTCTGCCTTCACTTGGATCTCTTCCTCCTGGCCTTACGTGAACTGCCCAGGGGACAAGAGCAATGTGCTGGGTGCAGGCTTCCTGCATTCCAGGCTGCTGTGCTCCATGAGGCAACCTTAGGAGAAGGGAGGGGACGGGCCTAAAGGCATGACACTTCTTCACATATCCATTGGGCAGTGGAGTCCGTCTCCATTCCACAAATGTGCCAGCTGAGATCAGAGCATGGTATTTAAGGGTACATAGGCAGGCAACAACACAGCTGAAAACTGAACTCCTTGTACCATTGTCTGTGCACCAGCCTGCTGCAGAAGAAGCTCTTCCCTTAAAAAGCAACAGCTCCAAATTGACCCATGCAAGATGGGAAGGTTCTGGGAGGAAGGGTCGGCTCCCCACTGCAGACAAGGTTGATTACTGCAGTAACAATCATGACTGTATTACTTCGAGATACACTGATACTTTCAGCACTAATTGCATAATTTCTTCTGCCTTTTAATGCAAACATATGTAATTACTGAATATTTACATAATGAATGTAGCACACTCTGCAGTGTTTTAAACACCAAGCACCTACAACACAATTCTTGCAATCTTAAGAGTTGGCAATCCTCTTTTTTTAGCCAGAAAGATTAAAACTTAAGGCTTAAGCATCTTAATAATGCCACTCAAATACATTTGGTCTCCACCACAACCAGCTTTCCTCTTCACCCCTCAATTCAAAACCCAAGGGAAACAAAAGCCACGTACTGCGTACTGTGAGGGAAATCGAGCAGGTGCGTCATGGTGACAAAGGGGTGGTTCAGAGTTTCAATGGGTGTTATTCTCTTATCTGCATCTATCGTCAACATCTTCTTTAACAGATCTATAAACTCCCGCCGGTCCGCCTTTTCCACCAACATATCGCTTCCTTCCAAATCTGTTGTCATGTTCACCTATAGGAGAAAGGACAAGGGTGAGCGCTAAAGGGAAAGAGCAGATGGTTAGGTCACCAGCAAACTGTGTTTACTCCTCGTTGGAGCACATGCCCTGCAAGCCTCCCTGTCTGAAGGGGTAGTTGCTGAAGTCACACGGCAGACTCCGCGGTGGCTTGTGCATGTCAGATCTCTAGACAGACTGTTAAGTGTTCAGCTCGCTTGGGTCAATGGCTAATGAAACACTTAGTCACCCTCCACTGAAGATGAACAGCTTCCATGTGGTAGCAGGCAAGCTCTGATAATCAGTATATTTATCATGTAAAGGACTGTGCGATCAGATACTTAGCTATGTGTCTTGTGAGCAAAGAACATATATAAAATAAATAAAAATTGTCAGTAGGTTTATGAGAAACATCCCATTAATGTATCAGGTGCCAGGAAAAAAAGACTCTATGTTATTTCATCCATTTACACAGTCATCCTTTTCTGCACATTTGCTGGTGAATGCTACAATGTCTAGACTTTGGTAGCATGAACTCCAGTTTTTATGCCAGTGTCGTGCCAGTTTTGCACGCTGGTTTGTTTGCTAACACAAACTCCAGTCGCAGGAGTGGTTATGCTGGAATTAACTTCCACCCCCACATGGAATTGACACTGAATTAGTACTTCCCATGCCCCAAGACAGCCACATATTACAGAGAGCACGCTGTTCTGTGGCCACAGTGATTATTTCCAATGTCACCGTTTTACGAATGGAAATACTAAAGCACAGAGAAGTTAAGCGACTTGCCAGTGGCTGCATGGAGAAGCACTGGAGAGACAAAAGAAAATACATGATTTTGACAGTCAGAGATGTGACTTAGCCATGTTCCAAGGCTGCTTTACTACAGCCCACTGAGCCCACGTGCCCCTGTGTGCAGTTTTCCCTACAAAGCAGCACAGAATGAGCTGATTTGGTAGGCATAATCCTGGTATCTCTCAGCAGCTGGCACAAGAATAGGGTACACAGAGAAATCCCCTTTGTTAGCATTGCCCGAAAGCACATGAAACAGTCTTGCTGGTTACTTGTCAATACTCTTACCTGTGCCATATCATCCAAACAGTTGAAAATATACTTTCTTGCTTCCTTCGACTTAATCCCCGTCTCTGCCTCATGATCATCTGGTGTCTGCTCAAAACAGGAGACAGGCATTGACCAGAACTGCCCTGAAATCAGCTGCGGGTTGTGATACTTGCAGCTTGTGCCTTATCCTGCCCTCACTAGAGACCACTGTGTCTCTCTTGCTTAACCAGGTAACATTTACATCATGCCCACTATGGTTATATGACAGCTTTTGTGTCACAAAGTGATCTGTACCTTCTTTTTCACTTCAGAGGATCCTCCCAGCTACAGTGGGAATCCTAAAGGTCTCTTACACGCACCCCAGCGTGAGGCTCAGCATCCCATCCTTACAGCCAGAAGCCCACTGGCCACTCTCCTTGGGGACTGAATGCAGCCAAATGCGCTGGTACAAGGGATTCAGTGCTCACTTGTGTTACCAGCGGCTTCATTGTCAGAATTAAAATGCCTTTTTTTTCTTTTCCCCAATGCATTAGAGATTAGAGCAAAGTCTGCCCAGTGTGTGTTTCATTTAAACTGAACATTAATTCATTGGCCACTTAGAGGGAGATTTCCAGGTCAGTTCCAGACTTCCAGTGTCCCACAACGCAGTGCCAAGCAGGTGGGCTAAGGGCTGCAGCCTTTAGGGACAGCAGTTTTACCATGGGCTACACCCACCCCAATGTCTGTGCTGCATTGCAAAAAGGAAAGATCTGGGCTCTAAGGTGACCTGAATGTCTCCTCATTTCCAAACAACAATGTCAAGGTAAAAGAAACAAGGGAACGTCTTCCTACCTTCAGCCTCCATAAAGGATATGGTGAGTCTGTATCCCTGTTGAAAAACCTTGTAGTCTTTGTCCCTGCACTTAACAAATACTCTGCTGGTAAGCCTTGCGTCTGTGAAATATACCGAATCTGTAAGAGAAGGATGAGAGGTCACTATTCATCCTTCGAAGATCTCTGGAGGTCTTCCTTGAAGGAAGGCAGGAGGCATTTAAAACAATAGAACAAAGAAAGAAAGAGAGAACGTAGCATGTAGCTTGACTTCACCAAAAAAACCCCCAGTGTAAGGAACAAGAGAAAAGAGAATTCCTGTACGGCATCCCTCCATTTATCACGTACATCACTGGAAACTCACCCTTATGGTACACTCCCACAAAGCCTACAGAAAAAGGAAGGAAAGTCCCTAGGTTTTAGAGGTCAAAGAGGAAAACCCACACAGAGATTTCAATGGGGTGTTTCATCACTTTGCACCTTTTATGTCACACTCTCCTCTCCAGGAGGCAATTTCAACAATTTGATATTTGCGTTCTAACTTTTGCTGTTTTTTCCACCAGCTGAGTGCACAGCCTTTCCTAGGAGCAGTCTGAAGTTCAAAACAGAGGACTAGCAAGTGCCTATCTTTGAACTTAGATGAAATATACACTCAAATGAACTGACACCCTCATGGCACGTAAAGTACTTCATCTCTATAGCCTACATGACTTCATTTGTTATTTGGGTTACTTCCATGAGTATGACCTCACTGGCACTCACACAGCTACAAGATGCTACACATGTGTTTCCAGGATCTCAGACTTTATTTATTCAAAGGAGAATGGGTCTGTGGTTACACAATTAGAGATCGATCTCACACATGCCTGGGGTGCCACATGAAACCCTAACTCTGGCATCTCCTGACTCCTGAACATTTCTGCAAAATCACTGCAAACTCTGCAAAACTACTAAAAATAGTCATTTACTCTAGAAAAATGGAAAGTGTTTTTGAAAGAATAGACAGAGAGTGGTACAAAAAAATAAAGGCATAAAAAGCAGCCATGGTTTCAAAGACTTCCAAGCACTCAGGACCTGGTTCACTGAGCATGTTCTGCCTGGCTCTGCAGTGTCTTAGGTCCATTGGAGACCACGTGCCTGAGAAGCACCAGGATCCTGCCCACAGCCCAGCATCAGTGCTGCAGAGTGACCCAGGCTGTGGTGGGGGGCCAGGATCAGGCCCTGCCCCTTTCCCTGCTCCCCAGGAGCCCTCACTGTAATTCACTGGAAGAAGCTTCGTGCTGGGCAGTTAAGGTGGGCAGGTACATACGGCAATTTCTTTTTCAGCTCTGTGGTTTTATGGCTTTTGTGGGGTGTGGAGAAAGAAATCTACTCTTCATGCTTGGTATCCGATTTTCAAATGCTTATAAGTTTTTCAGCTACGTCTGATTTCCTTTGGGGTCACTAATGGCCCTACTCTTCCCTGCTAGTTATTTCGCCTGCCAAATTTCACCTTTAAAGCTCTGACTAAAAAATACTAGTTATAAAAGAAGAGTCAAAGAAACATTTTCATATATGAAAAACTTAATTATTACCCTACTCTTTTTTTTTTTTTTTTTTATTTTCTAAAAGCAGAAAAAGAACCTTTCCAGGCCGCATTTGCAGAAAGCTAAGATTGCCCCAAAGAAGACTATGGGAATGGAAAGTGTTCTGCAGCTCTGGCTCTAGCAGCCCCTCTGCTATCAATTTTAGGACTACAAAAGGAGCGTAAAAGCCTATAGGGAGACAAGCATTATATTAACTGGAAACCTACACCACTGTGAAGGTTCTCCTTTTTGTCACTGCTTTTAATATGCACCCTCATAAAAGGGATTATGAAACACAATAGAGATGGTGCGGTTTCTTCTAACAAACCTTTATTCACTCCTTGCTGTTACAGCAGAAAAGGGTGCCTGTTCTGCTGAGTGAGGAGAGACAAGTACAGAGCTCTCCAGTCAATGGTAGTGTTGACTCTTGATTGAGGTTTCACTTAAATCAATCAGATCTTAAAAGCCAGTATAACAAACAGCACACTGGTTACCTAGAATACATACCCTAGGTGGATAATGAAAAGGTTGGCTTGGGAGGGTAAGGAGCACATATCCCGTGTTAGCAAAATAGAAAAAGTTAGCACCCATTCACTCTGCCAAGAGATGGGAAAAACACCCGTGCGCTTACCAGCATCCAGGGCAACACCTGTACCCACCTGATCGTACTCCGAAGCTCCCGGGTACAATGGCCAGCCCAAGAACAGCTCTGCAATGACACATCCCAACGACCACATATCGATTGCTTCACAAAACGGTAAACCCAGGATGATTTCAGGGGCTCTGCAAAGGAAGAGGTTAGAAAACATCAGCAACAGGAGTGCATCTACTCGGCCGGCATAGGGAGACCTGGCAGAGCACAACGCTCACCAAGTTGCCTGCTGCCAACAAGTGTCATCGCTCCTACAGAGCTGAGGGCCCCACTGGCCACTGGCAAAGTGTCTGCTAACCAAGTGAATATTTATCCTTGCAGAAGAGTCCTCTGGCAGCATTTAGCCAAGAGACAACCCTACGTTTCGCAGCAGTTTGCAAAGGAGAGAGAGAACTACCATTATTTTCCTTCAGCAGGTGGGTGTGGGAGACCAACCCACATATTGAAAAAAAATGCCTTATTAAATCAGCGAACCGAAGCCGGAAGTCCGCCAGGTTCTTGAGGCACAAGACGAATGTTGTGCGTTCAAGGCCACCCAATTAAGGCCCCAACTTGAGGCTCTCGAGCCCAGCTCGCTGTTCTGTAGAGGAACCATGCAGAATCCCTGCAGTGAAGCATCCTCCATTCATGCAGCTCGGCAGGCTTCACAAACAGCCAGACATTAAATAATCATTACAGGACTGGTATAAAAGGATTACTGACTTTTTAAACGAATGTAACCATAAAACAGAGAAATCACGTAATTAGATCTATTATGCCTAAGCCTTCTCCTCAGGAGGAAGTAGCCAAGAAGCCTTCACTTCCCAGTCTGTCCCAAGTGCCTGATTAGATTTCCTCTTCCTTTTCAGCCCAAACAGCCAAAATGTGGCAGCACTGCCGCTCTGCGCTTACTGCTGGCTTCAGGGGGTGCCCACTGAGGCACCTCTGCTCAGTGAGTTTTGACATTAGTCCTGCTGAGGAAGATGAGGACAAGGTAAAAGCTTTGCTTTGGCTCTCCAGAAGGATCCCTGGCTGGTACACAAAGGAGACTCCCAAATAAGCAAGACCAGTCTGACTTGAGACTTCCATAGGACCTAAAGGTGAGGGTCATTTCACCTTTCAGCCAGGTAGAAGCTGGTGTCAAAGCTTAGCAAGGCACCACGCAGTCAATAGAGAGACACACACACCCCCTAAGGGGATTTTGTCCCACTGTCTCAGGATGGTTTGAATCTTTCTTCACTGAGGCTAGACAAGCTTCCTAAACTCCAGTGGCCAAGGTGAGACAAGATAAATCTTCCCTGCAGCACCCAAAATGCTTTGTGTTTCAAAAGCAGCTTCTATGTGAAGAGTCAATAGTATCTTAAAAATACTGAAAACCTTTTACAAAATTCAAATCTGCATACAAACATCTTCCTTATTTGCCCCACCTCAGCCCAGCAGTTAAGTGCCATAGTTCCTATTTTACATAGGGATCACCTAGGGCTTCTTGCAGATCTTGCAACACTTCTAAAGCCCCAGCTCCTGGAGTCAGGTGATGTAGAACAAAAAGAAAAACTTACTTTCTCATACTCCTCTAACTATTAAAAAAAACCAAAAAGCAACAAATCAGAAGACAGATAAAACAAAGAAACACATATTGCTTTAAAATTTCCATCATATGAAAAATAGCCTTGGGATTTCTCAGGCCCTGATGCATATTTTGGGAATGCCTGGGTTGGCTATTGAGCAAATCAAGTGCCACCATCCAGAGCTGGAAATACGACCCATGTTTCCCAGTTTCCCATCTATCATCAGGATAAGATCTGACACTAGTGAGATCATACCAAGGATTACCAATTACAGTGGAAAATATTATGTTTTAATCATGCCATTACATAGTCATGTGAAGACAAGTCTTTAGCCAAGAAACCAAGCAAAAAGGGTAATTTTTTCCAAAGAAACAAGCAAAAGCCCTGTAACAAGAATCCATGCCCCATTTTCAGTCCACAACTTCCCCAATTTTAGGCTGACTGGTAATGGTAAAAGCCCCAAACTATTTGTTCTCAAACTAGCAACTGAACATAAAAAGTATGGGAAATTCTGGGTCTTTAAGCTTAGGATGCTCTGTGCCATTCCCACAAAAAACATGCCAGAAACTTAAAAAGTGGCTACCTTTAGCCATTCTGGCTTCATCTGGGCTTGCTGTTCTCATACCCCACTGTTCTTTAGCCCAGCATGACAAACTATTTATTCTAGCATTAATCTCTCCCTAGGCACAAGGGGTTAATTTTCCTTCCTTACTCCCTATTCCATCATCCCTGCACACCACACTACTCGACACCTAGACAAAATGCAGAGAGAAAAAGACAGCTATGGTGACCTGAATCTCATTACTATGTAAATCCTGCATTGAAAGCCATCTGCCTCTCCCTGTCTGCCTTCCACATTGTGAACGAAATGTCCCTGGTCACTAATGAGAGCTCAGCCACGCATCGCCTGAACTTCAAATCCCTCCCACTAACTCAAGTAGAGGGAGCGGAGGGGTGGACTATCAGTGGGATATTCCCAACGTGATTTTGTGCAGAAACCTCCCTGTTCATAAAAATCGCTTGTGCTGCTGTCATATGCAGCACACACCTCCTCCCTTCTCTCCTCACACTTATGCTGCCAACACCTCCAGACCCCTGCAAGAAGGGATGACCTAGAATGTGAGGTTCCAAATTCTTTTTCTTGTGAGTCTCCGGCTGTCCAGCGGGCTTTCCTTAAAGCTCCAGCTTCTAGAGTGCAGCAATTAGGAGAGAATTTCTTTTTCACACACAAAAGAAGTTTTGCACCTACGCTGTTGGGAAGAAAAGCACAAAACCGGTGCCCATACCATTTAAACTCGTAAAAGGCAACTAAATGGAACACCATTCATCATATTAAACCAGACCTATCCTTGCAGGGAGGGGAGGTGGTGAGCTAGTTTTATTTTATTTTACTTTTTTGAAAGCTGGTATTTGCATTACCCAGTCAAGCCTAAACATTAGTTGCAATCTTCACCCATTCAGCCACATACATGATACTTTTGGAACAGTAATGAGAATCCCTGTAAGAGTGGGGCCAGATTGAAGTGATATGGTGCCCTATGTACACCACAGGCAGTGCTTGCTGAGGCTCTGACATGACTGCAATTTTTCCATGGAAGGGAGTGGCCCTAAGACAAAAAGATCTTGTTAACTTAATTAAGCAGTTATTAAGACACCACAAGAACGACAGGTATCGGACAGCACACAGGCTTCCAGATTTTCAGCTAGCAGACACCGCCCATTTGCTGTGAGAAAGAGAGAGCTGGAGTCACCCCAGGAGGAGCAGCGATCTGCCTGCCTGCTGGCATGCAGCTAATGGCCAAGGCCAAGCATTTTCTGTAATGAAACAAGTCATCCACTGATAAAATGCCTTCTGAACCTCTATTGGGTGGAAACTGCTCCGTACGCTCAGTTATGGATACATAGATCCTTCTGCAAATAGACCTATATCTAACACATGGAACTCCTCTCTTTCTTAACAGAAACATGTCAATTTTTTAAGACAAGGTGAGATCTTGGCTTCAATCACACATTGTGGCATGGAGTTCTACAGGCAACCTTCTGCTTTCAGTAGCATCTTAACTCAGTTATTTAAGCCTGATTTTTCTTCATCAGGTTTAAATTTGTCACCTCTCACTTCACGTTCACATGGATTGGCCTAGCAATGAAGACAGAAGTGCTTGAATCACCTTTCTTTTAGCACAAGCTATTTTTAGTCTCTGCCCTGTTCTCCCGTGTTTGCAGCAGCTTCTGATTTCTCAGTGTTCCATCCCATGGATGTTTCAATATACTTCCACCACCTGGCCCTACAACTATTCTTCCTGACGTGACTGCTGGGAGACAAGCTGGGAAGACCTAAACACAGTTAAACACGAGGATATTCCCCAGACTTGTTTTACACTATTTGCAGAATGCTTTCACGTTCCAGTCTTCCCCGAGCCTAATATTTTGTTTGCTTTTGGAGTGACACAAGGCATTTCAGCAGATGTTTTATCTGGGAGATCCTCTGAGACACACAGTCCTTTCTCCAGAGGAGCTGCAGTTAATTTAGGACAAGGAATTATGTAGAAATCATTCGTTTTTCATCTTGCAATGTTTGCTGCCTTTCAGTACTGCACTGATCTGGCATAATGTTGTCTGTAATCTAGACCAAGTCCCTTAAATGTTCCTCACTCTTTTCTGCAGCCTAATCTAAGCAGATCTGTGGTATCTGCACATTTAACTGCTGGTCCACCACTTTTTACAGAAAATTAATACACGAAATAATTCTGGTCCTAAAATATGCATGCAGGCTACTCTACAACTGATCCTTTTATTCCTAAAAGCACTCATATTTAGCTCAGCAGTAAGAATGGTGTAATTCTCTTTTCCAAAGGGAAAGAAAACATCTCCATGCCTTGGCCAGTTCCTATGTGGAATTTCTCCTTCTGCAGCTGGTAACACTATGTAACAGGGGAAAATGCCCTATTAAAGTGTGTGCATCAGAATATTGCAATTATAAATTGGAAAGACAATTCACATGGCAGCAGGTCCTTGCAGAACAGCATGGAGGTCTTCTGCAGATTTCCCCATGGCTGCACAGGGAAGTGTTTTCTGTACCGATAGTTTTGCCTGTTTTAACTCAGACTCCCCAAACCTTTCAGCTGTGGTGGGGATCTGGTTTGAAACGATGCAAAGGCTGCCAGACACCGCAGTATGTGCAGGAATATCCCCATTTACTGCTCTGCCAGCTTTTTGGTTGTGCATCCACAACACCCTCGGCACAGTAATTCCAGCCTCCAGTATAAGGCACATGGGAGGGAAAACAGAAAACTTCGACCTCCCATCCTTCCTCTCCCATGAGCTGCCTTCAGTGTCTCCCAACAAAAGGCACTCCCCTTCTGCATGTGCAGGCACAACCTACTCTACAGCTCACACAATTCTTGCCAGCATAGACCAAACATTTAGAAACCACTCGCCACCAGTCTAGGAGAGACTGAAAAGCCCCACCAAGAGCCTGTATCTCCAGGAGAGAATCAGCAAGTCCATTCCCACTTCCCACATCTTCTACTCCTTTCCCACACCAAATTACTCCCCTGGCCAGCAAAGGGTGACTCATTTCTCAGCTCAACACTGGATCCAGCAAGTCCCCCATTACCTTGGAGCCCAGCTTGAACGTGCCTGAGTATCCCAAATGGCTGCTGGTCCTGGGTGCCAGGGACTCAGGGTGCAAGGGTTGCCATTCTGGCAGGGCCCACAGGTCCCCAGAGGAAGAAGTGCCATCTCATCATTTGCTTGCACCTCACATATGACCCTGTCCTGCTTTCAGGCCTGCCGCTGGCAGAGTATTTACTTTAGCAACCCTGCTTTGTGGCAGGGTAATTTCATTGTCTGGTGTTTCTGTCAGGAAAATTAATTACCAGTCTAGCTCGCTGGCTTTTTCACCCACACATCACAGGACATTAAAAACAAATGCCAAAAAAATTCATTTCCACAGACTTGGATTCGGAGAGAGCTGTGCTCTTTCTGAATTTCAAAACTCCCCTGCAAACTGCCCTCCTTGAAGATAATTTACCACCTCTGGTAGGGTCTTGTGGCCAAGCGTGATTGTCTCAGCAGAGTCCTTCATGGATAAGTATACATATCAAACAAAAATATAACTCAAAACTTGATACTTGCTGGCACCTTGAGCAGAAAGCATGCCAGCTTCTCGCCTTCAGGGTGACACTTCTAGAAGAAGATTGCGGGCAGCTGCAGGCAGTGCACATAGACCTACAATGATGCTGTCTGCTGAGTTGTTGCTGTCTTCTTCTACCTGCTAGTCTCACCTGCCAAAGCCTGAACTTCAGGAAGCAGGAGCTTTCATATCTCCATCCATAAAGCCTTGGAGAGAGGCAGAAGCCCAACCTCTTGTCCTAAGTGGTTATGCGCTGACTGGCTGCACACCCAGGGCTTGACTCCTCTCAGCTCTTACGCTCTCCCAAGCACCAAGATACCTCCTGTGAGGAGGAAGAACTGCATCCTTCACATGTCTTACAAAGTGGTTTTTATCCAAGTGATGGGGCTCCATCCTCCTCTCAGCTGAATCCTTTCTTTGGCATCTTTCTCATACCTGTTCACTTGACCCTTTTGTATTTTGTGGAGGTATCCACTTTTTATTGCCATATATGGTAGCATGCAGAGTACCCTTAGCTTGTAGTTAACTCGATATGGAGAGGAAGCAGCACTTTTTTTTGTCTGTCTGTACCTCTCAGACCCCAAATCACTTCTTAAGTGCAGGGCTGTAAAAGGAGACAGGGTCATATTCTGGGAGTAAAAGGTTATAGTTGCTATTTCCTTCCCCTGCCCCGCCCCATCTCTCCACTCACACAGACACCTGAAAGGGATGCTGACACCTAATATGGATGACCCAGAGACTCAAGGCCTTCCTCCACTCTGGGGCTGGGCAGTTGCAGACTTTCTGCCTGTGAAAAAGTCAGCCATCAGGGCCAGCACTTAACACCTACAAGCACCAACAGCTCCTGCTCGCTCGCTCACTCCCTGTCCAATGCAATGGGCAAGAGAGCAGCTCCAGGCCTTCCCTGTGCTGCTTCCAGCTGAGGAGAGCTGGGCTCACCCTCATTGCTGGCCTCTCTGTCAGGATGTCTGCATTTCTCTTGCATCCCTGAGCACTGGAGTTTGCTCAGATGCTCAACCAAAGGCCACACAGAAGTGGTACAGCTCTGCAGACTGCTCACTAGGGCCTCAAGGACTGCCATGATCTCTGGGCCGTGTTGGAAAGCACCAATCCAGCAGAATCGCAGCAACAGACAGCCCTGGGAGTCAGGACTCACACAGACACAGCATGCCTTTCAGAATCCAGCATAAAGGTCAAACCTGTAGTTTAGTCAACACAGGGATATTCATGACAGAGGGAATGGGCCATTGAGAAACATCACCCAATCTATCAGAGATGTTTTTGTTTGAATTGTAAGGAGGGATGGTCCCTCTAAAGAGCTTACTAACATGTTCCCTATTTCACAGGTCAAACACAGCTACACCAGGTTTGTGGAAAGGACTGGGAGTGTGGCCAGAGCCATTTCCAGGGCTGTCAGTCCACCAGCACAACCACCACTAGAGGGTAGCTCCAACACTGCATTGCTAACATTGCCCTCACCCATCCTTCAAGATTAGTTTGTAACATATGAAAAAATATCTGTATCAGCTCAGAGGACTGGAAGCTGGATTCTCTCAGCCTTTGGTGATGGTTTATGTTACAAGACATAAATATAAACTGGAAGCTGGTAACAGTGAGGTACCGCAGGGGTTTATCCCAGGACTGGTCTTGTTTAACATCTTTATCACTGACCCAGGGGAGAAGGCACAGTGCACTCTCTTCCAGTTTATGAGTGATGCCATACTGAAGAGACCTGGCGATGCACTTGAGGGCAGGGCTGCCACCCAGAAGGACCTGGACAGGCAAGAGGCATGGGCCAGTGAGGACCTTCAGAAATGAAGCCAGGACAAATGCTGAGTCTTGCACCTGGGATGGATGAGCCCTGGTGACAATATCTGGGGAACTGCTCATCAGGAAAGGCCATGAGCACCTTGACTTGATGGGCAGTTGGCTGAAACGAGGACCCTGGTAGGAGCTGGACCAACAGCCTCCCTGAAACAGGGCCAGCAGACTAAGGAATGTGATGGTCCACCTCCAGCCACACCTGTGAGACCACATCTGGATACCATGCTTAGCCTGAGGACCTCCGTGCATGCCTGAACTTGAGCAACCTCAGCATGGGGAGAGACAGCCATGGGGCCACATGGAGAAGATGGTGTTAGGTTCTTCACTCAGGTGGGCAACAAGAGGTGGAGATGACAGACAAACTGAAATGAGGGAGGTTCCCACAGGAGACAGGAGGAAACACCTCCACTGTGCCAATAAAGGAACCACCAGCACAGGCTGCCCTAAGGGGCTGTACAGTTGCTATCCTAGCAGGCTTTCAAGACCCGTCAAGACAAAGTCCCTATCTTGATCTCATGGCTGACCCTGCCTTGACCAGTAAGTTGGACTAAATGACCTCTCAAGGTCCCCCTCCCACCTGAGCTACTCTAACTCTATGTGGAACAGTAACTACACATTTGTCAATAGGAAAGGTCACCATGATCCTCCTACAGACAGGCAAAATACCATGTAGCTGGGAGTGTTTCAGGGGGTACAGGTGCAGGTCCCAGGGTGTTTTTAGCAAGTATACACACACAGTTCTTTCCATCATTTAAAAACGGAGACCAAGTTACACAAGAATTACTTCTGGACTTGACTGGCATAATTATCAAACAAGCCTGGGGAGCCTATCATTACTGAGGGTATTTAATAGCAAATAAATCATAGAAGCAGACTAAACTACCTGCCCCTTGACACTGATCATGTTCCACCCTGATCATGTTCTGACTGGGAAGGGTGAAAATACTCCAGAGGATGGTGTCAGAGGCTGACAGGGCTGGTCTGGACCCTGAGAAGACACCCGCTCCCTCCCTGTGCTGGTATCGGGCCATCTCATGCCTGTGTCACTCCTGGCAAGTGTTCAGCCAGCTTGTCTTACACACTTCCCATGGCAGAGCGTCCATAACATTTGCTGTGCCCCAAAGGACCTCACCCCTTGTAATTTTAAGAAATAATACAGATGTGCATAGCTGACTTTATGTCATGCTTAATTACAATTTGTTGTCAATCTCGTGTCTATGTAATACATAGGGAAAAACATAATACATTTCACTTGACTTTGCCTGTACCCAGCTTTCTTCTTGGCTGCACCTCCTCCCCATCTTCACTCTGCCTTGGCCTCAACTCATATTCAGTACCTATAGCTTGTCTCTCTTCCTTTTTACCTCTGTCTCCTTTTTCTGCTTCATCTTTTCCACTCTTTTCCTGCACTTACTGTGGATGAAGGGAGAGGTGGACATCACGCACAGGAGCACTGAAACTCTCTATCCCCATGGAGGGTGGGCACACAATACGCCTGCAAACACATCCCCGTGCTGGTACAGGAGCAAGCTGGGCAGGCACAGATCATGTGCAACCATCTTTAAAAAGGGGGTTTCACACAAGACACACACCAGGCACCCCAGTGGGATCCCAATGCTCACTGCAACCGTCAGCATGAGGCTCTTGGGAAAGCAATTTCCACGGCTTACTCCTGGAAGAGTTTTAAGCAAAGCACAAGAGCGTACCCACAAGCGCTGCCACCGCTACACACTTTTCTTGGGATTAAGAAAACCGGATTCAGCCATGAAAAAAGACCGGGTTTAAATGGGGAGGGAAGGGTCCCTGCTGGGAGGCTCTGCACCTCTCGTTTCTCCTATATACTTTGCACATATGCAATCCATTTAGGTTAGGGCCTGAAAGAAAACCTCCTGCTCTCTTCAGTATGAGAGTGTACGAGCAAATGACTGAAGCCCTGAGCTGGAGAAAGCAGCACAGCTGTTTGTGGAAACAAGACAAAAGATTTAGAAACAGTTGCTTCTTTCCCCCCCTCTCCCATGTCAGGCTGTTTACAGAAACCAAGGGATGAAATTTTGCAGACAAAAACACTGAGAGCAGCCTGTCAGTCTCAGAGGGAGGGAGCGAGAGGGAGAGGGAGAGGAGCGTAGGCTTCTTTCAGGATTATGGATCATTGCTAAATTGCTCTATCAATTATTAAACCCATCACTCAAAGCGCAGTAACCAAAATATAGCAGATAAAGCCTTTCTCATCCGCTCTCTACCAGCTGCTCTCCTCCTCCTAAAGCCAGAGGGAAATGAAAATTCCCATAGTTTGTATTTTATAAACATCATTTTACTTGTGCCTTGAAAATAAAAGCTTTTTCGGACAAGATACAGTAGAACTGAGCCCGCAGCAGGAAGGTATTAAAGGAGGACTTGTCCTTTCGATTAATAGACCCAAGGAATAAAACAAAATCTCTCCAATCAATATGATTTCTTAGTGCCGACAGGTTAAAACATTTGTCTGTGGATAAATGAAGAGGCAGGCCCCAGCCATCAATAGCTGTTAGTTGTTATTTGCCTTTGCTGCTGGGCGGATCTGAGATCAATGGCAGGGTGGGCATGGTCCCAAGAAAAGAACAGGACACGGCCAAGTGGCACGTGGCATTTGGTCTGGCCAGTGACTCTGTGGAGAGAGAAACTGCAAACACGCATCCAGGGTGAGAGAAGAAGCCCTCGGCGGGCCGTGCCGACAGGGAACCACACGGGGAGGAGGACAAGGACCTGTCATCCAGCCAGAAACGCTTCCACGTGGCTGCTGATGTCTGAATGGACGTGAGTTTTTAGCAGCACTCTATGCACTTGCTCCAGTTCAGCGAAACCCTCTACCAGAGGCATCACCTGAAGCAAATAGATGCCTGAGTCCTGGAGAGGGCACTGGATGCAGCTAAAGTTAAGCATACATTTAAGCGCTTTGCTGAATCTGAATCCACTGGCAAGTCCTCACCGTACTTGAACTGGAAATCTTAAGAGGCGAGAAAAGCTATTAAGCCCAATAATGGAAAAGAAAGCCAGGTCGTGGGTCAGCCAAGAGACATACTAAGCTTGTCCCAGCCAGAAGTGCATCTTCATACATCCCTGGAGGAAGCCCTACTGGACCGATCACAATCATGCCCATCTTTTCTGACTCAGAAATGCAGGACTCCATAAACTTGAGAGGAGGTGCACAACACTGAGCACCACAACCATCGCCCCCGGGGGTCATCGGCTCCACGCTGACCCAGAAGTGCAGAAACATGCATGGGGGGTGGTGGTGTATGATGCAACAACAGCTACATTCAGCACAGTGTGACCTCTGGTTGTTCTCTGAAACAAAGGGTAATGCACAGAGCGGCAGTGCTGGGGCTTCCCCAGGTTATGGCATAAATCAGCGAATAGAAAAATCATAATTTGAAAACAAAAGCCCTATCCATGCCAAGCAGTGAATGGATGAGCCGCAACGTATTGGGTGGAGAGATCCCCTGAAGGAGGCATCTGATCAAGTGGGGAAGTATGCCAATTATGTGCTCCCATTCATGCCACCGCAATGAAAGCATAATTCTGACTCCGCTTTCTGACCCGCAGTATGCAATTTATGCAAATCCAAGCTGTTCTCGCTTCCCTCTGAGCCAAATGTCCACCAATGCCAGAGCTGGCTCTAACTTTTTGTTTTCCTTTTCAAATCTATTGTTTTCACTGTTGAATATTTAAGACCTTTTGTTGTTGCTGTTGCATTTCTTTGGAAATGAAATAATAATAAAAAAAATCCCAAAGCACACAGAGACAGGCAAGAGTTGACTTCTCATCTCTGACAGCCTCCCATTCTGCCATGCTCAGCTCCATCTCAACCCCTTATCGTTCCAGCCCAGAGCCCTGCCGTGTATCGGCCAAGGGAAGGTCCTCATGTCTGATCTGTAACATTCCTAGACTTTTGTTCACAGCAAATACTGAAAGTGGCACCAAGCTGCATGGTGGTTTTATGGGATTAGCCCGAATACTGAGCCAACTGTCAATATAAGGCTCCAAACAATTTCTGTCCCTGGCAAACACAGATACAAACCAGACTCAGGCCATGATCCTAAGATTGGCTTCACAGAGCAAGTATCAGGTCTGAGGCTAAAAATATCAAATTACTGCAGCCCTTCTTTATTTTTTTTTCTTCTAAT
Organism: Eurystomus gularis; assembly: GCA_013400335.1. Lineage (NCBI taxonomy): Eukaryota > Metazoa > Chordata > Aves > Coraciiformes > Coraciidae > Eurystomus > Eurystomus gularis. The sequence continues at coordinate 84,633 of VZZY01007085.1, read as the reverse complement.
CATGTCTACTGGCCGCTTTTTTTTTAATTAGAAAAAGACAAAGACAAAAATAAAGTACTTATCCTGCCTGCTCCTCGGAGAAAGGAGCATTGCCCTTTACTTATCTCTGAAGAGCCACGCAGATTTAGTATTATTATTAGCAGCAACTATTTGTATTTCTGTAGCACACAGAAGTCCTGGTGGAGACCAGAGCCCCATAATGATAGATGCTAAAACACAATGTGCTAAGGGACTGTGTCTGCTCCAGAGAATTGATGATCTAAGGCAATGTATGGTGACAGGGGAACAGATTGGTGGAGCAGTTCGCCCAAGATCATACGGAGAGAGTGTGGCAAAGCCAAGAAAAGAGGCAGGGTCCTTGCAAACAGTGTGCCATATCTATTAGACCACAACATCTTCTATTTATGATATTCAGGAATAGCAACAATACATGGATTTGAAGGCTCTTTCAAAAGAGATAGGTATTACTGAGGCAAGGCAGATTTTGAAGACAAATGACCTGTAGATGTCACACCAGAAGACAGTAATTGTGATGGGAACAGCTCACGAAATCCAAGGCCCACTTTAATGCTACGCTTAGTGAGCAACAGCCTACACTGTGAGGACCTGCCTGGTCTACAAACAAGTTTTAGGAAAAGCCTGGGAATGCCTGCCCACCTGCATGTGGAGGAACTCACGGCTGGGAACAGCAGGGGCACTCTGGAGCTGCTCCACTTGGCTATTCCTACTGCAGAAAGTCAAAAGTTTCCATCTTCAACTCAAGTCCTACTTGAATCAACACAGCCTGTGGAACAGGTGACAACAGCCCCCTGTGCAAGCATTCCTCTTCCACAGAACTGCAGAAACACAAATCCACTCTGAATGTAACTTATTTTTATTGTATTTAGATTAGAGCTAACATTTGGAAGGGTTAAGTAGGGCCCTAGTGTAGTAGGTGCTGAAAAAAATTGTAAGAAAACAGTCTCTGCCCTGAAAGACTTGCAACCTAATTTGGGATCCCTCAACACTCTGGAAATAGAAACCCTGGGACTTGCTGCTCAGCATCTGCTAAGTCAGGATCTGCAACCAAGCCCGCCCAAAACACAGTCCCTAATCCACCTGTATCACCACTGACAGTCTGGATCCTTCAGCCGATGGGGACAGGATGAAGCCCATGGGTGTGCGCAGCTCCCCTGGGAAGCCTCAGCAGCTCGAGCTATGGGTATCTTGCCGTCAGTTACAAAAAGAGTATAATGAAGTAAGGCTTAAACATATCTGAAGGACGGACAAAGGATTACCACTAAAATCTCCGACTGCTGGTAACACATGGCTGCCCAGAACAAGCCAGCACACAAACACCCTTGCCTTGGTTTCACTGGGACAGAACCACAGGCCAACCATGATCTGCAAGCCATCAGCAGTTTGGAGTCAGCCAGGGCACCCAACCAGAGTTGGCTACAGGTGTACCCCATCCCATAAAAGCCATGCTCAGTATAAAGGGGGAATTTTGCTGAGGATGGAGGGTCTCCTGCTTGGGTTCCTCTTCCTGCTCCTGAGGACTGCCTTCCGGTTTATTGTGACCCCTGTACACTTTCTGGCCTGAGTATAACTTTGTTTATAGTGGCATTGGTATCAGTTCTGCTTTTTCATTAAATCTGTTCTCATTTCATGAGTCTCCCTTCCTTTCCCTAATCCCACTTCTCAGGTAGGGAGGGGTCAGGGGGTGATAGAACAACTGCTATAGTTTAGCCCTGGATATGGGATAAACATACACAGCCCTCCAGCACACATCATGTCAGTGTGGACCTCAAGTGTCTGAGGCTCTCAAGCGCAAACTGAGCATCAAAAAGTAACTGAGTACACCCTGCTCCCCACGGAAAATGAGGCTCTGGGCATGGTGATGGTGGGGAGGAGCAGGCCAAGGACTTACAGAGACGAGCACCTTGTCTGCAGCAAGTGGGGCCCTGCTTCCCCCAATACCATGTCTCCCATGCCATCTCCCCGAGTTCCTGCCCTTCCTTCTCTCTCCTCCCACCGTCCCCACCAGTCCCTGTTCCGCTCCCAAACTCCACTTGTCTCAATTGCTTGACCCAAACGCCAGTTTAGTTCCTCCTGAGATATACTCCTTTCCCAGATCTCCTCCTAGGTTTCACCTTTCCTGGGCTGAAACCCTACTGCTCCAGTGCCTATAGAGCAAAGCGATGGACACAGCAAGCCCAAAAAATATCTCTGGAAGAGTGCTTTCAATGAATGCCCTCTGCTCCCACTCACACCTTATCTCCTATGGGGATGGGAGTTACCACATTTTAGGGCCAAAGACTGCAATTCCCTGATTGTCCAGACATGAAAGAGAGAAGACAGTCCTTGCATCTGTTAGCAGAGGAATAACTCTGACTTTAACCTTTAATGCCACACATCTTACTGAAATCAGACAGAAAACCGGAATACAAGCAAGAATGCATGTGTGGTGTGCAAAGAATCCCAAAGGAACCACAATGCTTGCAGGGAGAAAGGCAATGCTTCAGAAAGAAGGCTTTTAAAACAAAGTCTCCTGCAAAGCTAAGTTCATTCTTTATTTAAAACCATCACATGGAAAATTCAATTGTTCTCCAATGCATCTCTGTACGAAATCAGGAAACTAAATTCAATCATTAAAGTGTGAAGCTGATGAATTTAAATCCATAGTAAGTGCAAATTTCAACACAATTTTAAGTAAGGAGTCGTTCCCAACACCTTCATAACATGTCAACACATAGTCATATATTTGTTTCTGGGACTCTTCGAATGTCTCCTTTTACAGTTTCATTTTTTTCTTGCCAAAACACATTCTTAAAGCTATCCCAATGTTCTGAAAAAATATAAACAAGTCCTACATGTTAAAATCTTAGGTGGCCATGACAGAAATTTTGGAGAGACAAAACTTGAAAAAAGAAAAAATCATGCAAAAGAAACTTTTCCTCCTCTTTGCCATACACGAGGGGAATTTGGAGTGATTCCCGTCTGATTAATTTTAACTTCTAATTTGTCCTTGGATCGCACTGCAGTACGGATGTAATTTCTTAATTTGACTGTTTTGCAAGTAGCCAGTACTGTCCTTGTAAAGGGCGAAGAAATCCCCATATATCAGGAATGCTTTTGGCTGAGGGGAAGTTTGGTAATTACTCCAGAGAAATAAATACAATCAAAACAAAAGTACTTCCCAGGCCATGAAGGCAAAGATCCATCCTTTCTTGAAAGAAGGGGCTCTCTTATGTATACATTTGTATCTTCAATTATCATGACTGCCTGTAACTATTTAGCTCTCTGCTAAGTCAACTGCAGGGTTCAAGAACATTCGCTGGCATTCTTCACATTTTTTTACATGTTGCAATTTTATCTGGTGTATATCATATGCTTCCTCTCGAAATGCCTGAACTGAACCATCTTCCTCCTGATGGAGGAGTTTGGGCTTTGTAAACTTGACCACAGTTCTCAGAAACCTCACCAGCTGAGGGCTGCATCAGAAATTAAAGTTTCACTTTAATAGGTAAAACTCCAGTATGATCAAGCAGCAGGAGATGCAAATGGACTAACACCTCCCCTTAAAGGCACTTTCATCCAGGCTTGTGCCACCAGTTGTAAGCCCATTAATTTATCACCCCAATGTCTTGGAGCTTCCCCATCCCTCCACCTTAGCATATACCTTTGGTTTTGTTGCCTCTTTTACTGCACCCATCCCCAACTCTATCCCTGCAGCTCCCTCCACACCGGTTTTACTTGTAGGAAGTGGTCTTTTTGGTTTAACCGGGACCATGACAAAGTTGGTGTCGTTGCCCATGCCTCAATGGGCAGGCGGCCTCAAGCTGGGCTGGGTGGGGGAACCGAAAGGTCACTGCATGAGGTGCAGCTTGTTACTTGCCATATGATTTACTACCAACACACGGCAATATTTAAGGTGCAATAATAAGGCGGTACATGAGTGCTTCACCAACAAACAAGACAGGGAAGGGAATAACTGTATTTCCCTTGTTATTCTAAGGGGAGGTTCACCAAAAGGTTAGCGAGAAAACAATGTAGGCCATCGATCACAGGGACAGCTAACCTAGAAAGGTTACCGCATGTTCCTGCCTCATTTTTCACATCTATAATTACGCTGCTGCTTCTCCTCACGTCCTACCCATCACTAAGCACCAAATGCAAACCACGGCTGCCTTATTAATTATGTATTTTGTTTACGGTCATTGTCACCACCCTGCAACATGCCACAGCGGCTGACGGATTAAGTGGCACAACTTCTGTGATCCCCGTAGGGCGGCATGGCTGGGGAAAGACAGTTTGAGGGCTTTCCTGCCTTTCCTTCACACAATGGGAGAAGCTGCCAACTCCCAGTGAAGGTCGAGGCGAGATGGAGGTAGGAGGGGTGTGGGTCTTTACATTCACCATGTGAGATGGAGAAGCAAGGTAGGGGTACATGAGGGAAGACCGTTTCCATTCATGAAGGGCTCAGATTTGCTTTCTGATCTTCATTCAACTGAAACAAAATGCCAATACTGCCGAACATACTTAGCACCTCCTGAAGCACAATCCTACTCCGAACAGTGCCTGTCTAAAAACAGCAACGCGAGGCTCCTTGTTTATCACGTCTCCCTGATGTCTGATCTGAATTTCTCAGTTTAAAATAAATACTTTTTTCTTTTTCTTTTTCCTATCTGCCAGTCTGGCAAGCCCAACCAAGGCTTTCAGAGCCACTCTGGTCTCACTTCTTGCACATTTCTACATATAGACATGGGCAGCCAAATTAAGAGGTATGCAGTGATGGTCAGGGGAAGCACAAGGCAGTGATTTGAAGACAATGAATTTGCAGAGAACTTCTACTCAAAGTACAGCATCACGTTTCTGAGGCAGGGAAACCTGAAAGTCTTCTTTTTTTTTTTTTTTTTTTTTTTTTTTTTTTTTTTTTTTTTTGGCTTTGGGAACACCTACAATAGTTTCCTTTGAGCTTTGCATTCTCTAATCACCATTTCTTCCTTCCAGGTATTTCTGGGTCCAGGTTTTTCAGTTGTATAATAAGGCTAAATATGTATAAAATAAGGAAAACTTCTGCTGCAGCAACAATAGCAAGAAACACTTTAAGACCTAGATCTGATAAATATTTTCTGTTCTTGCTTTTTTCCATCCCACCAGTAATTATAATTACTTCATGCTCTAACAATACTAAAACAATCATTTTCTAATTGTAACCATATCTGCAATAGAACTCCATGTTGACACAAAATGGAATAGAAAAAAAAAATGCTGACAAGAGCTAAAAGCTTGCATGACAAAAGTCAGGCAAGGATATAAAGTTGTATGCATGTCCTGTTTTGGACCACAGAAAAGTTCACAGCCATTGAACATTAATGAAGAATCACCTTGGAAAAGCCAGTATGAATAGTCTCAAGAAAAAATTAAATACAGAATTTCCATTGAGAAAGAAACCTAGAAAGGTGCGAGCTTCTGCAGTGCCTTTGAGGCTGCTGAACTCTGAGGTGGTCACCTCATGATCCTGATAGAAAAATAGACACAGACAGAATTGAGAAAAGCCAAGGAGGTGTATATCTCCTTCACACTGGCAAGGAAAACCAAAGGCATGGCACCTGCTGCCCTCCAAGGCTAACTCACTGTAACAAATGTAACCACACTCAACCACACCAAAATACACTCATGCGTTTCCAAATGTTTGTGAAGGGACCAAACAAACAAACAAAAATCACAGTGTCAGCCCATCCCTAAAGCTTTATTTCACAGATCTACAACAGACAGCGGAGAGGATGCTGGAAAAAAACCCACCATGGACATTGGTTGCCATGTCCCAGAGATGCCACGCAAAACCCCACCTTCTTCACACACTGTGAGAGCCAAATACTTTCTCAGCCAAGCTCCCCGCTCCCAATGCCTACAAGCACCTACTGTATTCAGATGAGGATTCCCTCAGCCAAGTCCTCACAAAAGCAGCACAAGATGAGGATGGCTGTAACAGTGACCTGCCATCTTTGGCACTGACCACAGCACAGATGTTCCAGGTATAGGCACCTCCAGTTCAGGTCTCAACCCCTCTTTATAGTTCCCCCCTTGACTCAAAGGAGTACCTCATTGAACGCTTGTGGTGCTGACACCACATCCCTGTGACTAGAAGTGATCCCAGTACCTCTGCCAGACTTGGCTGGTAACTGAGATCAAGGGAAAATCCACCAGGAGCACTGGCTTTTCACATTGATGCCTGTCCTGCACACAGCCAAGGTAGGGGTGGCTCCTGACCAGAAGTCAGAGCACTACCAGTGCAACACCTGAATCCAGCTGGGGAAGAACAGCCAGAGCTCATTTGAATCCAACAGAGTAAAAGCCAGCTACACCCATGGAGGGCTGTGCTCTGTGTCCTCCTCCCATCCACACCTATTATGCTGACTTCTCCAGAGTCAGGCCTGGTTTATAGTTGTCTTCTTTCATCTACCACAGAGGGCCAATGTCAGTACAGTGCTTGTTCTCCTGTTAATCCACAAGGCAACGTTTACTCGTTGCATCAGCAGCAGGACTGACACTGTACCCAAGCACAGCTTGCTCGACCAAGGGGGAGGAGAACCGGACTAGGAGGTGTCTAAAGCTTCTGGTTTTGACAATGCCCGCAAGATCCTCAAGGACATCAAGAGAAGAACAGGAATTGCCCTTATTGTATTTTCAACATAACTTAGGGGAAACTTGAGGATCTCATGTATGATCAGTTTTAAAGATCTAAAATTGAATTATGGGAATTTTCTTCCCCTCCTGACTAAGCCAATTTACAATTCTTTCAGGTCGATGGTTTACCCATAAGCTGGGGCATATGTGTTGGGGGACATCTCTCGGTTGCTTCTTTGAATTCCATTTATTATTTATTTGCTACAGAAACAAAGAACAAACAACAACATGGTACAGAGCAGCATATTCTGGAGCGGAGCAACAGCCGTGGACTCTCCAGGATTGAGATGGGCCCTCTGAGGATCCATCTCGCTCACTTTTAGAAAAATCCCCGCTTTTCCACTCTTCCTTGAAGCTGCAAACTACATGAGGGAAGGATTAATTAGCTGATGTTTGTAAAGCTCTTTGAAGATGAAAAGTGTTATTTTTATTTTCATGTCTCACCAAAGTAAAAAAAAAAAAAAAAAAAAGAGAAAATTTAAAAAGAAAAGGCCAGAAAAAGACTTCTGCTGTTTCCTGCAGACGGGGGATCTCGAGACTGAGCTCCTGTATGGAGACGCTCCTCCAACAGTATATATTAACTGGCAAGCTGACATTGCAGCCCTTCCCCGGGGCATGCATTAACAGGGTCTCTGCCCAGCTGCCTATTTTCATGAAACATGTAGAACTCAATACCACTGAGACCTCTCCTCCTGCATCAAATTTGCTTGAATTTGTCCACTGGATTCATAAGTTAAGGGGAACACAGCAGCAGTGTGATCACGCACATCTCATTTCCTTAGAAAAGCAGACTAAAAGCAAATGAGGAAGGCCCTTGAATACAGATGCTGAGTGCCTGGCTACCCAGAACCCAGGTGGGCTATTTTTACTTGAAGTGTAAATTACAGAAGTAATTTATCTTTTTAAACACTTAGCACCTACTGTAGGAATTTCAGTAGGTGCCTTTTATTTTGTGCAGGTTTTTTGGGGGGGTCTTTTTACTCCCCCTGTCCTTGGCATCATGAGGATGCACCCAAAGCAGAAGCATGCTGTTGTGCAGGACAAGGATCCCCTGGCAGCTGGCGAGCAACAAGAAGCTTACAAGTGGATGCCCTACCCTAGGAAAACAAAAATAGCATGAAGACAGACAGGATTTCAAGGTATTAGCAGAGCTGTGCTTAACACCTAAGACAAGGATGCCAACGAGCTGTTACAGGTCAGGCCTGATGTGAGCTGGCAACGCAGAAGGAGAAGATTTTATGGTATGCAGCCCATTACAGCTCCTTCAACTTCATGATCTCATCAAAATCTCATGACTGCCCAAAATAAACAGGATGCTAGCTTTGAGTTATCCTGTTAGATAACATCTAAATATTCATCTTAATGATGATGCCTAATGTCAAGTTGCAGATATGTTCGTTTCCCCATGACCAGGGCTAGCAGCATCTGTCCTGAGCTTGCTCTCACCTGAGTTTCTCTCCCTACTCTCAGCTCAGCAAGGCACAATTCACAAGAGCCATGAGGTCCTGCATAAAAACAGCCATCTGGTGAAGGGGCAGGAAGAACCGGTTAAAAACAGAGTAGCTCCACCATATGGAGAAAATAATTCAGTTGGGCAGTGTAGGAAGAAGCAAACCCTATTATAATAATTGTGTTGCCAAGTGATGTTGCAGACTTGTTTTTCCCCTCACGGCTCCTGCACTGATTAAGAACAGCGCTTCCCCCATAATGTGGCACCATCCCCACAGCAAGATCAAACTGTTCCCCCAGGTGACTTGAAAGATTACAATTGCACAGGAGGCAATTACATTAATGGCAAGCCCAGGTTTAAAAGACTTCTGTCCTATCATACCCATGGACAGGCAATGCCAACCTGCTTGAGGCTAAGGTACTTCTCTTCCTCAGCAGAGGAATTCTGTCCCTCCTGTACTCCCCCAGATATCCAAGACAGAGCAACCTGATAAAACCCCAATTATAAACAGATCCTTCTGGAACACTTCCTCTTCTTCTTCAGACATTTCTGGGTTGTCGATAAAAAGGTACCAGGTGTGTAAGCTCCAGAAATACTCCTTACCCTGTAGAGTGAAGGCAACCCTTCCTTGGAGATCATGCTAATCAGCTCCCCCCAGAGAAGCCATTACCACTTGGGCTCCTAGAGTCCTGCAATCAGGTTATCATCACTAGGAGCTAACTACTTGCAAAACAGACAGTTTCCCAAGGTCCCACCCTGGCTCTCTGGTCACAGTGGTGTGTCCCTCTTGGGAATCACGCAGGCAAGGGATCAGTCTCTCCTGCTGCTCACTGCCCAGTCACCATGCAGACTATCAGATAGCCCCCCAGACAACAGGGTAAAACAAAGTGCTAGCACCATTACCTCTGTTAGAACCTGCTGCTGCTGCTGAGCCCTGCACGTGAGGTGGAACAGATGCCCAGGCTGGGCTAACTCTGGGGCAAGTAGGGATCTGGGTGTTAAGCACAGCCACCACGCTGAATGATGGTGCAGTCCCTCTCTGCCTCTGAGGGTCACACCCTCCTACCAAACCATTTGTTACAGGCTTGCTCTTTCAGGTTAGAGCAGCTCAGGTCCATGTTCAAGGCTCTACCTTTCTCTTGGCAAAGAACTTGCACTTTCTCCCCTTTTCCTTTGTTTCCCCGCCATCTTTCTCGGTCTCATCCATTCCCATGCTGTGGCTTTCTGCGTGGTTGTAACCAGAGAGATTTCCTTTCAGGAGCAGCTTTGCAGCTTCCAGCTGAAGGTGGACAAACCCACTAATGTCTCTGGAGGCGTGGAAGACAGAGTGGGAAGCACAGCCTCGTGCTGCAGACATCCTTCCCAGGAAAGCAAAATCCCAATCTGAGGCCAGTTAACGTATTAGTCATTAATTCGGGATAAAAGGAAATTTATTTGCACAGCCCTGCTTAGACAAGACTGAAATTTTAGCTTCTCCCTCCCCCTTCCCCTGCTCTCCTTTAATACCTTATTAATATTGTACGTCAGCACAAGCCAACATGCAAATAGAGCTCTATGCAAATATGGCTCAACGCAAAGACAGCTGCACTTAGTTCAGTGTTAGTGCAACTCCAGAGGAATCGCCAGGGTAGAAATAAATCATACTAGATGACAGAGAAAGCATGTTTTAACTTCCAAATTTCCAGGAAGGAAGCTGTGTGTGTGTGTAAGTCAGGGCAGAGTTTACCAAGTTTCATCAAGGAGATAAGGTAGTTAATACTCTGCTTAATTAGAGACTGCAATGTTCTTTCTGGGATGCTGAGAGGATTGTCCTCCTAAGTGTCCAAGGCTCTGTCTTGCAAAACCTACTTCTAAAGTGGACTTAAAAGTGCAACTCTGCTCAGAAAAAGCAGTGCTGTCAACTTTCCTGTTCATTGTTTCTCTGTAATTCCACATCAGATACACTTAGTTTCTAAACAGAAACCTTTTTATGGGTTTTCCCCAAAGCACTTGAAAGTCAATCACTTCCACTCCTTCCCAAGCACTTCTACCAGCACTGCATTAATTGCTGCTGGCAATCAACAGGTCCCCAGATATAACGAGGGGCAAAAGTATTTCTACTGAGAATTTTGAAGAGACACCTAACAGAATGAAAATTTTACCTCGGCGCATATTCTGTCTGGCCCCCTGGAGCAGGGTCTAGGTTCAGGATGTTCACAGGAGCTGCTGATAACTACCGTACTTGCCTGCAAGCAGAATGAACTTCTGTTCGACTCTAGCAGTGAGAAGCAAGCCAGCAGGTCAGCCGTTAGGGTGTGGGTGGTACTAGAAAGGCCCAAGCGCTTCATATTTGCATAAAGACAGCTGCTGGACTTTCAGAAACTTTCATATACCCAGGTAAGGCAAGTGAAGTTTCTTAATCCCACTTTGTATCTGGGAAGACTAAGAGATGTAGCAGAAAAGTAATTTCAAAAAGTTCACACAAGCAAACAAGAATATAACTTCCTTTGTCCCAACCTCGTATGCTATCCACCATCTTTAGATACAAGAGCCAAGTTTATTAGTAATACATACCACTGCAATTGGTGACTTTGCATTCAGAAATATTTCCCAGCTGTAAAGGACAGCTGAGAATGCATTAAGGTCACTCAGAGCACTTCTTGAGAACAAGCAGCCCAAGGAATGTCATTTTTGTTGAAGAACTATTTGGAAATGAGGCTCCCATCTGGAAAGCTCCTCTGTTAGAGGTGACAAAGGAACGAGGGCATCTGTCTTGCCCAATAAATACAGAAACAACATGTCCCTGCTCTTAGCATAGGAATCCTAAGTTTCCAAGGAGCTGGAGTTCAGGAAAGAATGAAAGCCCAAGACTGAGCAGGAGCACCTTGCACTCCTCACCAGCACATCTTCCAGCTGACACTGCTTCAGAAGTGAGCCTGGGGGAAGGAATAAGGCCTCCTTCTGGATTCAGCGCGGGAAAAGGTGACATCCAAAAGGAGCGCAGGCAACCTATCCTTTTCCTTAAACAAAGCTACTGGGCCATATTTGTAGAAGTTATCTCTGCATGCTTCTTCCATGCTTTAGATGTTTTAGATGGGTTTTAAACGTTATGCAAATACCAACTTCAAAATGAGGGAGAGAGGAAGGCTACAAAACAATATAACAACTGAACTCTTTACAAAGCAATGTCCTGTCTTTGGTGATCTTTGATTCAAGCCTAAAACGCATTACTTTGCTGTTAACTGTACTCTGTACTTTTATCCCATATCCTGCTCTTTATTACAGATAACGCTACAGATCCACGCCTGCTGCCTGGCAGTGCTTTTATTTGGAAATAACCACAGGCAGACATCTGGCATGTAGCAACACATCAGAAAGGGCCTCAACAGCGCGGCCACTCTTTTAGTGTTCTTCCTTCTTTATGTAACTGGGAAAGGGCTGAGGTGAGAAGGATCCCACACAGAAAAAGAGCTGGCTTGCAATGCAGAAGAATGAAAGCACTGCTAGGAAAATGAGAAGACAGCTGGCTTCCACAAAGAGTGCCAGACCTCGTGTCTAAAATTAAAGAATCTTATGTTCTGAGGAAAGCACCTAGTCTCACCCTTAAGCAGAAAATTAAAAAGCAAGATCTGGAGCACACTGTATGATTATTAGTGCCCTGTAAAAACCTTCACAGGTTGGGAGCCAGATTAAAACCTACACATGTCAGTAGTACCTGATGGGCTTTAATTTTCAGTGGTTTGTTTCCAGGTCTGCATGAATGGAGTTCAAAAAATGGTTGGTCAGCAGCCAGAAGCTGGACCCACCTTACAAAAATAGTCACTTTTGGTAGCACACTTGAGCAGCCTTAGAGAGGCCAAAGACCAAGAGAGTTACAAGGCTGGCTTAGCCCTTTACCTAGATATGATCTCTCCAGGCCATGCAAGAGGGAAAGGAAAAGGGGAACAGGCATTTCACCTGTTTTAACACTGGCCATGCTACCGTGCTCCCCACCTTCCCTGTCTACTTCCTCAACATGACCCCAACTGTTCTTGAGCAGAGGGAGACAGCCTGATTAAAAGAGATGAGCAACAAAGCAGGCACCAATATGGGTAACTCTTGCACGACTCTAGGCCTATGTCAACAGCATGTACCATCTCCAGGCCTGTTGTCCCACCTCCACGGGCGCCACAGGGAAGCAAACCCCCAGCCTGTCTTGGTGTTTGTAGAGGCTGTGGTCTCCATGTATATCTCCTCCTAGTGGCACTGCTGGTTTAACTAGTCTCTGCCCCAAACCCCAGGTTCCACTCTTGCACTCTCCCTTAGGACAAGGTGGTTCAAATGCTCACTGGGTCATGCGGGGGTAAACTGGCTCTGATGCCCCAGGAAGGTAAAATGGGGAGAGGGAGACAACAGCGCTCAGGCAGCTACTGTCACCAAAAGGGCATGTATGTGAACATGCCCCAAAAAGACAACTGCTGCCTTGGTAGGCTCAGGACCAAGCTATCAAACACAGGTATATAAAAACCAAGCGAGAGCAACAAGTAAAGTGACAGAGATCAAAGTGGGGAAACACACTGCTGGCCCACAGCTCATTTCTCCTACACTCCTGGCAGCATATTCTTTCAGGTGGTGCTCGGTGGTTTGGACATTTATCACAGATGAAGGGTATTTTCTCTCACACGAAAGCAGAAACCCCCCAGAAGGCAGCCCGCCAGCACAGTCACCGTGACTCACCAGGTGCCTGACGAGAGGCTGGCAGAGGCACGCACCTCATAAGGGATCACAGGCTTTACACTGTTCCCCATCCTCACCTGAGAAGCTGCCAGGGAGACCAGCTTTGCTTTTCATATTAGCGCACAGTAAATTAATCCCTTTCTTTTAAGAAGGAAGCGGGAAATTGCACCACCTCCCCAGTTTCCCAGCACTTGAATCCCAAATGTCTTTCCCACCAACACCACAAGCAAAGTGTCTCATGTCCAGAAGGCAGAGAACAGCACAGAAAGGGAAATAGAGAATTTACCACTCCTGATCAGGAATCAAATACGGGGGGAAAAATATCCTTGGCAAACAATCAGAAAGACACAGGAGAAAATCTCATGCTTTACCAACCTCTTCCCCGCTTGCTTCCATTTAGAAAAAATAAAATAAAATCCAGTGTCATTGAGGTAATTTTGAAAAATTAGGTTTGCATCAACTCTTCTTGCATCACTTTTGTGCTGGCTGAGGAGACCACATATTACACTTCAGTCTTCATAGATTTTCTTTAAGACATATTTTTTCCCTGGCTTTGGGCCAAGATTTGGTATTCTTTTTACTTGAGGAAAGTCCTCAGAAGAGTCTGTCACAGATTTGTCACGAATTATGGGTCTTTGCCTATAAAGAGTCATCTTTTCCCATCACTGACTAACAAACACATGAAAACAATCCAGATCTGGTTGTCGGGAATTTGGTAGGATCACAGAAATTACCCAGCTGTGGCAACCTTGGCTGCAACAGGCTGTGGAAATAACCTTCACACTCCATGGCTTGAACTATGAGAAGTCACCTGAGAATTAATGTATGCTGTTGTTGATATTAATATGGGAATCAACACTTATTTCCCCTGCTCCTACTTTCCTGGAAACTAACTATGAAGATGAAGCCCCAGGCAGCTTCACACGCAAGGAATAAGGGCAACCAGCAGAAGGTGGGTGCAGACCCTTTCCCTCACGCCCCATCACGCTGTGCCCCTTCCCAGCCACCCCCCAGTTCAAAGTAGCTGGAGGCCTTGGTTCTTATCATGAAATGTTCTGCCAAATCAAATGTAAACAAATGACATGCACAGTTGACATGGCAACAAAGCAGCCCTGCACGCAAGGGCTGCAGCAGCAGCATTTAACTCTACCGGGCTGGGCACAAATTTGCAGAAAGACCAGAGCAGCCAGGAAACTGCAAACGTAAAAGACATATCCCCTCTTCTTTCTCCGGGTGCCTGGAGAAATACACTGCTCAGCACACAGGGGTTTGCTGAGAGAACAGCCAGACCATCTTCTGCAAGATATCTTCAAATTTCCAGGCACTTTTCAGTGGCATGAGAAGAGCTCTAGAGCAGCACACCTGCTTATACATCTCAAAGCCCCTCACAAAGCAGTTCAGTATCTCAGACTAATCTTTCCTACTGAAGACTGATATATATCCTTCTTCCCACGTGACCTAACCTTGGGTACAAGTCACTCGTAGGAGCAGAGCCCGGGCATCCACCAGACACCCAAGAATGAAAGGGCTCAGGGAAGGAACTCGGCAGCACAGTTGTTACACAATACTGCGCTATTCGCCCCCTTCCCAAATGTCCCACCAAAATACAGCCCTAGGCATATACATATTTAATAAAATGAGCCAGAGTAAAAGCCACCACTGCACCTGAGCTCACCCTGGACCATGCAGTTTCATCAGATCCCTTATAGTAAGTCAGATTCAAAAAAAGCTTGGAGCCAAAGATGGGCGTTCAGCTGCAAGCACTTTGGGGCAGGGACTGCAACTGTGTGATTTGACGATGCTTTTCCCTACAGACCTCATTGTCTTCTAATTTTAGATGCCCAGGACAATTTTAATGCTCTGACCTAATAAAAAATACTGTGTGCTGTCAAAGACTGTCTCACTTTTCTCATAGTGGCAGCACTATTCCAGGGACAGGGGCACAAATCCTTGTGAAGTCTGCACAGGGCGTAAATAATTCGGGAGTCTCAGCACAGAGAAGCATCCTTTTTGGAGAAGACTATTTCAGATTCACCTCTCTAAGGAAGGCGTGCAATCTCTGAGCACTCTTCCAGGAGAGCCGAGCAAGGAAAGTCAAGTCTGCAAGGCAAAGTCCCTTTAAATAAAAGCCGCTGCTGATGTTAAGATAAGCATCCAAGCAGTAAAAATAATGAAGCTGGCTCTTAAATAATGAGTGCTGATGGCCCCTTCTGCTTGCATTCCTAGCCTAATTACTTACATGGTTAGCTCAGCCCTATATGCCTTTCAAATGCTGCCATTTAAAAATGAAAGTTAAATCCACTTGGAGCAGACAGGAACTAACAGGAGCTACCCTGCATGAACACTTCTGCCAGAGGTGAGGGTCCTGCCACAGAGGCCTTTCTCCTCGGTCTCTACTTTCAACAGGAAAACACAATTTAAAAAAAATCAAACATTGGAGAGGGAAGAATAGTTCCCTAAGATGGAGGTATCTGCAGCCTGTGAGCTTGGGAATTCAAATTCAATGCCTCGAAGGAGACATTAAGAGGCTCAGGTTATGGTGTTGATGCCAGGGAAGGAAGGAAGAGCAGCTCCCAACGAAAGAACCACAGGCTCGAGTTGCCCTGCTGCTGCCCTTTGCTGAGACCCCCTTCAGCTCCCCTGAAGGTGCTTCTCTGCTGCAGATGTCCTCACACCATGTGCTCTGTGGCCCAACCATGTCCCAGCCACTTGGACAGGCCATCCACTGCATACAGAAGGGCATATGAAATCCCACCAGCAAATCCATAGGGTTCATTGCAGAGCCTCTGAGACCAAATTATAAAGGTAAGAGTTGCTCAAAAATGTAAAAAAAAAAAAGGAAAAAACAAAACCCCAAGAACCAGATGAGACTGCACATACTGAACAGGGTCAGGAAACATCAGGAAGGAAGAGCAACAGATAACAAGTTTTGGTGAAGAGGTCAAGGCCCAGAGCATCGCACCACCCTTTGCCCCACAGCCACAAGACGGGTGCCCACCAGAAGAAAGGCTGCAACCCCACGGGGTAGCACTCCAACTGGTCTCTCACATGCGCTCTTCCCATTTGGTTTGGCACCAACATTTTGGCTCCAGAAACTATCCTGGCAACAAATTCTTTCCTGAAAATTTATCACATGCCTTTATACAAAGCTGCCAGGATCATTTATAGCCACTTATCTAACAATATCTGCTTTCGCTTCAGTCATTAAGGAAATAAACAGAGGCTGGAAAAGAGTTAGTACAGAAAAGGGGCCTCTACTTTGGAGAAACAACAGCCTCAGACTGCTGGAGATGAGTGAATGCTGCCCTGCCTCAGAAACAGGCTAGCGTGACAACAGTGATGGATTACGGAGAGAGATTGCTTCTCAAAATGATGTCCAATTACTCTTCATGATCAGTTAAAATTGGTTTAAAGTTATCCCTCAAATGAAAGAAGCATTCCTGACCTGGAAGAGTAGGCAAGGGCTTTACGCGTAAATAAATAATTAGAAATAACCATAGGCTGAGGGTGAAGTTGCTAGGTCTATCAGAGAAGAAACAAGAAAAAGCAGCAGTAATGGATTACTTTCTGCCATACATCTGTGAGGATTTCTTTTTTTCCAAGATCTGTTATTTATGACAGATTGTTTTTATGAGCCAGTAAACAATGATTTATAACATTAATAAGGAGCAGTAGGTAAGTTCCCCAAATATGATTCCCCTGTGTACCTCTCCACGACAGGGATGGAGAAGATCTTCCTTTCAAATACAAAGATCGAGCCTCATGAAAACATTAGTGACATCCAAAAACCACAAAAGCAAGTTCTGTGCTTGTCAGGGACACGAGCCCCAGTTGCAGCCAGCCTTTGTCCCCGTCCCTGAGTGCTGAAGCCAGAGTGAGGAGGACGGAAGCAATAGCTGGGCTTGCTCATGCATACAAGTCTGCAGAAGTAGGGCTCCTGGGTTGCGAGGTGCTGGGGGATGTGCTATGCCTTTTGTAAATAAAGTACCAGCTATACATCTATGTCCCTGGATAAACAATGTATTCTTTGCAAACACTGCATATCTCTGGTGCCAGTTTTCCTGCATTTAACAACTCCAGAATGCCCTCGACCATTTCAAGAAGGGATACCGCGGTGGACCTGACAATTATTTTTCTTTTACAGCCTAGATTTGGAAAAAATGGCTTGGAGGAATCCAGAATAATTCCCTCAGCCCTTTTCTCACAAATCCTCAGAAATTTCATACCTCAAAAAAAGCCTCTGTGAGAGCTGAGAGCTCAGACATAAAATGCAGCCATTAATGAAGATGTGCCTCTACTTCGAGAACGCAATTCGTTAGGAGAGGAGTGAAGGGGAGGGCAAAAAGGGGGAAATCAAACGCAGCTCCCATAATGTTCACAATTACTCTATGAACCAGGAGTTCGGTTCTGGGGAATATGAGCAGTAAATTGCTGAGTGGCTTTCTAATCTAATTATTTCACTTGCAATTCAAATTATTTTCCAATTAAAACCAAGCTAATACATTCTGAAATGTAAATCAGACTCTATTACCTTTTTTAATTGCAATGCCTATACTATTCCCCTTTCCCCTTTAATTGATAGAAGTCAGGGGGAGATTTCCATATATTCTCCTGCAGTCCTGTAGGGTTATTTCATGCTGGCCTTGCTGGTCTCACTATCCTTCACCTCCACCCTTGTTTTCACCACAGCGAAGGAGGCCAACGCTCTCTGCTTAATGAAAGCAAAAAGCTAGTGAGAGAGGCAGAGGAACAGCCCTTTTCTTTTTGCATGATTGCAAAGCCTTCCCGTTGCAGTAGTGCAAAGGTACGGACAAAAGATGCCCATCAGGTGCCAGCTCTTGCCCTAGAAACAGGGTGTTTGTCCCCGGTCAGTACAGGCCAGCCAGCACTGGTGTGGTACACACAGCGAGTTCCTGCTGCTTTGCTTCTCCTGCACTTGATGGCTGCCTTCTTCCGAAAAAAGAAGAGGAAATAAGTACAGAACATTTTGTCCATTGAGCCAGCCCAGGTCAGATATAAATACATAAAGAATGAGAAAGGAAGCCTCTTCCGTAAAGGGAAGCTATTTTCAATTTAGGCAGGGCCCTTTCCAGACTGACAACTTCTGGATAAACTTGCAACGGTCTATATTGCTTCCCTTTTCTCTCCAATTAACAAAACTCAAGGGCAGAGGTAGTCTGCAGGATTAGCTTCTCTCACATCCTATGCTTACATCTTTCTTCTCCAAGTTTCTTGCAAGCACCAGTACCAATTTTGAGCCCAGCAGCCACTCAAAAACACCTCCTGCTCCAGGGTGGACATCGCCACTCTCCCTCAGGGCCACCAGTGACCTCTGCAGGTGCTGGACCACTGGATGTCCACACAGCAGAGATGCCTGGGAAGCAGCTGATCACAGCATGCCCACCTTCCTGCGATACCAGTGGAGGAGCACACGGCATTCGTCGTCACCTGCTACTTTATCTGCATGGGATGGGCGCAGATAAAATAGCACGTAATTCCCTGTTGACTCTTCAGTCCAGGTCTACGTCAGCCCCAGCCTTTGCTCCTGACTCCCACTGATCATAACGTGGTGGATGGAGCTGAGCAAGCAAAGGTGCCATGGAGGGTGGGTGTTCATTCCAAAAGTGAGAGGCAGCTCCCATTGCCCGCAGGAAAAGCTAGTGAAAAACAGTGAAATCAAGTAGGGTTTCACGCCTTGTCGGTGTGGGCAGCTGCTGTGGCCACGATGGGCTGCGCTCTTAAGTTTTCCCGTTCTTGAGCCAGAAATGTGAATTAAAGGGAAAAAAGAAAAGACCCAAGAATAAAGAGTGGGAGATGTTCAGCTTGGCAGATGGTAACCGTGCCGACAGGAGCAGCATGAACCCCTACCTTCATTCCACTATTAATAGAGTAAATTAATAGAGATTGCAGATGTGGAAAGGCTTGCCTTGAATCCAGAAGGTACTTAATCCAAATTCAGTGTGGATTTATACTTCCCACAGTCACATTGCCTTCAATAGGGCTAATGGAGATTAAGCCAAAGGCAACCACCCTCCTTCCTGGTGCAAATATGCTCTTTTCTGTAGTTTAACTTTTCAGCACTACCTCTAAGATGCTCTGGAAATTTTCAAAATTTAGCTTCACTTCATTCAGCAAACATTTGTCTCTACCTGTGCTTTTCCTACAGTTTGATATTAATGTTTGGATTGCTTTGTAGTTTACACCACTGCAACATAGTAAAAACCATTTGGAGAATACAAATTATTAATTAATTGCCCTCACACATAGAAAAAAAAAAAATCAATAGCATGTGTTTTTTCCCTCAGGTTAGTCCTCAAATGAAGAGTTTCATCTGAAAAAAAAAATTACCTAAATATAGATTTACTATATAAATAAAATACTTAAACTATATATTATACATTTAGATTCTTAAGACAGAGCACCAGCCAGGCAGTTCTAAGGTGGGATGCCTTGTGATTCTGAACTACCAGCACCCTTAAAAAATTGTATGTTGAGATACATAAAAAAAACCTAGCCATAACAATACAATTTTCTAGAAATCATCTCAGCTGGCAGGTGTTGATCTTTTATTCCTACAGAAAGCTTTTCAGACTTCTATTTTATTTTGCCATTTAAAGAAAGTATAAAACAGACTCAAATCTTAGATGCAGAAATCCCCATTTTCAAAGTACTGGGGGAAAGGGAAGAAGGCAAAAAAAAGACAAGCATTGAACCAGAGGAAATTTTCTTCAAGTGTCAAACTTAACATTTCCTTTACATACAGATTCATCTTATTCTTGGCAAACTCATCTCCAGCAGAGTGCTGATGATTCTAGTAACCTGTCATACTTTGGGGACTAGCAGGATTTTTATGTGTTTATTAACTCACGGGTAATCTCTTCATCATCCAGGTGACGGTAATCCAGCATCTCCCTTGCTAGGATTTCCAGTGCCTAGCTGCAGCTCCCTATGCAGCAACAACACTCCTCAATGCCACTACACCCTGATAAATGTTTCTCTTCTCAGTTGTAAGCCATGTGTTGCCTGGCATGGCCAGTCCGGAGATGAAATAACATCGCATTCATCCAAATCCCTCCTTCCCAACCGGTTTGCCGACCGCAGGGTGGTTTTGCACTTGCCGTCCCTCCTGGGTACAGGTGTGTTCTGTGTTTTATTGCTTTGATCTCTTCAACTCCCTCTTACTACAAATGCATTTCTGAGAGAAGCAGCAAGCATGGGGGCAAGCTTACAGGGAGGTGGTTGAGGGTTTGTTACTCAGCATTTGAAAACAAGGAGGTTTGAAGGAAAGAACAGGAATTACTCCATGTTTCCCTCCTGCTCCAGGGTTTTGTCTTGCACCCACTGTCCACCATGAAGGCTTCTTGGCACAGGCATCATTGCTCCCCCCCCCAGTTCTTCCCAGTTTCTTCCCCCATGGGATGTGGAGGGGAAAAGGTTTTGGGATCTGAAAGGCTCTGCACAGAGAGAGGATGACCACCTGGGCAGCTCTCCAGTCCCCAGGGCTGGGGCTTGCACAAAACACAGGCCACCCCATACCCCTTTGCATGGGGGATGCCCCAGGGCCTGCTCAAAACAAGAGGTGTAGAAAGAGGGCTGATCCCAGAGAGGGAATTGCAGTATGCATCTGTAAAAATTAGAAAAGCATGGGAAAAAAACCCCAAACAACATAGCCTAGACTTCCTTGACAGCTCCTTATCAGAATTCAGGGAAATTCTGGAAGCAGATTTTCTAAAGAGCTGCCACTACAGTGAACCCAAACCACAAATAACTCCACAGCTCTTGCACTGGAGAGGTAAGGATTTAAATCAAGAGAGAAGCAGTTCCTCTGACTTCAGTATCATAGACACAGAGGTATTCTCCCACTCAGGCTGTTCTTGCAGGTTTTCTCCCAGGAAAGGATAATTTAACAACTCACCTGCCAACCTCCAAAATCACATGACATTTTTATTTATTTATTTATATCCAAATAATGCGTTTAGTCTCTTAAATTTAGCTTGTTTTCAAGCTGTTTCTTGATACAACACTGAGGTCTAGAAATGCCTCCCCCTTTTTAAAGTTAAGAATTAGATTCTCTCAGGTAGGCAGGATGTCCAAAAGAAAGAAGGAAAAAAAAAAGCAATATAAGACTTCATGAAAATGTAAGGAAATAACAGTACTGAGTGCATCTACACCAGTGCAGTACTGAGTGCATCTACACCAGTGTTTCAGCTGGGCCCTTTCAAGGCAAACCTCCCAGTTGCTCCCACTTCTTCTGTGCCATTGCAGAGTGGTCTCAGAATACAAGAACAGGCATTCACCCACTGAACGAGACCTAGGCCAAAACAGCAAAACCCAAAATGCCCCAAACACGGCTGTCGGGTCCTTGGCACCAACTTATTTACTCTCCAAACCAGCTCCCACCAGGCCATGCTGCTTGCAAGGGCACAGAGCCATCATCTCCTGGGCTCCTGCATGGGTAGCTTGTTCCCTGCTGTCATCCATCGAGAGTAATTTTATGGTTTGCATCTCTGTGCCCATGCCTGGAAGAGTGCAAGTTTCACCGTGCGTCCCTTTACACAAGAAGACAAAAGCACAGAGCTGGCTTATGACGTGACCCTTCATTAAGTGCTTTGAAGTGTTAAGAAAATTAATTGAAAGGGTTAATACACATCTGTAATAGGCTATCCTGGTTATGACATTTACCTTCCCCGCCGCAAGTGAGTTATCCGGTCTCTTCTCTAGAGTAAAGATAAATGTCAGGAGAGATCAACAATCATGTATTATAAATATACAATGCATAATTTTTTTTTCTCCTGCTGTTTTGAAGCACTGAAACTGCTTCAGATGACAGGCATGAAATATTTAGAAACCATTGGAATAGAATGTTCTGAATCCTCCTAAACTTTTAATAACTTGCAAATCACGCTGTCACCCACAGGACAGCCCCAGGAAGGTGCCCGTGCCAAGCAGCAACAGCCAAAAACCAGCTCCCCTTTCACCACACCAAGCAGGTACCATTTCCCACAAAGCAGGCCTTGTAGCTGCTGGGTGTCACTTTGCTACACTCAGGCAGTGGGGTATTAAATGCAAAAGAAAACATGAGGAATAACTCTCCAAATCCAGCGAAATCTTACAGAGAGCTCTGGGTTCAAGCGACGTTAAGTTCTCACCGTCCGGAGAAGCACAGGCAGCCCGCACAGGCAGGATCTGCTTTGCAGTAGGCACCCATGTGCTAGATAGCTGTTGTTTACTAGGTCATGTTGATTTTGCTTTCAGCTATGTTTTCTTAGGCACCCACGTCTCCTCATGTAGGAGTGCCTTAGAAATTACAAAATATTACTCCCACTCAACATGCACTTGTGTATGTATACATTGGGTCTGTGTGTACATAGCTATAGAGATGCCCACCATAAACAAACATTTGCATCCATGAGCTTTCAGAAAAACAAAGGTATTTTTCCATCCATTCACAGGAAAGTACTGCACCCAAAGCTAGGAAGAGCTACAGCCTCACCTCTTTCATCCATCCCACTCATTCCAGCAGCATTTCAGGATCTCAGCTCCTCAGTGCCTCACTTCCAAAGGACCATACTCAGCACAGCCCTCTGGACCACCTCTTTCCTAGGGCTGACTGAGGTGCAAAAGGGGGTCCTGCCCTGCAGAAAGCCTTTCCCTGCAATGCATCTTGCTTGCAACTCAGCATTTCCCCACAGAGGGGCCTCCAAATGCACGGATAATTTCACTCTTCTCCTTCCCTGCCTCTGAAGCATCCCTTCTGCTAGCTGTGGAAAAGCCCAGTTTCTTGGAAAGCAGAAGATTCTTGCTTAAGATAGGAATTCCTGTTAAGGAAGCTGATCCTGATCAAGCCCTTCCCTCCTGCCCCGACCTCCACCCCACTTTAGGAAATTCACCTTCCTGGAAACGCCTTGGCTATAAATAAAGCCCTAAGAACAGCTTGTGACATTTTTCCCTTTACTACAGAAACTTTCCGCTTGCCGAAATCATCCCAGCGAAAGCCACTGCAGGATATAAACCAAGGGAAGCGGCACTTCGCTGGAGAATAGGCAAGGGTGGCAGCAGGCGATCCACACGCAGACCATCAGCAACACACCTCAGTATGGAGCTACCTCGTATGGGGATGTGTGAGACCATAATACAACCTATCCTAAGGATTCATCCCCTTCCCCACCACCCTTTGGGCATGGTACCCTTCCTCCCTCTGTGCTCCCCCCCATGCTGTCCCCCCAGGTTTGTTTCATTTTGTAAGCAATGGCTTACAGAAGCCACTCAGCGGAAGTTATTAACGCCGCTTTGGTATGGGGAAAATCTCATTAACGTCAGCAAAAGGAGGAAGAGTTCTGAAAAGCTCCCAGCTAATTTGCTTTCTTTTAATTTTCTTGCAATTACAGTAAGCAGTGTAGCGCTCTCCCAATAAATGAGTCTTTAGCATTGTGGCAGCAGTCTTCTCCCCGAATCAATTCTCGCTCAAACTTTTAACCCTTCGCTAGATTGCCAAAGAGGAGAAATGGCTGTGTGATGCACCTTCCCAGAACAAATGGATTTCAGACATTTCCAGTAATGTATCCACACGGTGGAAAATCCCTGTTTTGGCTGCGTGGGGATTTTTTTTTTTTTTAATTTTCACTTCATAGTCATCACAGTGGTACTGAGCTGGTACTTCCCACATCCTTTACTTGGTCTAAATTGAGTTTCTCTTACAGTAAACACAGTTCCTAAAGGCTGCAATCCAGTTTTTTTCTGAAAAGAGGTTCAGTGTAGCATATCCCACACACTGGCTGATTTTTAAAACTCACTGTGTGATCTATTTTCCCTTCCTGCCTTGGAAAGTTGAAAAGCAACAATTCTATTTCAGACTGCAGCTTATTATTTTTACTCCACTGGAAAAAAAATAAAATAAAAAAAGGAAGAATGTTGAAGCATGCTTAAGCAGGGGTTTTAGTTCGCTTTGTTTTCAAAAAAAAAAAAAAAGAAAAAAAGGCAAAAATTATCCTCTGTGTAAAGTAAAACTGGATTGATTTTTCAACCATTGAAAATGTTACAATAAAGCCCAACATCTTTTCAATTAGAATGGAAAAAAAGATTAGGTTTTTTTTTGTGAAAAAATTTGGAGAAGTGGAATTGTGGAGGGAAATCATGTTCTGATTAGCCCTAAATGAGATCACTTATCCACATCAAAACAAGTCATGGAAGTCCAAATACCATTATTATTTGATGGCTCTTTTAGTCAATACTTTTTAAAAAAAATTCTCAGCTATGGATTCATCTAAGAACACTAGCCTTCCATTTTAATTAAGTTTCTAATCGCCAAGGCTCCAACCTGAATCTTTACAGTATCAACCCTAAAATCTAAAAAAAAGGTCCCAATGCAAAATAAAGAAGAATATGTTGTTATTTTTTTCCCTGTAGTCTGACCAACATTTTTCACGCATTCCTGTGGCAGCACACAGGGGAAGCAGGGACAGTGGAAGCCCCCAGGAGGTAGCAGAACTCCTGCTTGGACATTTGGAAGTCTCTACCAGGTCCCACCAAACACTGAGAAGTTCCAGCCCTCCTAGCAGAGCACACTGCTGACACTGAAGTGAAGGACTTGACTGAAGCGGCATGAAAAGTTTTCTGCTTCCACAGTTAACAGAGGCCTCTCCATAAAAAAATGACCCACCTGTCCTGGGGGCTTCACAAAACAAGAGGAAAAAGCATGTCCTGGCACATGCTACAGTAGCACATAGAATTTTTTTGTGGGGCTCCAATCAGCACACCAGCATATAGGGAAAAAAAAAACAACATCGTATTGATTAAAAATTACATTACACGTGGAAATTAGGTGGTTAATGAACTAGTGTTTGACTGGACCCTTTAAACATGTTTTAGCCAAGGGAAGCTTCTTGCACTGATTTGCAAGTTGCAGAAAACCCCACTGCTTGCAACATTTGAAAATAATTAAGTAGGACCTTTGTTGTCTGCAGAAAGAAAAGAAGCCAGTAAAGACTCATTTTTAGCTTCTTTTAAAGGACAGTTGATGAGCACAAGCTTCTTGCATGCTTAAAAGTGTGCCTGCACAATGAAAAAGGGTGTCCATCAGTACATACTTACATGTACCAAGCCCTGTGCTGACGAACAATTCCTGCATCATTTATAGCTACTCTACATACTTCATAACGTATGCATGGATGAGCTATACCAAATGCAGGATACTGAAACTGTCTCATTTGACCAGGCCAGTCACAATCACATAAGTCACAGTCACATAATTAGAGGAATAAAGAGATCCTCGCTCAAACCAGGGGCAGCAGAAGAGGGTTAATTTTTTTGTTTGTTAGAAACTTGCCCACCCCATTTATAAGTGAAATTGAGGGACAACGGGGATTTTCAGCACTTAAAAATCAAGACGTCTGAAGCGGGTCAAGAAAAGCAAACTCAGAGGATTTCACTGTAAAGTCACGCAACAAACCCCAGGGCTGGCACCCCAGCAGATGTTGCTGCCAGGAACCAAACACCAGCTCAAGTGTTCCTCTTGTCTATGGAGATGTGAAGCTACTAGAAATACAAGTCTTCCTTTCCACTCACCAGTACTCCATCCTCAGAGCTGACAGTATTTTAAAATGGAATGTTTAGTCATGAAAACATACGGCACCAAACACATCTTCTGGTGGTGCAGTCACCGGGGAAGGGTCCTTTCTTGCCACCCCTTACTCCTCAGGACCCAGAGCTTCTCAGCTGACCGGGGCACTAGAAAAAGCCATTCTGTTGTGCAGCCAGAAATGTCTGCTCTCTCTCAAAACACTGAGCTCGCTGTGCTCCTAACAAAGCAGTGTTCAAAACAAGCATTGGCATGTGCGTTTACGTGAGATGACTGAATGGCCCTGCAGGTTGATAAAAGGCTCTTGAGTCTTTCACATACAACTAAAGTCATCAGCTTGAACCCAACCCATATCAATGGTGTCTGAAACTGGCTGTGGCTGGAAGACTGCTGGTGTTCTATCTAAGAGAGTTGGTAGTATCGCTTTAACGCCTGGGAGACAAATATCCATGCTGTTTGGAGTACTTTGCACAGAGAGGCCGAGACTCAGAAAGGGATTAATTTTGAACTTCCTTTTTGTGCACGCTGTTTGTCCCGCCAACACAGTCTGTGGTGGCAGCTGGTAGGCTCTTCAAGTAGATACAAGGCCTTTTGTGGATCACGATACATGCTCCACAGCTAGTTTTAATTGAAAATATCTGCCACGTTACCATTTCATACAGTCCTGCAAAACATCTACCACAGCCTCGTGAGCTGGGAGCTTATGGATGACGCTGATGTCTCCAAGAGAACATGATAGAAGAGCCCATTCTTCCCACATCACACAATAAAATCCTGCTAATGTTAAAACTGAAGATCCTCTCTGAAGAAGTAATAAAAAAAAACCAATCAAAAAATGTAATCTGCCCTTCCCTCTATCTCCCAAGGCCATGAAAAATTCTGCCAGCCAAGTTTCCCACAACAGCTCAATGTTAGTAAACTCATTCCACCACAAAAGATAAACACGAATACATCAATTCCCCATCCCATTTTTTTTGCATACAAATGCTTAGCCCGAATGAAGCAAAACCACATCCCTGCTGCTATCGCTCCCTCTGAAACTCACTTCTGAAGGCAAAGGTCTCCTAACAGGCCACAGTGGGAGTGCCCTGAAAGATGTGGCAAACCCGATTGTAAAGTTGTACTGAACGAAAACATTCAGATTAAACCTCATTTTACTGGGATCTTCAAACCTCCCACTGCCACTTAAACCAGTCTGGTTTCATCCCTCACCAAAACAACAGAGAAATAAAGAGGGATCCTCCCTGTGTGAGTTAGAGGCTTTGCCCCAGCCTTGCTGAGGCGGCAAACCCCACTGGCTCACTCCTGTTCACACAGCCCTGCACATGCTCAATAACACCATTGATTTTGTGCAGGCAGAGAGAATCCAATTTTAAAAAGCGACATTGATTCCCACCCATTAAAAACAGAGCAAGCTGCAGTATTTGCTAAATGGATAGAAAGAGACTGAGGTCAGGGTGGAGGGGTGGGAATAATGTCATTACCCCGAGCTCGTTCTGAAGGGCAGAGAATTATTAAAACAGACAATAAAATAGCAACCGTTTGACTTTACGTGATTTGTCGTAGTTTCTAAATTACAAAAATAGCAATTCAACAACAAGGGAGTGCCCAGGCGCAGAGACAACGGAAGGCATCCAAGAGCATGTAGCTGTGATTAGTTGCATTTGGAGCATGAAGACACACACGCACGCAGCGAGAGAGGGCACAGACATTGGAACCCAGAGAGAAGCCCTGCGAGTATCTGCGAGGGCCCTGTCTGCTTTTCAGTTCTTTGTTTTAGCACATTAAACAAACAGAGCCATCGCACAGGTCACCAAGGACCTTCCTTCTGCAACTGTGGCCCCAGCTGCACTGCACACAAAAACTATTATTATTCTCTAATGGCTGCACCTTTTGGACAATGATTCAGTGGTTTGTTGGGCTTTTTTTTTTTCTCCTTTTGTGCACTGCCACTTAGTCTTTTGCTTCATTTTATGTTTTATTCGTACACTCTTGAAAGCTTCATGTAGTGACTAAAAATTCATGAGGAAGCCATAAGTAGGAGCCCCCGCTCCTCCCCCCTTTTTCTAACTGTAGCTAAGTAGGTACCGGGCATATATATATCGGTGCTGCCGCAGCAGCGAGGGGGTGGGAGAAGCTGCGGGTGGGGAGGGAGACGGTGCTGCAGCCCTGGGGGTGCTTCCTCATCCCACATCTGGGAGGATGAGCTACAGACAGTGCCAACGTAGGGCCCCGCAGCTCATCGGCACCCAGCAAACGCATCCCAGAGTGCAGACATCTCACGCTCGACGCAGTGGCCATGCTTCAGCTCAGCACGGTTGCACCGCCTGACCACGAGCCTGCCTGCGCCTTGCAGAGCAGTCACTCATCTCTTCAACTTCAGCCCAATGATGTGAACAGGCAAGTGCTTGCTGGCATTAGTGAGGCTTTCATAATTGGTCCCAGCTGGTTAGTCGTAACATGCCTTGTTGTTGAGCAACTACCTACTAACGCTGTCAGACATCCCCCAGTTGCATAAGGAGGGTTAGTATCATTATTAATTATGGGCTGCCACTGGCCTGTGTCCCACTCTGCAGATAAGAAAGCCTTTAAGCTCCTGGTCAGTCAAGGCCTCGTTGGAAAATCTTGTGCCAGCTTCAAGGAAAGCAAGCTCAGACTGTAGCCACAGCAGCCTTCTGCCCTTTCTACTACGCTGTGGTTCCTGCGGTGCCTCAGTTCTCTCTCCCTCTGGCTGCTGCAGGGTCTGGTGCCAAGGCCAGCAACCTTCTGGCCCTCCTGCCACCACCAGCCAGCATGCAGAAACCCTGGCTCAACAGAGAGGTGCACGTGTGTGCACGTGGGTATATACAATGAGAACATGACACACGTTTCAAGGCATCATGAAGAAATGTACCCCCGTGCCTGGCCACACCACCGCTGAAAAGCACAACAGCAGCAAATACTATAGTGTGGCACAGCTCCAGGCACAACCTAACAGCTGAGCAAGGCAACCCAGCATCAAGCAAATGCACCGTTTCTAGTGTGGAAGGGAAACGTGCAACAATTTGGATCTCTCAGAAGGCAAAAACATGGGGAAAATAACGGAAGTGGCTATTTCGCAAGCTACCTGAGCGTACCAATGGCTCTGAAAACTGAAGTCAAAGTTTGCAACTATCCCCAGTCCCCCAGCCCTCACATGCCATTAAATCTGATCTGCATGATACGGGAAGTTGGGCATGTTCTGCAGAAAACCAAGCAGCATCTCCTTCTTTCTGCCCTGTCTCTGGGCTACCGTGACATCACTCTTACAAAAATAATGACTATAGTTACATGCTGCACATAGGATTTTTACATGAGTGGAAATGCCATTTTGTGGGCAGTAACCAGATTCTGTAGCCCCAGGCTAAGGTAAAAGCTGTGAGTGTGTCTAGGAGCTAAAGCTCCAGGGCTGCTCAAAAGTACAGACCTTGAACTGGAAAGGAATCTTTCCAAATCCCACATAAGAACAACACTGTAGAACTGGGCTAAGAGGAGTGGTTCATGAGGCTGTATCAGCTCAGCTGTCTAGAGCAATTCTGGCCTTCGCTATCCTCATCTTTCATCTGAACCAACCTCTCACGCTCTGGGTTTGGTCCTGCTTTTTCTCTCTCCAACTTCTGTTTTGGCTACCCTTCAGAGCCTGAGAAGAGCATCAAGGTGCTAGGAAAACACCCTAACAGGTGGGACAGACACTGCTGCACTTCAAGATGCCAAGAAGAAGCAGGTGGCAATTCTTCACCTCTCTCTGAAGAGGAGGCTGAAGGGTTGAAGGTCCACATAACAAGTACACTCCTCACCACAGTGTGAGTGGCTGTCAACCATGTCTTGACAGCCAGCTGCCAAAGGCCACGGATTGATCCTAAGATGTGAGCTATCTCCTCATGTATGCCCAATGCGTCCAATAACCACACAGGGAACAGCAAATTGATTGCAACGCTTAATACCCATTACCACCATTCCTCATTTTAGTGTAGCTATTCAACACATGCTCTAATGTTACCCATGCCTCTGGAAGACAAGAGGGCCATTCATATAAGCTTAAACTTAGTTTCTTTTGTTAGATCATAGTACTGATGCTGGAAGGTAATTCTCTAAATCCAACATAAATGTTTAAAGTTTATTCCCAAAGGATTTATGTAGACATAAATATACAGATTAAAAACAAGCAAGACTTTGGGGGGATTTTTATTACCTTCCAAAGTAGCCAGGCACATGGATATTTTATCTCTCTTTTGTATCTGCTTTCTTCCAACTGCACAGTTCAGAGACTTCATACAGATCAGAGGCAAAGTTCAGACCAACACTGACAATTTCATTAAAAAAAAAAAAGAGAGAGAATTGTGTTTTCTTATGCTCTCTCCTCTTTTATTGCTATTTTCAAAATGAAGAACAGACCCTATCAAAGTGCTAAGCGCTGAAAACATAACTCTAAACGATACAGGAAACCCAACTTTCTGCCAATCCATTTTTATCATCTCTTTGTGGCCATTACAAAGCTGAGAACAAGAGCTAAACAATAGAGGAAAAAGAATAATTTCAACATAATTTTTTTGCTGAAAGTAACATCAGTGACAATAACAAGAATACATTCAAAAGACAGAATGTTATCTTCCAACCCAGTTAACAGGCCTTTCTTTCTGTTGCTCATTATATATCTTACACACCAAGCAACATTTTGACCTCACACACAAAGGAGTATGTTTGGAGCCGCCACACCTCTGTATGAATATTGGCACTGCTAAGTAGAACCCAACCCATGCTACCTTTCCCTTCCCTGGTCCTTCATGCACCTGCCAAAAGGAGATAGGCTATCAAAGGAGCCTCCAGAAAAGTGTTTTCAGAAACAGCAATATGGCTATCTTCTGCTTTTGCTCATGCAGCCCTCCAGAACCCAGTGCGTTAATTTAAGTGGCTAACAATGGCGGGAGCAGTATTTTTGACAACAGCAAGGATGAGATTGCTTAGGTAAATTTTGGTTTTGATACAGGCCTTCACCATTACTTCTTTTTACCTCCTGAAATCAACTGCCAGTATTTAATCATTAACTTTTTAGCATAGTAACGTGCAAATTCAGCTAGCCTCAGCTGAACGTGTTTGCTTTTTAGATTTCATCTGTCCCTCTTAACATGGTTGGGAGCTTCATAGAAATGCTCCATTTTCCCCTTGGATGATTACTCTCTGTTTGCAGTCTCCCACTGGCAAGTAAAACACTCTTAGCCAAAATAAACTGAAACTTTTTTAAGCCATCAAATACTCCTTCCACCCCACTGCCCTGGACTTTCTTTCGAGTGTGCAGCTCTGCATGGAAGCAACTAGTTGAAACATGAATTCTTACCATGGTGGAGTCGAAAAGGGCCATCAGCTTTCCTTCTGTATGCCAGCTGTCACATTAACATGCATGGTAGCCCTCACAGTCACGTGTACCATTATATTCTCTATTGCCCTTTTGTTTAAGGGCCTCAGCCACAAAAATCTTTGTGCATTAGGTGCTGCAAACACAGCCTCACTTCAGAAAACACCGGCATCCACGGACAAGAGCATAAGGTAAATGGCAACAGAAACCTACAGCTAGATTGGAGAGTACAGAGAGAAAACACGCTGTTGCTCAGCAGTATTACCAGAAGTGTTCTGATCATATGATCTGCAGTTAAAACACAACTCATTATGGTACTGCTCCTCCTGTTGTCAAGTTAACTGAAACATTGCTAACTTTTCCTTGTCAGCCTCCACATGAGCATCAGCTCCTTGAACGTATCAATCTCTTTCTCTAAAGGCTTCAGCTGGTGAGCTTTCTGGGCTCACGAGCTGCAGAAGTTGCCAGAGTTCTATGAAAACTGTCCCCAGGCCTTCCACAAAGGTAGAAGTTCAGTGATGAAGCTACAAAACTTTCAGCACTTTTCATGTCTTATCAGGCCTAGGGTACTAAGCTTGCATTTGAAAACTTCTGCTTCAAACCACCTAGCTGATGGCAAAAAGGAAAGTAACAACAAAGAGTTAACTCCTTGAACCATAGAGGTTTTGATTCAGAGTCACTTCAGTTAGATTCAGGCCAAACCCCCACACATCTACCCTGTCTCCACCCCTGAGCAGCAGCCTTTGGAGACAAATAGTAGGTTTGTAGGTTTGGTAGTGGATAGAAGTCTGCTACTCCCTGGCTAATGCAAACCAGCAGATACAGGGCTGAAGGGGACAGAACCTGACTGTGCATCCAAGCACCGATCCCAGGCAGTCACAGCAAAATAAAGGCAAAACCTGTCAGCACAAAATAACTCATGTCTGTGCAAGTAAAACAACTGCTGTGATTACTTCTGTCCTTCAATAAGAAGACAACAAAGGTTAGGCTGACACTCAAGAGACTCAGTGATTACTTCTCAGCCCACTGTGGGAGAAGCACAGTGTCCTGTTTGGAAATTGGCTATCTCTGGTTTTGAAGTCTCCAGATAGTGAGAAGGGTGAAATCTCATATCTCTCCTCTCACAACTTTCCTTATATGGGGAACAGCACCTTCAAGGCAGCCATTGCCTGTAAGAGGATTTCTGCTCTGCGCTTCCCCTCTCTCAGTTCCTAAAGTCACTTCCCTTCTATTTATTCCTCTTAAAACTGAACATTTCTCACAGTATATATGCATGCCTCTCTTCTGTGTTTTTTTTTTTTTCCTTGTAAAGCACCACAGTATAACTTTGTATGACCTGGCCTATAAGGTAAAGGACATTTCCTTGACCTTCCTCCTTAAACAGGTAACAGCTGTGGCTCTAACTCAGCTTAAGTCAGGCCACAAGATTAGTGCTTTCCAGGCAAGATAACCACTCTCAACTGCTTGAGAGTTGCTCATTTTCCTCAGTGTGACCTGAAGAAGGGGGCAGCAACTGAGCCTCCACCTGAGAATTAGATGCCTTTACATTAGCTTAGGGTAATTTGAAGCATCAGTGCAGCAAGTGGCTTGAGAAGTTAAGATAGAAACTTCAGAGACTGAAATTACAGCATTTCAGGGTCTAAAGCTGGGGAATGTATAGCCTCATACTAATTCTAGCGTCTTTAGGTAAATTCTCTCTTCTGGTAATGACTCACTCATTTATAAACCAACATCAGTTGCTTTTCTAACCTCATTGCCAATAAGCAGCAGAGCAGAAACACTTTCCAAGCAGAAAATGCTCTTCAGTGCAGTACAGCTTTTCAGTCCCACTGTGCTGGGGCCTAAAACTTGTGCACCTAATGAATGCACAGACGTACACAGTAAGTTTTCTCCATGTTACACTTAAATCTCTTGCCTGCAGTGAATAAACATATGGGGGGCGGGGGCAAAAACCTGATAGGATTTAAATGCATGGTACTTGAGCAAAGCATCCCTGAAATCCTGTGCAAACTGTGTTGCTAATGCTGCTTTTTCATATTCAGAAGTTCGTATGATGAATCTCACTACTCGTAATTCTTATTTTCACACCTGGAGCACCAATATCACACTAGCAGCCCCTTACCTCATTCTGCTTGTCAGCAGCCACCGCTGCCCTTAGCCAGCTACCACCCTGACCGGAACATGCATTGAAATAAGCAGAGCAAGACGTGGCAAATCGTACTCCAGTGTGTAACTGCAGTGCCCTCTCCTCCACTGGCCACCTATTGCTGGAGTCACGTCTCTGGGTCACCACACCACTGCTCCTATAAGCGGCTGCTGCTGTTCTGTCATCAGAGCTGAAAAGAAGAGCACCCCTTCCTCGCTCTGTTTCCTTTGCACTTGGCGAGGAAGCGACTTGAGTGGGAGGAGAGCAAACACAAAACCACAGAAGTAAGCAAGCAGGAGCAGAGAGTAAACTTCATGTCTTTCATATATGCGCAAACAGACTCCAAGTGCAGCAGGTCCTTGCTCTAGCCCCGCTAACTGCACTGTCATTCACAAGTATCGCTGCAGAAGAAACTGCTAGCTTATTTTTTGAGCTAGCTTATTTCCCTGTCCCTGGTCTGAGCACAGGTATCTTTGCCAAAAGACAGTATGTCTTTTATGTGCTACAGAGATGGAGTCTGAAGTGTTACGACCAATAGCTGCAATAGGAGGGTTTTGATTTCTCTTAGGTAAATAGCTCTTTTTAAGTAAAACAAGCTAGCCATTTGTAGCTGTTTCAGACCTGCCCTGGTACAGTAAATAAGAGAGTGACCTTGATTTTTCACATCATTTCACCAGGCTGCAGCCTTAAAGGGACTTAGTGTGCTTATAAAGCTTGAGAGAAGAAAAATAGCAGGAAATCCTGTGACAGGCTTGTTTTGATGATCATGTGAGAGATCAGTAGCAGGAGAAGACTTTAAAAAAAAAAAAGAAAAACCCTAAACCCAAGAACACCTGTGGCTAACCTGCAAGTGGGGAGACTGGGACTTCCAAGCCTCTTACTGATCCTCCCAGCATTACTGAAATGACTCTGGCAGCAAGTGTAGAGAAGGTAGGGATTAGTTTAGGATTCAGGGCTAGGTTTAAAAGAATAAGGTTCCCGGATGTTTATGTCAGGAGTTCCCAGATGACTTCAGGTGGTAGAACGCGAACTACTAACAAGTGTATTTGCACGCTGACTCCTTTCTGCAAGCCGTTTTGAAAGGACGCGGGAACTCCAGCTCAGCCACATTTGAAGTGTATTTGTTTCCAAAGCAGAACGTGTTGCTTTTGGGGAGGTCAGCTCCAGGCATGGGACAGCGTGGCACTGGGTGTGAATGCCCACCGAGGGAAAGTGCACTTAAATGGGGAAGTTACGGAATAGATGGAGTGGAAGGGAAGAGAGCACTGTTTTTCGAAATCATGTCCCTCTGGACCTGATGCGGAGAAGGGTGAGGTGAGCTGCCTAAGTGTGGGCAGGACACCTGTGTCAGAGCTTGAGGTCGACCACTGAGCCCTCGTCAGCAGTTCTGCCACCATAGCTCTTCTCCCTGCCCGCAGAGCAATGCCCAGGCCACGGGTAGCACCACCGAGAGCTACTTTCTCTCTATGGGCATCACTGACACACTTAAAAGCTGTGACAGCCTTGGGAAAATGCTCTTTTTTTAGAAGCAGATTTGCATTTACCTTCTTTTCCCTGTATTTCGCTTGCTCTTTTGCACCACTGCCATGTTCCTAAAAGACGGATCTTTGAGGGAGATCTTTGAGCCGTTCCACTGTTCCCAGTGCTCATCCCCTTACCTGAGCCCATCATCCTGCCGCTTGCATTGGTCACACTGACCCCTTTCCTCCTATCTCCTTTCCCTCCTCTCAAAAGAGATTGTAACTCCAGGCGAGGGAAGAGAAACCACTGGAAATGAGGAACTCCTAAGAAACAAACACTCTTTTTCATGCAGGCATCTCTAACAGTGATGAACAAGGGAAAAGCAATGCAGGAATGACAAGGTATGGTTAACAGGTGGCCCAAAGCCCAGATTTTAGGGTGCTCTTACAGTCTCTGGTTGTTCCAACAATTAATGGTGAGTGTGGCAGCCAAAAATCTTTTAATTTTTCGTATTGTTCTTAATCTGTGCTTAGTGAGACTTTGCTAACCAGTTCCCTATGGTGTTTTACCTCGTTGAGCTATGGCAGAGGTTTTACAACTCCAGCTGACTGGTGAGGACCAGAGCCCCTCACCTGTGGGGTGGTACCTACTTCTGGCTGCCTTTCATGCACTTGTCTCTGATCTACAATACCTCTAATGGATTGAGCCCTGCCTGTGGACACGCAGTTTCCTTCCTTTCCAGCCACCAAGACAAAACTGAGACCTGCAGAAGGAATAATTTCTGTCAGTCCCCTGTCTTTGCTGTATAGGAGCTGTCTTCAAAGATGGGAGAGGAGACAGAAGGGACTGACTCAGCACTCAGTTGAGATATTTGGTTCTCCACCACTCAGACATGGATGAGCCAAAAGGAAGCAG
The DNA here is from genome assembly GCA_013400335.1 of Eurystomus gularis. Classification (NCBI taxonomy): domain Eukaryota; kingdom Metazoa; phylum Chordata; class Aves; order Coraciiformes; family Coraciidae; genus Eurystomus; species Eurystomus gularis. Next base: position 49,346 of record VZZY01007085.1, on the reverse strand, counting down.
CACAAGACTTTTCCCCCTCTTGGGCTACTGACAACTTCTCTTTGCTGGGGAAAGCCTCCCTGTCAGTTTCCTTGCAAACAGTTTTTTGTTACAAATATTCTTGGGCCCAGAGGCACATAAGTGGGCATATTTTATACACTTGCTTAATAAATAAAACAAAACCCTCCTGTGATGGTCTTTCTGACTCCGCACAGGGATGCAGGGTTTGTCTCAGAGCGAGGCCAGCATCACATGATGCTGGAGCAAGTCAGGGAGATGCTGCAGTGTCACAGGGAAAGGGGCAGATCACTAACTTTCACAAGATAAAGGACGAGCTGGCATGTCTGCTCAGAGCAAAATGAAAAACACCTTGGGAAATAGTAAGAAGGTTTCAGCAGAGAAATCCCTAGGGAGACTCCAGTTTGAGGAGATTGTTCTGGCTGAAATGTAGGCTTTTCTGGTTTAAATTAGACCTCAGAAAGGGAGTTATTTTGGAATATACTGCATGTATCTTCTGTTAGATGCATCACGGGCACAATGCTGGTTTACCATCCCTGCTCCAAGGTGATTTATACACAAAGGAACCTGGCAAAGAAGTATCTTTGCTGGAGTTTTGTAAAACCAAAACCCAACCTGGCCTGAGCATCATTAAAATGGCACAAAGCCAAAAGCTTTAAGCTGAATGTCTGTTCCCTTCCAAGTTTTGGTGGTCTGGGTACAATGAAACTGAGAATCAATTAATCCTGGTATTGGTTTTAGAAAAAAAAAAACAACTGCTGAATTTTGGTTCTGAAAAAAAACCAACACCCAAATTCCAAGTGTTCTTGGGAAAGAAATGAACAACTGCTTAAAATAGTATAGCTTGAAGTCTGATTTTCTCCACAAAGTCTTCTGCAATGTATCGTCTGTTTTGCAAGCCTGCCATCCTACCAGGCATGATCATCACTAAATGAAACCAAGCCTAGACTTCAGCAATAAACTTGGGTGGTTTCGCTCCAGTCCCCAGAAGAAAATTCCCTCCTCAAACCATCTAGCTATCCTGCTCTTTACCTTGGAGAGGCTGAGTCAGTAAAGCAGTGAATGTTGCAGGTCGGATTGAAACAGACTGGCAGAGCAATGAGGCTCCCACAGCTGCAGAAGCAGTCAAGTCTGAGATAGAGATGTTTTTGCAAGTCCGGAATGGCAGAAGGTTTTGAAATGTAAGTGCACTAACACTGTTATACAAGGGCATAACAGATGCCAGTTCACTGAGTAAACGAATAAGTATAGCCTATCCCTGCTGCCATTATTACTGCCTCATTTAAAGGGCAGTTTTGGCCAGAATGACACATACTCTGAGTCACACAATGAGGAAGAGGTTGTGATGCTACTTGGGAATGTACCTTGCTTTGGCTCCCTGTCAGCACGGCTAGAAGATGGGCATCTGTCATGGCATGATGCCCACATGTGACAAGATGGATCCAGTTTAGGGCCCGGCATCCCTCAGGACCCACATTCACCCAGCTAAGCATGTACAGCTGGTTAAAACCTATAGTTGCACACAGCCTCACTATATCCTCCACATGGGCAGTTGACAACACGTGTATAGGCTTTATGCCTGCATATTTTCTTGCAGTGTCTGAAACTAGGCTGATAAGCACCTCTTCAAACTTACACTCAGCTTCATTCTCTGTTATCCAAACATTTCATCAAAGGCCACTTACCTATAAAGCAGACATCTCAATCCAAGCCAGACACGCCACATACTAAAGCCTTTTGAAAGCATGGAACCAAAACTACATTTATTCGTTAACAGTGCAGCCATTATTTTATATCTGCAATATTTTGCAAATTCTAAAAGACTTAAATCTCATACGGTGATTGTGTCATTACTCAGTGAAACACTGTCCTCTCTGGGTGCAACACAGCAGCTGTTTCAGCTGAGCAGCAAGGAAAAGCCACGAAGGCAAGGTAGGATAGTGGCAGTGCCCCCAGGAGAAGCCTTCCTGCTCCAGCTGTCCCAGCACTGTCACCCCATGCCATGGAGCTGCTCTGGTTCCAGCAAGGGAGAACATCTCTACCAACCAACCCAACCACCTCCTCTCCCAGAGGGTAGTAACCTCTCATCCATCTGGGTGCATGAATGGGGGTTCTAATGGAGGGGGCATCTGTTGCAGCCTGAGCCCTGCATTTCTCAGGATATGGGTTGTGGGTTTTCCTGGGAAGCTGTTCATACGTGGATTATCAACCCAGAAGGGATATCTTTGGTCATTCATCCCTCTGACCTCCTGCAAAACGGAGATCACAGAGCCTACCTCCATGATCTCCCTTTCAAACTGCAGCATAAAAAATACAAGGGAAAAATAAAATCCCATGAAGATATCCCACAACACAGCCGCTATCGCAGCTTTTTGATCAGTTGCTCCGTGAACAGACCTTCATTTCTAGCCTAAGCGGGTCTGGCTAAAACCGCCAGCTGCAAAGCCCCGCTTCTGCACTGTGAACTGGGCAAAGAGGCCGTCCATCAGCAGCTTCAGTTCCTCTCACAGGCATCTCCAGACCTTGACTGTGTCATTGTGTACCTCCAAGAAGGGTCAGTAATAGGGCCTAGGCTGACTCAGCTAGTGGTGACAAGACGAAGGACTACAGTGAGCAGGCTGGGACCACTGTCCCAAGCAAGGGGGAGCGCGTGGACAACCACCAGCCAGGTCCTACATGCACAGGCTAAGGATCCTACATGAGAAACTCTTTGCACCACAGTGAATTTTGCACCACAGGTGGGAGGAAGGAAGCCAGTCCTTTTCACAGCACTCCCCCTTTTAGGGGAAAACTCTGACCACAGTACTGACAAAATCTCTGACCTGGCTGGAGCAGCAGAGCAAGGAGAAAGAGCACAGAGTCTGTTTAAAGACACTTCTGTCTTCTACCTCTGGGAGAAGAAAATAGGCCTACCAGTTATAGGAAGGGGAAGGCCTTATATTGCTCTGAGAACGAGCAGGATTCCAAACAACTTTCCTCACTTGAAAGAATTTGGCCATCACACTCTTGAGTTGTGTTAAACAACAATCAAATTTTAAAAAAAAGAGGGAAAAGAAAAATCAAGTTTTCAATAAAATAGGGGGATGACCTGGGAATTTGCTCCCAAAAGCCCATGATAAAAAAAACTCCAGCTGAGAGCTGACCTCTACATTATATTCTCCAGCACTCAACCTCATCTTTCCTTAAATGCATGCGGTACAGGGCTTCTGTCACTTCCTTGGCATGCCTGCTTAAAGTCTGAGAAGTTTTACTCTGAGGAAGCTTTTCCTTCACATTCAGTTTAAATGTGCCATTTCTTGAAGTCATCCCCTTGTCTTTTATACTCTAGCAAGCAAAACTTGCGTAAATTAAATGGAAGACACATTAAATCTTTATAAAGCTCAGTGTTTCCCCTAGCATGAAAGTTCCTTCTCGTTGGAGTGGAGTAGGTCTGTACTCTGTGCTATATTTTTCCTCATCAGAAAATGAAGAATTTATATTTTCCTCATGACTTGAATTTAGCTTCATCAGCAGCCCCCTGCTGATGGAATTCAACCCAACGAGATTTTTCTTCTTTTTTTTTTTTCCCCCCGGTGAGCTGCTGCCCCTTTTCCCCTCCCATCAATTCAGGCATGGAAAACAAGGGAGGAATTAGACAGGCAGAACTTATTATCTAACAAGCTGCAACTTCAGACCGGGCAGAAATAACATTCAAGAATATAAAAAGCAAATTTTATCAAGCCTTTTCCTCCCCAGAGACTGCCACAAAAATATTCCTTGTTTGTCGCTGAGAATGAACCATTTTTCTCTTTCATTTCTGCTTTCTGTCACATATTTCATTTTGGCTGCCCCTTCTGTCTTTCAGCTAGGGACCTAGGCTGCTAATGCAGAATCACAGATAACTCAACAACAAAATGCCTGTATTATCTTTTTTTTTTCCTTCTAGTCTGCCAGGTAATTGCAACCCTAAAAGCTTTTGCATATTTACCACAGAAACATGTCTCTCCTGGAGGATGAGACTGTCATCAGGTAGAATATTTCATTTAATAAGCTTCTTCTGAAGTATAAACTAGGGTTGGGAATTTTTTTCTGGCCTCCTTCAGAGCAAAGGACAAGCAGATAAAAATCAGCTGCTGCAGTGCTACACTGGAGAAGTTCCTGTTCCTGTGCAAATTAACTCTTCCTAAGCTCAGAGCTCAGGTGAGCTTTACCACTGTGACGTTTATGAAGTAGGAAAATGGTCTGTTATCAACTCATGTTGGTTTTTTTGTCTCCAGTCCTCCCCATTTATAAGACAGATTTCTTTTCTATTTACTAACAGAGCAACTACCCTTCTTTTCTGTAACCCATCTGATGAGCTGTGGATGCTGCCAGGACTGATTTTCATTAAATCAGTCATCAAGAAGGATCACATTTTCCCTCTTTGTCCCTGTGTCACAGAATTACAGCAACAAAAGCATGGCTTGAACGTTTTTAAATTCAGCTGGCATCTAAAGACAAATTCCCCCCCCTCTATTTCCCCCCACCCCTGAGGTAGCAGTAGAATTGCTTTTCTAGGTCCTTGGGATGTCAAATCAAGCTGACTGGTACCAAAGAGAGGGTCTGAGGAGAACATCTACAGAGAAACTTTGTGTCTTGGGGTCAAGACAGATGACCTTCCAGGGGTTATGAAAGGAGGCTACTTTGCTGAAACTGTTCAAATGCTGAAGAGGAATATAGATGGTTCATGTATTTTGCTTTGGGCACGCCTACACAGAGGTACAAACTCCATCCTAGCACTCAAGAAAGCTGTAGTTAAAACCACTGTGAGTGGGAATCAACTGTCCACAACAGGTCCTCAGTCCCACACCAAATTATTGGCAATACTCATTCATTCCTACCAACAGCTTTCCACGCGAAGAAAAGTGTTTCCCTCCTGGCCAGGCTGCCTGCTCACCTGGAGCAGAGCCGACAGTAGCTAGCCAGAACACTACCATTTACCCTAGCAAGCACCACCATCTGTGTGAATACTACTCCTTGACAAAGCACCTTCTGCATCCATACAGTTTTCCTGCAGGCCAACCGTATTCTTATAAAGTCCCTGGTTTCACATATGAGTAAAGACCGGGAGACATATCTGAAATATGGATTCACTGTTTAGTTTAAGGTCTTTCTGAAACCAAGAACTTACTTGCATTGATTTGTAAAGGAAATGTGGGCTCTCCACACACATTCCCTCTTCTGGAAACAGTCCCAGAGAGAACGAAGTACTGACAGAGGTGAAAGGCTTTCTAAATTGTAACGGGGAAACTCTATTTTTACAACATTTTATGGTTATTTACAGATTCACAATGGTTTGCAATGCAAGTAAACTTCAAGAGGTTACCATACCATTTTTTCCTGTCACCAACAAGCCATTTTAAGAGCCATCCTGGTTTAGGATTAAGGGATGACTCTCATTCATTTATAGGAATGTAGGAAAATTCTCATAGGCAAAATATTTCTAGTAGCATTACATGAGTCCAGTCTCTTACCTGTAATATCTGGATTGAAGGTAGGTAGAACACACAGCTTTAGACACATGGCTAGCTGAACCAAAGTCTATGACTTTGACCCTATATGGCTGTCGGGATGGGTCTACCAACATGATGTTCTCTGGTTTGAGATCAGCGTGAATCAGTCCCAGGCTTTTCAGCTTCATTAGGGCAGTTGCTACCTGCTGGAGAATTGGTCGAATGTACTTAAGGGGCAATGGACTGAATTTGTTTTGTTTTAGGAAATCATAGAGGTTCTGCTCCAACATTTCAAAGACCAAGCATGTGTGATTCTTGTGCTGGAAGCACTCATACGCACGGACAAAGTTGTAGTCATCCGCACTTTCTGTGCTCAGACGAGCCAGGATGCTCACTTCAATCTGGCCTTGCCGGGCATAGGAAGGATGGTTCTTTAGGATCTTGATGGCCACAATCTCATTAGTGCCACGTTTCCAGCATTTGACTACCTGTCCGAAAGTTCCACGGCCAAGAAACTCTAACACTTCGTAAGTGTTGGTCATGGAACAGAGCACCTCATGTTGCACCAGCTGGTAATCCCCTTCGCTGTTGGAGCCACTGTTTTTGGAGGTGGCTGTAGAGGTGGTGGCGGTGGCTACAGTGGCCCCACTGGCATTGTTTTGAATCATTGGTGGATGCTCTTCAATGATCTGCACGCTGCTTGTGTTCTCGATCTCCTCACTCTTGCGCTTAAGTCCACATTTTTGGTAGGTGTCCAGAAGGCTCACAGTGCTGCGACGCATCAGGTTGTGTGGCCCGCCCAGTGTTTGCCCAGACACTGCAACCACACCAGAAGTGCTGTTGGCGGATGTCACCACGATGTGCCCTGTGCTTGCTGGGAAGATGATGGTCTGTTCGTAAGGGATGCTTGGATTGGGGATCTGGAGGGAGGCGTTGACGGCTGCTGCGGCGGCTGCTTGGGAGGACTGCACGTTCTTGCTCTGGCTGTAGACTTTGCTGTGTGTGCCGTACCCAGTCATATCCCAGTTCGAACTCGGCTCCACTTTCAGTTTCTTCACGCTACAGAAGGCACTTGACTGAAGGGTGTGAGGAGAGAAAACTTGCACATGCGAGGCCATACCTGCAATACAACATCAGAATGAAACCACAGTGTCAAGATGCCTTCCCCAGCTTTTTTCATTTGTTCAGTGGCAAGAAGGGAAAATGGGATACAGGCTTCATATACAGCACACACACACACACACAAAGATCAAGTTCTTCCAGAAATATGTATTCAACACAAATAAAATATTATGCTTTAAAATATATCATTACCCCTGATTGAACTATACTAACAACCGCCCAGATTCTTGTTCTCTTGCTCTCCCCCTTCTCATTTTTAATAACAGGAATGTAAATGTTATTTTTACCTCCTCCCCCTAAAGAGACTCCTATTCCCATTGTCTCCAGGAATATATCTAGCTTTCAGGAAGAACTCATGTCAAATACTGCAAAGTATTCTGCCTATGGAAGCCAAATCTCAAATCCTCAGGCTCATTCTATATCAAACAGTTTGGTGGATCTGACTTAAGCCCTCCGTTTATTCCCATAAAACCAGTGGGTAGCTTCTGGCCTGCAGAGAGCCAGGATGGGACCAGGAGATGATACATCATGACAAAATGGAGGTGCATGGACAAAGTTGAGGAGCCAGGACAGAAGCAGCAGATGATGTTTCAGCTTGCTTGCCAAGTCTGCGTGTGGGAATCATGTACAATGCTGGTCTGTGCTCAGGAACACTGGGGATGGGAGTTACACAACATGAGCTTCACTGTGTGCTCTCAGTTCTCTCAGATTTATAAAGTTGTGTTCATCTATTCTTATTCACAGTGACAATAACATCACTGGAAAGCAGATCCCCTGGAAATGAACAGCATTGTTACTGAAGAAATGTACATATTAGCATGTGGCAAAACTACGTCCTAACATTACTTTTTAAGAAAAGACAAAAACTTATTTTACTGCAAGCTTCTTTGGTTCTAGAAGAGTTAATGATCTTCTATATCTTTTTTTTTTAAAAAAACCCAACCCACCAAACAAACAAAAAAGGAAACCCACAACCTCATAACCAAAGTGAAAATAAAGTATCACTGAGACAGACTTACTGAAGGATTCTGAGTAATATTCCACTGAAGCAGCAAATGCTCCTATTCAGAAAAAAAGATGTGGTCCACAGAGAAGAGGACATCTAAGCCCTGACTTGCCACCAGCTTTCCCTGCAGGAGTTAGAGCAGAAAGGCACAGCCCCCTTCAACCTTCTATCTGTCGTCAGTGTTTCTTTTTAATAAACCAGAATGACTAGGGAAGAAAAAGACAATATGCTGAGCTGGCACCGTTGCTGAATTATTAAGCACAAACATAACCTTGACTTGTTTTCAACTTTAAAAAGTTAAAAGCTGAATGAATGCTTCAGTGACAAAACCACAACAAACTCCGCAGTGCACATGGATGACTTCTTCATGCGAGGACCGGAGAGTATATAAAACCCAGCTCCTCTTCCTAAATGAAACCCATGATCCACTAGTCCGTGTCACTCTTTGGAAGATTTTCTGGAGCTCATGCATACATGTACACACTCACACACAAGCATGCATAAATGTATATACCAATATAGAAAAATATGAATGTTACTCCACACTTCCAAAGCGCAGTAGCTTGGTCAAGCAAACACACCTACAAACACCCAACACCCACTTTCCAGTTAATTCCCAGCAGCCCAAAGCCCAGGAACTGCTCAGGAGAGGGGTGCTGTGGTAGGCCAAGAACCCCCGTACATAGCTACACACAAAGCATTCACTTCAGTTTGCTTCAACACGTCCACCTTCACCTCTGCCACAGTGACAAATTTATGAAGACAGGGCAGACGCAGAAGAAAACCCCTATCAAGACATGTGGGGAAACCCTCACCCCTGGTGCAACATGCAACACAAAACCCCACTAACTCTGCTCTAGCAACGAAGTCCTGCAAACCGCTCCATGCCCTCCTTTGCAGATGTGACCCCTGGCTTTAATATGATTTCTGATGCTGGCTTGCTTCTATTTGTATTAATTCCCCCTCACCAGCCTCCTTGACAGCAATTTCCAAGGACCCTGCAACTGGGTCCTCAGATCCCCACCCAAGTCCCTGCCCCTCTAACTGCTTTCTTGCCTCTCTCCTTTCCACAGGGCGATGATGTTGCCACGAAAGCCGTAGCATGTGGCATGCAGCAACCTCAGAGAACTGCTGCAGTATTACTCAACTTGTCATCCTGGACACAAGTATCGTATGTGAGTGAGCTGAAACTGTGTTTGTTTTTCCACTGATTAAGAAGAGTCATGGTGTTCCTTCTAGTGCAGTACCGACCTGCCTGGAGAGTGGGGTTGGTTTGATGTATGTTTTCCCCCTGGACGTGAATAATAAAGCAGACATAATTGGTAACATATTGTGGACCTAGCAGAGGAGTAATTTATAGCTTTATGGCTTTCATTCCATAGTGTGCTTGAGCAACATCTCTTCATACAAAAGAAAAAGGAAAAAAAACTATTGACAGAATAAGAAGAAAGGTTCCTCTGACATGCTCCTCTAAAGACAACACCAGAAGACCCAGGCACCCCAAATTAAAGTCTGGGATATGAAGCACAGCAGCTGCAACCTACTCAGAGCTGCTGTAAAAATGAGGATAATCGCCACCATTAAGAGACAGACTTTCAACTGGTGCAAACTGGCAGGGCTCCAGTTGATATCAGCTGACACTAAAAACAAGGTCAGCAGTCACTCAACGTCGTCAACGTCAGATGGCTGCCTGTGCCCCTTGGTGAAACGAGTTGTTGTTAGGGATTGGTTTCCAAATCAACAACCGGCCCCTTGCTGTCCCTGCAACACTGCTGGCAGTCTCAGCAGGAGGACAGGAACAGGGGACAAACACTGACCCATCCTAGTACCCCCAAAATGGAGAGGGTGAAGGAAGCAGGGCTGTCTCATGGCTAAATGGAGGACTTTGGACTCCTCTGCTGCCACTTCCACCCTCCTCTGAGGTTATATCTCATTGCAGGAGAAATATTTTTTTCCCCTAAAAAAAAAAATATGAAATCTTCTTCCTTCCATCCAAAATGTTTTTCTCACATTTGAGGTTTTAGGGGCACATGTTTTAAGGAGAGTAAGTCATCCAGCTCCTCAGCATAGTCCAATACCAAGAAATTACAGGCTGATTGACAGCTTGGTGATGGGAAAAGAAGGCTTCTGCAGTAAAGTCATTTTTATTGCAAATTTGCCTGTGCAGCTAATGTGAGAAAAACACAACCCTGTATTTCCTGAGGACACTATCAAATTGTGCTGGTGGCACGTTCTTTTTTTTTGAAAAGCATCTTTACTCTGTGGCAATAGCAGAAATAGTAATAAATGTGAAAAAAAGTTGGATGGTTTGTTACAGGGACCAGATTCCTCATTACAGCCTGTAATATGATTTACAGCGTCAATCTTTCGACTACATAGGCTGACAATAGCTTGCCACAACGTCCATGAAGAAACAAGCTGGCAGTAATGAGGCAATCCATGCCAGCCAAGCCCTGTGACACTGATTCCCCCTTAGTATCCCCCAGAGTCAGTGAGGATGTTCCTGGGGAGGGGCTATAAGCCATGGATGGATAGAAAATAGGCTGTTTCACTTGGGAAAAGTGAAAACCCCCACTCACAGGTCTGCCAAGAAGCCTCCCGCATGAGGCTGGGCCTCTCTCGCTGCCTCCTTTCACCAAAGGGAGAACCTGGAAGACGCCTTGCCACGTTTTGCACGGGATGGCCCAAGGCTGGCCCTAGCTCCTTGTCTTTTTGTTCTCCATCAGGAGCAGAGGCAGTGAGGATGCTCAGTTCGAGCAGCTGTGCCCACTGAGCACCCCCACTCACCCAAAGCCCAGCTCAGCAGTCCCACCTGCAGTAGCAAAAGCTTTGTCTGGACTAAGGCAAGCGGCCACATGGGCTGAACCTGCCTCGACTCAGGCTTGGTCCCTGCCTTTGCAGGGGTGCCAGGCAGCCTCCCACAGCCCCAGTTAGCCGGTCAGGCTACAGCCACGACTTTGCAACAGCTAAATACAAGCCCTGAAGAGTGCAGGTCTAATTTTTTTATCACCTCTGTGCAGGACAAGTCTCTGGGCTGGGAGCAGAATCAAGGTTGGGTACCATGCATTAAATAAAATTGATAGGTCCTTTCTTTAATAATGAGTTTTAGTGTAGCCATTTAAAGCTCTCACACAATTGATAGTAACTGGATTTAATGGGGCCTCCCCTGTCCTTGATACGACTCATGTAACTCCCTGTGGCATCCACGAGATGAAATATGTGGTGTGCAGCCAGGGGACAATGTTAAAAAAGCCTGAATTACTTTCATGAAAAGACTTGAGGGTTTTTTTTTTCCTGAGAACTCCTCCCACGTCAGCTTTCACTTAATAATAATTTAGCAGGTGCTATTTACAATTCAGATGGCCCTCTTCTGCATGCATACACAAATCACACAGCCGCCTCACTTGTACTTCCAAAAGGTTTCAGGAAAGCAAATGAGGTAAAGTTCCCTATCCACCCACCTCACCCCAAAGGGCAAAAAATACACTTTGGGGATGGAAGAAGGAACAGTTGGAAAGTCACTGATGTTTTCTTCTGCTTTACTCCCAGCATCTACTGCTGAATTACAAATGTGGCCTTTGCAGTGGCAAGAGACCAAGCCCCTGCCCTGTATTAAGCAGGCAGTAAGACCTTTTGCAGTACCTGCAGAGCTGCCAGTGCTCTGTAACCAGAGGCTGCTTGCTGGCTGCCGCCAGAACCACAGTGCCTGCTTGAAAAATACTGTAGAAAGCACATGGCATGTGTTCAGCATATAAATGATGCACAGAAGACACTCTTGAAATAAATATCTTTCACGTCTCCCCAGAGAGGCCGAAGCCTGCAAACTCATATACACGCCCAGGTTAAGAAGGCAATGAAAAGGGGATCTGCCAGGTATGGCTAATGTATTGTAACTTCAAAAGAGCCATGTCTCAAGCACAGCACTCTGCTTCATGGTGGCCTCTGTGTGGCCCCTTTTGAGGCATTGTCCCCAGTACCACTGTGCTCTTGGAACCTCCTTAAAATTTATGTCCCTGGAGGCTACACAAATTCCTTCCCTTGTGCTACTGAATGTTTGGAGACAACCTCAAAGTTCAGACCTCAACAGCCTCAGCTCTTTCCCATTCCTGGTGAGCAGAAGATGTCAAGGGAGCCTTCGTCCCAGGTGAAAATCTCCCTGCCTTCCTGCTCTGCTTTTCCTGTCCTGCTAGTAAAACTGTCTCATTCTAATTAGTAGTTTCCCAAATGTTTAAGTAGCACGCAGCAGTTCTTAAAAGATGTAACAGAGCCTGTCCCCTGCACTGCTCCAGAGCTGGCTTTACATAGCTCCAGCCTGCCACGTTTGATCCACATCCCCTGGCCAGACAAGAAAGCAAGACTTTCCAATGCATGGAGTAGCCATAAACAAAACCAAATGAACAAAGCCAAGCATCCATCTCCCTTTCTCTCACCCCCACCCAAAAAGCACATCCCCACTGCAGCGTGATGGCCAGGGAACTCTCATCACCATCACCTTCACACCCTGTATCCCCCCATCACCCCAACAGCCCTCCTATATACCCTTCTCCAGCATTTTATAGCATCAGCAACATAACTCTGCTTACTATTTCATTCTCCACACGATGACTTTTCTTTATAAGGAGGATAAAAGTTATCAACAAGACCTCAGCACTCTTGGGCATGGTGGGGGGTGTAGGCAGTTGCTCCCTATCTTGGCCCGAGCAGGTTATTTTGGCATGTGGCTCAGCACACTGCTCTCTCCTCCCAAACCATCTTTATTCCCTTCTTCGCTCTCCCTTTTAACTCCTTAAACCCAGGGCAACTTGCTTGCTGGGCACTGAAAGCTTTCTCACCTGACCAGGGCGAAGAGGACACAGCTAGTGAGACACTGGTGAGACTCTCCTCTGAGCCAGCCCTGTGCATCCTGCCCCCTTCCCTGAGCCTCCAGATCCACTGCACCCGCCTGTGGGCACAGGAGGTGCTGGGAGAGGTGGTAAGGGCTGGCTGCAAGCCAGGGCTCAGTGCCTATCTCTGTGCACTGAGTGCCTGTGCCAGTGAGGCAGACTGATGGCTGGCAAGATGATGCACACCTACTTTCCCCTCCAGGACATCTCCAGTATGGGGGTTTTGGGAGATGGACGCTGTTTGTTGCATGGTCCCTGCAGGGGCAGCATCTCTTTTCCCAGGGCTACTCATGGAGACTATGAGATGGGTAGAGTACCATACTGCATCTGTATGCTTTGGGAAGCATCCCTGCCACTCCAGGTGAGAGCTGTTGTGAGCAGCTCAGTGAGAAACGGGCTCCTTAGAGCCCTGGCATGTCCTGCATGGACTGAATGAGGCAGCACCAGTGTGGGCCAGACTCTGCACTAGAGCCTGGAAACATCTAGGCTGCTCCGGCCCCACCTACCCATGCTCATCACATCTGGCAGGTCACTAGACAATGTCATGTGAGCTTGATTTGGATCGTGGGCAACAACTTAAATAAGCATTCTATACATCTGAAACACAAAACTCTTAGGAGCTAGTGAATACAAGGCATCACCAGCCACAGATTTTCCTTTGAACCATGTCTCATCTTTTACTTTGTCTTTATAGGCAAAGGAGTCAAGTCCCTGCAGTATCAAGCCTTTCCTTCAGTGCTCAGTGACCGCAGTTTCACATCTCACCACTACAAAACTCCACTCTTCCATATCCACTACGAGCCACTAAGCCCTACTATCAGGTATCTTCTGTAATCCAGAAACATTGCAATTCTTATTCATCCTTTTGATGTGGATTCAGGTGAGCACAAGCCTCAGTAAAAAGCTGTGGGCCCCTTTGACATATTCCTAGTTTTAGGCACGTGAAGCAACATCTCAGGGACAAATATTCACACTTACATTTAAATCTTTGATTACATCTCAGTGAAGAATTCTTTTGGGGTCACCTCCATCTCCCACTTTAATGAATTGCAGTGACAAGAGATATTACAGATCTCCTCAGTTAATCATGTGACTAGTTTACATGTCACATTATTGTTAATTAACGATGCAACACCTGAGAACACAGGTTTAAATACACCTCATTAGAGGTTGCCTCATTACTTCCCTGCAGATGCTGCAACCACTGGACCTGACACCAATTTCTAGATCTTGGTGTGAGAAGGTCCAGCAGTCAAGTCCATGCTCGGCTGAACTGGAAGCTGTCCCCCTAGATACCTTCCTAGGAGAAAAACCAGCACAGGTGGAATAGTGTGGAACTTCTTCATTCTGGGGCACCTCAACATCACTGAGAGGAAAGCAAATGAAGGCAGCAAGCAAATACATTTGATAGGCTACAGGTTTGACAAAACAGAGCTAGACCCCAGTAACTAAACTCCCTTCAACATACCTGTCAAAGCTGACTGAAAGACTGTCACCTCTACAGAAATCATGAAAAGATGCTGCAAACACTCTACCAAGACACCAAAATGCTCTCCAAACATAATGTAAGGAATATGGGAGACTGCTGTGCCCATGGTAGGGCTCTGTGGATTGAGAAGGCAGATAGATAGCCCTGCCAGATGTGCCTCGCTGAGCAACAGTCCTCCCAACCCAGGGGATGAAGCCATCAGCTTCTGTGATGATTTCTGGAGTCCCAAGAGCAAAATGAGGTGATGAACGACAAAGATAGAGGTGGCAGCAGCACCTGAAAGCCTTCAAGGTCTACATGAGTGTGCAAAGGAGCTTATACACAAAGTCAGTATAAAGACATTTTATGAAAGTGGGTGTCAATGAAGTCAGGAACAAGTTTTACAACCAAGCACTCAGTACTCCCAAGGGCCTCAAAGGAGAATAAAGTCTGCTGTGGAGTCAGGGATGGGATGAGGAAAAAAGAACTAGATGAAGTCAGACAGGTGGGATTGACAGAAGTCCTGCTTTGAAGCTTTATCTTTGGAGAACACTGAAGGATGTCTAACAAAATGCTTTACTGAAGAAATCCCTCTTCCAGTTTTCTTGGACAGGGGCCCAGCAGAGCTGAGGCACATGCAGGGTACACGGCTGGGGCTGTGCTGCAGGCTGCTGGTGGTCCCACTCGCAGCACATCTGCTTAAAGAGCAGGAGACCATGGTAACACCCACAGCACCACTCAAAATGAGGCATGACACACTGAGGCTCATTTAGTGCCATCCTTAAATGAGCTCCTGAAGTGCTGGGAACAGTCAGAGGAGATGGGGAAAGCAAGCTACCAAGGAAGGTTTTGTGGCTTCCCCATGCTGAATCCAAAATGACGCCAGACAGATGAGCCTAAAAGCAGTTACTCAGATCAATCTGCCAGGTAGGACTGTTTGGCAACAGTGTTATGTGTTCTAGCCACCTTCCTCCCTTCCATCATTTGTGCTCCACAGTGGCAAAGTGGAACAAACAGTAACCACAGCATTTCTACAGCACCTGAAGTTCCCTTTGGAGAGCTATACAAGATAGTCTCAGCAGTAAATATGAAACTGGCCATGGTTTGCCTTGTAGCCTAGTTTGAGTGTGTGTGGGTCCATACATTTAACCTCCAAACAGATCTGTAATGCAAGAGCTTCTAGGTTCCCACAAGCTCCATCTATGATTGCTACTTGCTGACAGAGTTGCATCCTGAAAGTAGAACTGAAAAAAAGGACTTTGGCATGGCTCTGCTTTCCAGGCAGCATGGGTCAAGTCACTCAGTTGGGTCACTTCAGTTTCCATCTTCCAAACAGGGATTGACCACAGTATGCCCATCTTACAGAGGAAAGAGAGGACTTCCTCGATTCCTGACCCCAGACTTCACTGGCCACCCGTGATCTTAGTTCTCCAGAGAGGGTGCCAGGGTCTCTGGAAAAGGGACTAAAATGAGTCTGTGTTTCCCTCTGCTGCCCTGGCTGTGACTCCCCCCTCACCCATGCAGCACTGGCACACTTGTGGCTCCCCACAACTGCCTAGTGGAAAGGATATTTTGACTTTTTCCACCATGGTGCCTTCCCCCCTGGATGACTTCCCACCTGTAAATATTAGTTTTGTAATGTCAATGACTCCAGCTGGCCCACAAGTGTGGTGAAACCACAGGGAATGGCTGGCACCTTGCATACCTCACTAGCTAGAAGCAACCCTACTTGTGAAGGCAGGACATGGGCAAGGCCTGTTGGAGTCTCAGGCTGAACCTCTCACTCCCACAGGATTTTTTCATAAGTGTTTCATTTGCAAAGAGGCCATTGCATGACATTCAGCCCTTGCTTTGTTTACGAAATCTGAAACTCAGATCAAGCACTAGCTGGGCTGAAAAGGTCAGTTTGCCTGTTTGCAAAGTTCCCTCCCTTCATTTCATTTCCATCAGAATACAGACCTGTTGGAGAGAAACAAGCCTTTGGTGAGGTCAGGATGAAATACACAGGATTTGGGCTACAAAGGAAGACAAAGATGCGAGGAGAAACCTGGGGAAGCTGGGCATAGGACTCTGCCAAAGCAGAAAACTGAGATAGACTGATGACCTTCCAACTATTCCAAAGCCAGGGTTAACTATATCTCCTCCCTTTTGCAGCAACATCTCCCTTTCAAGTAAGAATGAAATCCAAAGACAGGATTTACAGCATCCTCATCCATTGAGGGCTGAGGGGTGTTTTAGGAAATTAAGAGAAGGGATAGCACAGGTTAATCACCTGGCCTGCACTTTAAGTAGTTAAAACAATTCTGTAAATAACCTGTCCTCACACGGGTGCACACACACCCCTACACAACGAAAAAGCCCTTCAGTTCCTCAAGGAAGCACGTCTTGAGCATGAGTTTTTCACCCTTTCTTCCAGAAATTATCCTCCTCATCGCTCAGGGCCAAGAAAACATCTCCAAAGGGACAGCCAAACAGTCAGAAACCCTTTTTGCTGTCACTCATAGTGTTTGATTTCCATTCCAAAATAAGACTATAAAACCAGAAATATATTACATGAAACAGGCTGGGGCCATGAGCACTGCTCAGGACCAGAACAAGCACAGCAGGACTAAGCCATCCAGCCCAAACCAAAGACCATTAGGGAGACATAGGGTAGAGGGTTTGTATGTAGACTCATTTCTCCTCAAAAATCCCCACTCAGTTATCTCTTTAATTCACAGGCTGTCCCTGAGAAAAGTGACCCTGTAGAAGAACGCCACTTAACTGTTTCTCTTGCTTCCTTTCCCTTCGAGAATTGAGAGAGTAGCTCAGAGGAGACCACGCTGAGTCCGTTGTAGCAGTCTCCCTGAGAACACGTCACGTTACCGGGCGTGTCCTTGGCAACCCCCGGTGGCTGCTAATGCCTTGCAAGTTCCAATGATTCCTTTTGCTGTATTTGAGGTTGTACTGACCTCTATCACACAAAATACACTATCACGGTCAGGCACACACAAACATGCAAGCACTTGCACAGCCAGAGGATGACCCATGAAGGCAATGAATCTCTTATCCAAAAGAAACCAGTAATGCTGCCCCAAGTGATCCCACAGAAGTGCCTCTGGACGCCTCCCTGACCCACTGCTGGCTTGCTGCTAGGGATGAGGCTGGTGGTTTATGCCAGACATCCCACTGTCTTCACAGCAGCTTTCTTTTTAAGCAAGGTCTGATAGGACAGAGGTCACCTCAGCATGCAGGGAAGCCTGTTTGGCCAAAGAAGAACATCCTAGGTGATGCAGGAAGCTCTTGCTAACACTGAAAGAAAACCTGATTTAGGCATGCGGATAAACTACATGAAGGATTTCAGAGCCTTGAAGAGTAAACATCCAGTAGCTCAGGAAAGGATATGTGCTTGAGGAAGGAGGATATAAGGCTCTTGTGTGCAATGAAGAAGCTCAGGGATACCAGTAACTGCATATTCCACCTCAAAGCTCCAACAGAAAAGAAATGGGAGCAAGGGAAGTTATTAAGGGAAAGAAAACAATAAAAACCTCCACCTGTATCAGCAGAACTCCCTGGCTACCATCAGTCTTTCCCCAGGTTTCTCTCTTGTGCAGGATATGATTATTTATTGACATATTTATTTACTCAGCTCTACAGTGCTTAACACCATGGCTGCTGGGCTTCTTGTGCTGGCAACACTAGAGCATGACTGAAGAGGAGCGAAGCTGAACCTGGAGATCCAGTATGATACATGCCAAATGCCTTCTGCAGTGCAGCCTGAAGCATGCTACCACTGTGATGGGCTAGAAGAGGAGACCAAGCTTCAAAAGCAGACTCTAGGCAGAGAGAGCCCCATGGCCAGACTAGTCATAGACGTTCTTCTTCAGCCAGCAAGGAGCAAGCAGATTATAGCTTTGGTGGGCTGCACAATGAAAAAGTCACCCTTGGTGTAACTTTGCTCCAGATCGCTCAGTCCTTTTAATATTCTGAACAGCAGTCTGCAGAGACATGGGCACCTGAGCACACCTCATGCCATGTGCAACTGTGCTCACTCTTTGCTACCAGTAAGTGCCACACGGGTACAGCACAACTGCTGAAACCAAACCTACAGAATGAAAAATTCACTTTGGAAAGGATAGCTGGCTACAGACAACAGACTAGCTAAAGGGGCTGTCAGGCCCCATGACCCTACACTTGTGAACTGACGTGTCACTATGCACTTCCAGCAGCATGCAGCCAGTTACCCCATCTCTTCCATAAGCATCTTTTCGGCACTATTATTACAACTATTTTGCAGCTATGCCCTTTCAACCCAGAACACTCAACTCTTTCCTTTACCTACAGCAATGAAATTAGAGGATTCAGCCTAAATGCAGTGGGACAATGAGTTCAGAATCATCAATTTGCTGGTGATAATGCAGCCAAGCTGTCCACAGTCATACCTATGGGTTTTGACTAATGATGAACAGGAAGTCTGGCCAAACTGAGTCATGGGGAAAGAAGAGCTTCTGGGAAAATCAACTCTGTAAGATTTCCTCACAAGGAGCTGCTGTTTCCACAGGATCCAGAAAAAGCAAATTAGTTACACCTTGTGGTCAAATCACAAGAGCTTTCAATAGGTCTAGGAGAACACTGGGCATCTCAGCTTCGTCTAACATAAGAATGACTAGGGATAAAAATGGCCTGGGGTGAGCCTATGGTTGTTGCTAGGATGATTCTGAGAACCCCAGTAAATGATAAGAGGGGTAACTGCCAAAAAACCAAAACCCAAAACCAGCTAGGGGAATTTAGTATCCAAAGTCCTGTGAACTTTCATCACACCTTACGCGCTTAAAACTCAGCAAGAGCTTTCCAACCTCCACATGTATGAAGAGTAAGAAGAGACTGGAAACTAGATTCAGCAGAAGTACAGTAACTGGGAAAGGGGCAAGTTTACAGCCTGTACAAATACACAGTTAATTTGATGTTTGCAGTACTCCTTTGTGGATATATTCCTTGGGTTTGGTCGTTTTTCGTATCTGAAAATAGACGCACTTCCCTCTTTAGTCCTTCCTGGACTCATGGAAGCCTGAAATGAGTCACCAGAGGACCAGCTGAGTCATCCAGCTGAAGCCTGAAAAATGATGCAAAATTCGTCATCACATCCACGGCTATAACGTGGATGACAGCAGCCCTCCTAGCAACCAACCATGCATTAGGCAGAAAGGGTTGGAGACCACTGCCACTGTGAGCCATTATTTTAAGCCAGACAGAAGGTGGCCTTAAATGAAACTAGTACAATGCGAAACAAGCACTGACTGCTGGTTCTGCATCTGACACAAAGCCCTTCTCCATTCAGTTTACCTATCTCAAGTCACTTTAAGAAAAAGGGAGTGCCTTATCTCACAAATGCCCATTGACATCTTCCAGATCATGGGCTATTTCTAGTCAGTTTTCCAACTTCTACAAACCAAATTCCATTTCTTTAGAGTATCATCAGATCTTAACAAAATTTGTTTCAATATGCAGTTTCCCTCAGGACCAAATAACTACAACCTTCTAAGAACACAGGTCCGTATTTCATTTTTATGTCTATTATCTTCAGAACAAAAGAAAGTGGGGCAATTGCTTTTGGGCACAGAAAATATATTTACCTAATACATTTTTTACAGTGATTACAAAAGTTTAGTGAGGGAATTCAGGACGGTGGGGTACTGTTAGACCAAGATTTCCTCACAAGGAGCACTGTGACCAGATGCAGTGCAAGCTCCCTTGTCCCACACATCACTTGGACAGTGCACCACAACCTTGCATTTGGGCACTGAACAAATTATGTTCATCCTGACCAGCTGCCCAACCCTCCCAAACTTGCTGTCAATCAGCACACATCATCAGGCATGTCGCTGATGGTCTAAAAGTGCTAAGTGGGA
Organism: Eurystomus gularis; assembly: GCA_013400335.1. Classification (NCBI taxonomy): domain Eukaryota; kingdom Metazoa; phylum Chordata; class Aves; order Coraciiformes; family Coraciidae; genus Eurystomus; species Eurystomus gularis. The sequence continues at coordinate 29,511 of VZZY01007085.1, read as the reverse complement.
CCTTAGTCCTACAAACGTTAATAATAGGCATGGAAACAGAGGTATTTATACCAGCACTATAAAATCTGCATCCTGCAACACAGAGCTCACCTTGATCTCTGTCCCCCTTTACAGAAATCTGGCAAAACAAGAAAACAAGATGTAGCTGAGTGACAAAATCACCAAGGGTCACAGAAAGCCATAATATTAACTATTATGGAAATACTCACAAAGGAGACAAGATGAGATGATGACGAAAAAAAGAGATGTAGCTCTACAGCAGATGAACAGTTGGTTCATCTGTAGGGTAAACGCCTTGTTCTCCCTGCGCTGTCATGGAAGAGCAACACTGACTTGTGAGGGACAGGTAGCATTGCACAGCTGCTCAGGGAAACCCATCTCTGCACAGCTCACAGTCTCCCTGCGAGCTCCATTCCACAAGCTACCGCTGAGCCAAGCACGGGGGACTCCAAAGCAGCAGGTGGTTATGGGGACAGTACGTGGGGCAGATGAACACTCTAGGTCCCTCTGTGGCTCACCCAGAAAATCTGCTGGCATGAGGCTCCCAACTATACGCCTCTCACCTACCCCAAGCAGCAGCAAAATAGCACTGAAGGACTGCACGTAAGATGGCAACAAACAGGTTTTTGTGAAACTGCTCTAAATTTCCCAACTAATCATGTCACTCCTGTTTTTGTCTTGGTCCTTCCCTCCAGTTCATCCCTGAGTTTCTGCAAGGCCATGATACATCCACCTTGCTGTGCCTCTGCTCCAAGCCCCCTGCATCGTCTCTCCTTTTTCCTTTGCCAAAAAAAAAAAAAAAAAGAAAGAATAAAAAAAAGAAAAGAGCTAAGAGGTTCAGATAGGCATCAATGAACCAAGACCCCACAAGCCAGGGTAACATTTGAGCCTTAGGGAAGATGGATGTCAAACAAGCAGGTGTAACTGGAAATCTAGTCTTTTATAGGCTCGGTGGTAGACACTCCAAGCTGTTCATGTGAAATGGTAACTTACTCCTTGCTCTGCAGAGACAGAAAATAAATATGAAACTGGATCCTGACAGCACCAGTAGATCCCCAAACTGACCCTCCTGCTTTCTGCTCTGCCTGATCCAAGGAACATGCTATTCCTGGAGGAGTTTTAATAAAAATAAAGCACAAGCGTTTCCATGTCCTCTCCACTTCCCAAAGCCAACGCAAGCAGCTCATTTGAGTGGCCCTCCCACACATGGCACACTCTGGGTCCTGGAACTTGCTAACAACCCAGCACTGGCACCACGGCCTGCCCTGGTACTAACCACGAGCCGTGCAGCAACCACAGCGCGCAGCTCAGCACACACGAGCTACAATAAACTTGTCAGACTGAGCAAGACATGAATCGTATGGATTGCCACAACGGCAACAGAGTGTGTGCAAAACAACCAACCAACAAGTCCTAAGACATCCCAAAACACAGATGTAGGTAAACGGCCACTCTCCTGAGGCTGCCAGTATGGTTATGCTACAGGGCTTGCCTGAAAAATATACAGCCTCCTGACTTGTGACACTTCGGGAATGCTTCAGCATGGCTGCAGTGGGGAGTTAGGGGAAAGCAGGAGTAGCACTGGGAACCTGGACTCTAACTAAGCAGATCCCTGAGTTGCCCAGGATGCTGGAAGTGAGAGAAAACACCTTGTAGCAAAGGCTGCTCATCAGTCACTGAAGGCTGTGGCTGCAGAGGTTGCTCAGGGTCTGTTGGAAAACACATCTCCAAGTGCATGTAACCATCTGGAGGTACTGCTCCTCCTTTTGCTGCTCAAGGTCCTCCTGGAGTCCGTGGTGTAGCCCTGAAACTGAAGCTTAGAAATAATGCTACAAGTGCATCTGAGGGGTTTCCATGTTGCCTTTATCTTTTGGGGCAGCCTTCAGAGTGTATGAGATGACTACTCCATCCATGCTTGCAGGGCACTAGGACATACCATTTCAACAATGAACCTGTCACTAACAACTAGACTTTAAATATACATATATTTTTCACTTGTATCACTGTGATATGGTCAATGGGGATATTGACCATTTTACCATTGTTTTCTCCTCTGTTCTTTAATGATCTCACTGTGTCACCTCTTAAGCCACAGTCCTTCAAACACTTGTAGGCATGCCTCACCTTCTAATCAGCAACTCCAAGCCTGTGACCCAAGAGATGAATCAGGCAGGCAAAAGCAAAGGGAAAGACGTAAGGCCAGTTTGTTTGCTTTTCCTGGAGGATTCAAGCCAGAGACTTCAGCTTTTCCAGGTCAAGATAGTGTCTACTTTGGAAAATATTCTATATATTCTTTATTTAACTGTTCCCCTAGGGCAGCCAGCTAGACCCTCATGCTACAGGCATGTGGGCCTCTGAGTTTAAGCACATGAATTGTCTTAAATGACTTCAGCAGGACAACTCACACATTGAAACCTAACCACATGTGTAAGTGTTAGCGGTATCAGGGCATTAGTAATCTTCTCTTGTTTTATGCAAGGGGGTTTGTCTAGGAAAAAAAAAAGCAAAAAACCCCTGCAAAACTTGTGGATACAGTTCAGGTATCCAGCTGTACTTCAATCTAAATTAAACTCCTTTCTCCCACTCTCCCTATTTTAAAAGTAAGTAATTTTCTACCAATTAAGTATTTGGTCTGCTGTTGAGTGATTTCAAAAGAAATCCTGTAGAAGGTAGACACTCCAACACCCATGCCCAGCCTAGAAGCTGCACATTCTCAGAAGACCTATGTGGACATTCCACAGGTTTTCTTCTCCTGGATTTTCTTGCAGATTTTTTCTTCCCTTTTCATGACTAGCAATATGCGTAGTCAAACACACTCTCTGCTCTTGGCAGTTTGTCTGCTGCTGCACATTCTCCACCTGGAGTGAAAACTCCTCTTTGTGACGCAACGTTGTCACTGCGGCCAATGCTGATGTCACAGACTGAGTATTGTCACTTCAGCTGGAAAAGGAGCAGCAGGAGCAGATGAACTCCAAAAACAAAGATCTTGTTTTGGTGTAAACAGCCTTCACAGAAAAAAGGGAAAAAAAGTAAAAAGAAGTATATATAAATACAGGATAATAGAATTTTCTCCAAAAAGTATAAATAAACATATAATAAATATAGTTTTCTCTAGGCAGATCTCTCCAAGTCCCAACTATGTATTGAAAGGTTTGTCATTTTGTTTCTGTTCTGTTAAGGAATGGAGCCTTTAATAGCTTTTGAAATAAACATTTTCTATCCTTTTTTAAATTTTGTTTTTAATACCTTCATGTCTCATCACTGTCCCAGAATAAGCAAACACCATTGCTGCATAAAGAAGCAGATCTCGGGAAATAATGTTCGGTGTGTTTTCAAATGCTTCATAAATCCACAGGCAGCTTGCAAATACTGCCTGCATGCCTGCGTGAGGGTGGTTGTTTTTCATACAAGTCACGTATTAATGCAATTTGAAAAAAAAACTTAACCCCATTCAATCACATCCCCTTCCACCTTTACACTGAAACCCAGAGGTTATAATTCCAGGAACAGGAATAAACTAAAACACGTGCTGGTGCTGCCTTGTACTTTTTTTTTGAAAGAAAGGTGATGCTGTCTCCCCCGCCTTAAGTCTGTCTAACTCCGAACAGGGCTGGCTGGCAGGCAAAAGGGCAAAGAGTAGGTTTTCATGAGGTAAAAAATGAAAATGAGGTCATTTTCAGAGGTCAGAAATGGAGTAAAGCATCCCATGTCCTAACACGTACCAGATCTTCAGAGGGGGGTGTTATCTTCACTACCTCCCCTTCTGCTGCCCAGGACAGCTAGCTGTGGCACCCCAGGAGCTTCGCAGAGGGAAACGGAAGGGAGGATGAAGACACTTCTAGACACTTCATGAGTCAGACACTTTCCACCCCTCAGTATGGGTTATTTAAAAAGTAGCACACCATAACAAAGTCAAAGTCAGCAGTTTGGGTGTGAAACACCAGAGGTTGGGGCAACAGACTGATGCATCGCAGTCGACTCCCAGCTGGGCCATGTCCGAGCCCTTTGTTCATGTGGCTCAACTTCATCTTTCAGAGGAGACAAGTCCCTCCTGTGGTAACAGCCTCTGTCCTCCAAAATCCCTATTCCAGAGCAACAGTCTCCTTTGCTAGGGTTATGGGACACCGGTGGTGATCCACACTAAGCGTAGCTACAACCTGAAGATGATCGAAGACAACCACATCAGTGGTTGGCCTTGGGTGCAGGCACACACTGCATGAAGCAAGACCAAGGGACTTTGGTCCCCTCATTCCTCCCCCACAGGGCTCCTGGCTGAAGCAGGACTGCCTGCAGTACCCCAGCTTCTTCCCCAGGGTTTTGACAGGGCTGAGAGATCTCAGCTCAGAGTTACACATTGAAAACTGCCAATTAAAAGACATGGCTCCTGTTGGAGGAATCAGTAGCAGGGAATGTGAAAGGCATTTGTTATTAAGAAAAAGAAACAAAAAAGAGAAAGAAAGAGAAACTATCATTGCTTGCTAAAACACAACTGCCTAATGCTTGAACAACTGCAATAGCCAGACAGTGCCAGCAGAGCAGTGTCTGTCCTGACAAACCTTTCTGAAAATTCACATGCAGAAGAAAGAAGAGGAAATATTGGTAGGACTTCAGTTATCAGCTTCTCAAGGGACACCACAAATAATAAGCAGTTACCTCCCCGAAGTACCCTAATGGCATCCTAGCTTTACAAAACATGATGCTTGAATATTTTTTCTGAAATACAAACTTGCCGTGCACAGTCAAAATTAAAAAGAAATATAGGGCATTTTTTAAGAGAAACTCCATGGGGAAAAGCAACAGTGAAATAGCCAAACATCAATTATGAAAACCACATCAAGAAGATGCTCTTGTGCACAGGCTTTAGGGTTTAGGGATTTGAAGAAAATGTGCATCCTGGTTTGACTCATAATGTAGGCAAAGAACGAGCAAGTTTCCTTAACTTACACAGCTCAGTATGCTCCCCTGGTAAACCGTAACCCTTTAAAGTCAGTGTATCTATACAACTTTCTTGCATTTCATAGCTCCTGGCTCATGGCAATCTTTGCTCTTTTCTCCCACCTCCTCTGCAGCATCAGCATGACCAACTTACTCCGAACCTAAGTTAGTGCAGAAGAAACAGCCAATACTACTGTGATACGGGTAAACTTTTGCTGAAATGTGCATTCCAGCCATCCAGTAGCTTGCTCATTGGTGGCACGATCACGATTTCTACTTTGAACCTTCAACCAGAGCGTCCTCCTCCCCTGCTACTGCCCACATACAACTCTGAACTAGTAACAGGCTGCAGGCAGTGCTACTTCCTTCTACCCAAGGAAACATATGGGTAGAAAAGCAAAATACAAGAATGTGGATAAAAGCAGAGAACCGGTTTCACAGGGGGGTTGTGGATGCTCCATCCCTGGAGGTGTTCAAGACCAGGTTGGATGGGCCTTGAGCAACCTAGTCTAGTGGGAGATGTCCCTGCCATGGCAGGGGGTTTGGAACTAGATGATCTTTGAGGTCTCTTCCAACCTAAACCATTGTATGATTCTATAACTCTATGATTTGGGGGTCACTGCCCATAAGTTGGGGCTGGATCACTTTCCCAACCTTAAAGATGACAGTCTTGTGCGTGTACCACTTAGGATTTCCAGAGGGCAGGACCCGGGAGAGGGAGCAACCAGAACTGTGAGTACCCAGGGTAAAATCAGGAAACACCGTCCTATAAGACCCACAGCAAAAAGCAATGGGATGATCTTGTCCTTCTGTAAAAAAACTTGCAAGTCTCTTGGTTTGTGGCACTGCTGTTTAATGGTACACAGCAGTATTATAGAAAATCAGCATAAACCAAACAGTTGTCCTACGGGAAAAAAAAGACATGTCTGTTTGTTTGCTTTTTATCTCCATCCCTGAATTCTCTCTGTCTCAAGGGTCACACATGCTCCTGTACACAATGCCTGGATGCAAGGCTTCACCAAGAATTTTCCTCTCTGATGACCAATGGCACCAGGCATTTCCCTGTTTCTTCTTCCAGGAGCAATGGCTGTTTACTGTTCCCCATGCTCACTCCCCATGATACATAACTACACGGAAAACAGAAAAAAACATGAGAGCAAGACTATTTAAAGCTGTAAATCAAGAATGCAAGGCTTAGGAAACCTCAGCTTTATGACTGGCCATGCAACCTTCCTTCAGCCCTCTTTCTTGCCTGTGTACTGTGGCAGAGCTGTTAATTGCGTAATCACACACTATTTTTCTAGGGGACCTTGGCCTCACCCAGTACAGCAGGATACACAGTGCTCACCAAGCAAGCAGCTACTTACTATTTCATCTTCTCCATACTGTTCGAGGTGTGGCCCCAAGCCTTGTTTACTAGGTACCTGTCACACTCTGCTCTGCAGACGGAATTAGTAATTTACTCATGGGCTTTCCTACAGTACGCATCATTAGAGTAACTGAATGTTTCACAAACATAAAGGAATGTATTTTCACAATGCCTTCATAAAGTAAGACACTGTATTATCCATATGTCATGGGCAAGGAACTGAGGCACAGAGAGACCAACATTAAAAGCTTCCACTGATTTTAAATGCTTAATTGAAACTCTTAGGTCCAAATCCTTCAGAGATTTGTTTTGTCTGCTGAGGATGTGGTGACAACTGTTTTTTTTTTAAGGCTTAAAACTTGGCCAAGTTTGGGCTGATGCTCTTGGAGACAGCAGAAGTGGTGCTTCTGACTTACATGCCATGCAAATTTTATTGGGTTGTTAAGGTGAGGGCTTGCTTTCTCATTTCTTTGCACATTTGGTATATTTAACAAGTATAAAAAAATTCAATAGAGGTATAAAAGAGCTGTTTTCTAAACATACATTCTGAGGCAGGTAGCTGGGATGGAAAATTTTTGCCCACAGAGTTTAAATTTGGTAAAACTATGACCAACTACAAAAAGGGTCTTAAAATGGGGAAGCTGTTGGATGGCCTCAACAGCAGGTCATTGCCATGACATATGCTTTTCTTTCTCTTGGATGATACTATCCAGCTGTTGAAGAAACCACACAGGTCAGATGTTACACTAACAGAATCAAGTCAAACTTAAATCCAAACTGTAACTAAAGCATTATTTCATATCCTGGTTCTGTTCAGACAAACAAGATTAATTAATTTTCAATCTTAATGCACAACAAAATCTTGTTGCTCAATTCCAAATAGAATTTTTTTGCTTAGAGCATAAGCCCCACCTTTCCTCTTCTCTCGAAAAGAGAAAGCAAGTTAAGTGTCAGCCACTGTAGGAAGCACTGGTCATAAACTGGACAGGCAGATGGACAGTACATAGAGGTAGTGAATCTTACACTGGTGTACACAGATCCTTCCCCTGACTATTTACACGAAGACTCCTAAAATCCTGAAAAAAGGCCCATCTGAAAATTTCAGGCACTGATTTATCTGTCTTAACGCCTGGAAAGAAAGACAGACAAGCAAGAAGGCAGACAGGGGTGGGGAGGAATAAATCAAGCAATTACTGGTGCCAGACTTCTTCAGAACAGTAAAGTATTTTTACAGACACTTTTGTAGAAGCATAAAATCCAACCTTGCAACTGTCCACCAAGCATGTGCTGGACTCAAGAGGGAAACAGAGTAAGACAACATGGGAGTTGGTAGGAGAACTGGTTCCTCTATCACCTTCTGAACAAGCAAGGACAATCCTGGGATGACTCCCAATGACTCCTCTTTGCCACCCAAACTGTATTCCTGGCAAATGATGCTATAAACTGTCCCTCCCCCAGACACATACCACATCCCCATAAGAGATGAACACAGACCCAGTTTCTCTGTACTGCACTGAAAATTCTTGCCATGTATCCCTGCTTTTCAGCTAGCGATGTCTCCTGACTGCACTAACATTGACTAATTTAGTATTTTTAATTACAGAGGGATTTACAGCACTGCACTACACTGCTCTCTTTTATTATAGCCACTGTTTCTACTGGATCTGGATACACTCTACATACAAAGTTGCACATTATACAAATTACATCGCCCGTTAAGTAAATCTTTCTCTAGAAACAGTATTAGATGAAGAGGCAAATCTTCCTAATTCCTAGTGTATAAATTAATATCTCCAAAATCAATATGAAGTAAGAGCTCCACATCAATTTCTGGGAAAAAAAAAACAAAGCAAAACAACCCAAAAAATAGTTTAAACATTCTCCACAATGAATCAAATTTATGTAGGAGATGCATTCTTTTCCTCCTATTTTGCTTAATAAAACAGCTGGTCCGAGGAATCAGGTCAATCAGTGTCTGGAAAAAGCCCCATTAAAGCTGCTATATAACCTAGTTTCTCAAGCTGCATAAGGCATCCTAATATTGGAGAGGCAGAAGTCCATGCAGAGACAGCCTGGATGGCTCAGCTTCTGGCCCTTCAGGGTTATGGAGGATATTTATCAAAAAAGATAGCAGTAAGTGAGGTATCTTGCAAACATCTAAGGAGCCAGGCTCTGAAGGAGCACAACAAAGACAACACCATGCATCCAGACCTATATATTAAACACGGCTAGTGATCTTGCACATCCAAGTTGAGGTCATCTAACACAAGGAGATGGTAAAGGACCACATTTCACACATCCTCAGATCCCCTCAAAGCTAGTCTAGCCCTGCTGCCATGGTGGGTGACAGTACCTATTATCACAGCACTCCATGGCCACGTGGTCCCTCCGATGCAACGTGGGAGGGTGAATTTGGCAGTGTCCAAAGCTATGGGCATGCCATATGGGTGCAGAGGCTATTCCAGGGCAGGCAGAAACCCCCCAGCATCAGCCTTCCTCCTCCTGCACTGCACACAGCTGTTGTTGTGATGCTCAGGCCCTTTTCACCTTGGAAAATGTAGCCCTTTCTTTCTTCTACAGGTTTGAAAATGCTTTGTAAAGGGTATCACAATCCATATCTGATAGAGACAAAGATGGAGCCAGAAGAAACTAAAGTGACTTGTTCAAGCTTCAAGAGCAAGGCAGAAGCAGAACTGGGAAATCAAACCTCCTGACCTACAACCCTAGGTTTTAGCTTCTTAAATGAGGCTTCTCTTTCCTCATTAAAAAACTAAAAATGGGAAGAGGGGGAGGAATATTCTGTAGACACAATGAACTTGGCCCTCAGAGAACTAATGACCTGATATACTTTTTTTTTTGCCTTCTCACCTCCATTTCCCCTGATAAAGTTACTGTAACTTCAAGGACTATCCTTCACTGGTCTACTTTAACCCAGCATGTCAGCTCAACATCCTTTTCCCAACCAGCTGAAGCCAGGGACCATCCTTCTCAGAGAGGAGATTACGTTCTTGCATTCAGTCTCTCTGGATGTCCTCACAATGCCCTGGACTGAGACCACTGCTTTCTGGATCATGCTGAGGGACACCAAAGTCCTATCTGCTGGTCTCAACCTGCAGTACATGGCAGCCTGAAAGGGTACCCTGGAGGTAAAACCTGGTTGTTCTCTATTAATTTTTCATTTCAAGAATGGCTCCAGGGAAAGGAGGGAGATATAGGTCAGAGACGGTGGGGACTGATTAGAAACTCTGTACATGTTCCTTTCTTTTTTTTTCCCTCTCTTTTTTTTTTCCCTTCCAAATTCAGAAACAGAGGGTTTTCCCTCTGTATTTCTCATTTACTCCTCGAACATCATCGGCATTAGTCAGCAAACTCCTGCTATTTCCTCTGCGCGCCCCTGACACTTGCAGAGTGACTAAACCTTCTCTCCACACACTTTGGCTCCAACAGTGGCATCTGTTTTTTTTCCCAAGAAAAATGTGTCTCCATGTTGCACACATGCAGTACAGCCCCGTGGTCACTGCCCCATACGGTCCTGCTGCCGCGTGGCTGCAACCACCACCATTTTTAACGAAAAGCCAGGAGGGGGTGGCAGGCCCTGCATTCAGCTCACTTCTTAACTCACCATCACAGTAGCAATGTCCCTCAAACTGGGAAGCAGTTAGCTACTGCCCCAAGCATGGGCACAGGGAGAACACAATGGAGGAAGCCTGAAGCAACCTGGCTTCTCTTCGCAGCCCTGCCAATAACCTGGTCTGTCAGGTCACATTGCTTCCAGGTGCCCATATTAGCCCTTCCTTCCTGGGACCGAGAGTCTCTGCCCTTGTTGATGTGCCTGGTGTCTGACACGGTGTGCAGAAGGTCTCAGCTGGACTTCTGAGGCATGAATGCAGGGTGAGTAAAAACACAGCTCCTCATGACTCAAGGCCACCTCATCAGAGCATGACAGAAGGCTCCTCCTGGCCAGGTGGGCTTGCACAAGATATCCACCCACAGCCACGCTCACAAGTGACCCTGCATGCAACTCACGCTCATGTAGGCATACCCACAGACCTGCCCACACTTTGCTCTCGGAACCATGCTTGAGCAGACAGCAAGTTTGTTGTGTTCACCTTTCCAAGGTGATGCCATGAGAACACAGGCCACTCTCCCCTAATCCAACATGCAAAGAAGATGTCTTGGGCCCAGGGCAAGGCCATGGCCTCAGGCTACAGTAGGTGCTACCTCCTGCCACCCTTACCGGGAATGACCGGCATCCAGAGAGGAGCACATCAGTGAGGATAAGTGGGAAGGCTTGCCAACTTGCTGCCAGAGAAGTCTGTTCCCCATTTAACCTTGCTGCCCCAACCCCAGCACCAACCCCGCTCCCTCCACTGTTACCTCCGTCCCCATTGTAGGAGAGCCTTCTGCATTGCTGTGTAGGGAGGCATGAAAATAAACCACCAGCTCCGATGCCACACTCCCTCCTGGCAGATCTGTTTCTCTCTTCTTAACTGTTTCCAAGTGCCTGGCTGTTTTATAATCCCCACTGAGCATTCCCTTAACTCCTTCCTCACTGAGCCCTTCCACCCTCCTCTCTCTTAAAAGGCAGAAAAAGCCAAGGCGAGGTAGGGGGTACAGAAAGCGAAGGAGGTGGCTTGAATCAAAGAAGGAACAACTGAATCAAATTGCATGTATAACAGAACCAGCAAATTAGTCATTTCCCTAACCTTCTCTTACACAGACAAACTGACTCTTCTGAGAAGATATTTCGTTTTTTTCCCCTATGGACATTTGTGTACCTTAGAAGCTTGCTTCTTTACTAATCTCCTCCTGCTTTTTCATACCATGAGGTCATATGCTTCTGCCGGTAGGTATCCCAATTTTAAACCACACAGCAGCTTGCCCTTTGAGGTCTGAGCTGAAATCACTTTCTTAGGTCACAAGTAAATATGAGTTGATGGCTTTACGCCCAGTGTCACCACCACCCCATTTATGCATATTGCAAAATCCAAGAAGAATCAAGTCCAGGTATCACTTCCCCTGGGGAAGGACCTTGGCAATCACTGTGAGGGCTGTGAGACACCTGTGTGGAGGAGCTCAGCAGAGGGACACAGTCTCCTTGTTTCCGAGACGTGGGACATTGCAAGTGCCCTGAAGTGAACTAGTGAGAGTTGCACACACTACCAGCGCTACAGGCTGTGCACTGCACATGTGTCTGCATGCATGTCAGCGAGTGCCGGTGGAGGAGGGAGAGAGAATCACTCAGCCTGAGACATTTTAGGAGACCCATGGGTTAGGTCTATACCAGGATAACCACAACGTACTGCAGGTTGCTGTGTGCCGTTGCAGGTGCACTGGCAGCATGGTGCAGGGCGGGACAAGTACAGCGACCCAGCAGCTTTGGATTTCATAACTGTGATTACGTGCAAAGCAACGTCACAGAACACTCCAGTGCGTACACTGTTCCTGTGAGAGGATGAATAAACGGGGGGATAAAGCAGTGACTCTCACGTGTCCCCTCTCGGGTGGGAACAAGACACCTGCAGCTGGCTGCTGCTCTTTCCTCAAAGCCCACAGCTGCTTCTTCCAGAGTCTTGAGATTATCCTTGATGGTTTACACTCAAAAGTTTGCCAAGGTATCTTTTTCCCTGACAAAACGAGCTATTCTGTCACACAAGGCTGGGCCGCAGGGCTTTCAAAAACGGTTCTGCTGATGTTCAAAGGGAGCAGCTTGCTGTGCAGAGGAGTGGTAGAGTTAATAGTAGTAGGATCAGCACAGGCTCTTACCCTGCCATCTGCCTTCAGCTCAGCCAGGCCTTCTGCTGAACAGCCAAGATGGGCTGGGGCCACTGGAGTGAGCAACAACTCAATGACATGAAAGAGTGCCTGGGTTAGTTGATTAAGAATAAGATTAAGAGAGCAGGAATCCTGCATAGCACTGGTACTGACTCAGTCTGGGGATTTCATGGGGATATTTAAGCTCAGTTTTCCAAAGAAGTCTTTTATTTTGCCCAGGTGGGAGTTTACGTGCCAGCTTAAACCAGCCCCGTGAACTGCTGATCATAGAAACAGGGGTCATCTCTGAAGCTGCTACGCTTTCTTCTTTTGTCACCCCCAGCAGAAAGTAGGGATAAATAATGCTTAACTACCTCATTCCCCTGTGAAGTTTAACTCCTTCACACTTATAAAGCTCTGCAGAAAACACAGGAAAGCTCGCTAGAATGGACAGCGATGCCCCTCACAACCATGAGTCACAGATCCCTTTTGTATGCCCAGTGGACTTTTTTCAAGCACTGGTTACTGCCAGCAGAACCCAGCAGAGGCTGCTCAGCTCCGCTCCTGCACATCCAGATTGACAGCTGCCTCAACAGTTTCCCTCTTCTATTATTTCGAAAAATAAAACCAAAAAGATGAGCCACTTAAGGCTTGCGGATGACCTCAAAGTACCAAACCCGTCACCAAACTCTGAGCCTGCCAGTGCAACCATGAAGAGCGGGGCTTGGCCCCCTTGAGGGATGGTGAGAGCAAAACAGCTTTGTAGACCATAACAAAATGCTGAGGTCCCCTGCAACGTCATTATCATTCTGCAGTGATACCCTACAGCAACTTAAAAGGTCTGCTGTGGCTGACCTCCGAGACCAGGCAGGAACAAGCAGAGGGAGGAGTGGAAACACACTGGTCTGGAAGGGGGACAGGGGAGCTGTCATAAGGAAGGGCACAACCTGCCTGCTCCAAAAGCAAAAGGAACGGAGAGGCCCTTTCCTCCACATATGGAGGAAGGGAAAAAGACAAATGAGAGAAAAGCCTGGACTTAATAATGAAAAACAATAGCTCATCATTTATTTTCATATCCCTTTGCTAATGCTGGAATAATGCTAACAGTGGAATTCTTCTGGCATGCATGTCATGCCTGCAAATACCAAGTGAATTACTTCTCAGCTAGGCTATGGGCTGTGGCACTGAGCTGCACATTCGTTAGAAGTGATTGGATGATGAACAACAGTTCCCAAATTCCTCCTTCACAATGCTACTTGCATTAGTTGTAATTTAATGAGAGAGAGAGAGAGGGAAAGTTTTGGCTCAAGCCACCGAGATAATACTGCCTGCCGCTACTTCCCGCTGGGTCTTGTATTAACTCACACCACCACCACCACCACCCCACCTCCTCCTCCTTCACCTCCTCCCTTTTCACACCTATCCTCAGGCGCTAAAAGTAGTGTCATGAAACCCATCAGCATGGTGAGAGAGCATGGCAGGAAGTCCCCAAGCACATGCACTCCTGGCTGAAAGGCAGGAGAGGACATAAACCTCTCCCTCTCTTCTGCTGACATTACCAGCAGGGCTGGGGGGGGATGTCCTCCAGCAGCCAGTCTCTGTGCGGACAAGCCTCCAACTCTTCTGTGGTTTCTTCCTCCTAGAGAGCCAGTGCAGGTGAAAGACACCGAACTGGCAGCCCTGGAAACAGAGCAACAAGCACACACAGCACGACCCATGTTGGTGTGGAGCTCCCCCCACACACTTTTGCCAGCACAGTCCTCCTGGACAGAGCCACAGAGGAGCAGCTCAGCCTTGGCCCTGCCTCACAGGCTGTCTTAGCTGGTTTGCTGCTCTTTGTAATGATTTTGAAATCCAGTAAGTAGCCAGTAAATGTGAACAGAACCTTTGCTATGGGTAAGGCCTTCAATGGTATAAATGTGCCATCACTGCTGACCTCCAATGAACCTGGGAGTCACTGCCACAGCTGCCACCTCATGAGCTCTCAGGTAGGTCTATACCTCCCACGTCTTCAGGACAGAAACCGAGGCCCTTTTCTTTGCTCCATGGACCTTGCTGCAGAAGGGATGGCCTCCTCAGAGCGGCAGGGGCATCTTGCAAGTTTCTGCCCTGGAAGGAACCTAACTGGCCAGCATCACCTCCCACTCCTGCGGCAACCTTGCCACAGAGCCCGTCCCCTTCACATGACAGGACATTTATCCACCAGATGACCCTACACATAGGGTTCATGCCTGAAACATGACCCAGTGTGTGGGGTCTCATATGCTGGGCCAAAAGAAAGCTGAGAGGTCTGATCTGAGCAGCAGACCTACAAGTAAGAGGCTGCAAATATCATTACTGCTCTTCTGGTGTATCCAGTCTCTTCAGCGTTCCCCACTGACAGTGCATAAATTACAAACATCCGCAAATTCCTACCCCATCGAGTGTCCGGAATCTTCCTTATCCCCTCTGTGCTATGTTATTTAAAAGCCCCCACCACATTTTGTGGTGTTTTGAAAAGATGAATGCAAACTAAATTTACATATTTCTGAAATGAAGGTATAGGCAGGGGAAGGCAAAATGCCCTTAGGACCGGAACCAAATGTATTTGTGCAAATCAGACCTAGGATTTACAATTACCTTCCACACTCCAGCAAGTGCTACAATCTTAGCTTTGGCTTAAAAACCATCTGGTTTCTTGTAAAGGCTGACAAATACTTGTGATCTTTTCTCCACTGTACTGGCCAAAGTCCCACAGGCCTGACTGGGGGAGGAAGGTGGGCAGGATGCCCCAGGATGCTTTCAGGGACATCCGCAGACACGGGTCTGTGTGGGCACAGAGGTGCACATGTGCTTCCCAGCAGTACAGCAGGCATGATGCTGGTGGCCTTCTTCAGAAGCTATCTGAACACAGATCTGCCCCTCGCCAAAAGCCCCCTCCCAAGCGGAGGTGTGGCATCACACACTCTGTGGCTTTCCTAGAACTATGGCTATGTTTTAAGCAGTGACGAGACTCTGAAATAAACTAAAGCATCCAATGCTGAAATGACCCTAAGTGAATGCAACAGTAATTTTTACAAATAAATAAACAAGGATTACAGTCACAAAGGAAAAAAGAAGAAACAATGAGCCTCATCCTGCTGTGACTACCTGTGTCTTGGGCAGTACAGGGAGCCTGGCACACACCCCCTGAGGGACACCAGATGAAAAGCGTCCCTTTACAGAGAGCATGGGGAGGAGAGGACACAGGCATGAGTGGGAAGCAGGGGCTCCTCTGACAGAGGCCCACCACAATGGCTACATGGCCCTTAGGAACCTAGCACAGGGGTGGTGTTACCTGCTACCAGCCTGCTGCCCACAAAGAGAAGTGGTGACTAGGCTGGGGAGATGGAGGGCGATTATTAGGGGCAGAACTATAGGGATGAATGTACATAACCAGATGTATGGAGACCAGCTGAGCTGGAGGCAGAACAGGCCCATTACTGCAACAGCTTCTTTGGGCATCCAGTGAAAACCACAGAGGTCAGAACCGCCAGCCGCAATTAATCAAATCACATTTGCAGTTTAAAACCTGACCAAATCCAACACTTCTGTTGGGACCAAGAAGTTCAGCTGGAGGTTCCTGGCCCTGCTGGGAAAGCAGAGGCTGTCCTGCCCGTCGGTTCCCCTCCTGGCAGGCTGTCACAGCTCAGGAAGGATGAAGCTCAGCCACGGCACTTGCTGCCACACTTCCGTTCCCTTTAAGCCTTCAAATTAGGGCTTTCATGGGGCTTAGGTGCAGCCTGTCCCAACACAGGGTTGGATTTCACAGCTCTCATATGCTGCTGGGTTGCTACCTTCAACCAAAGAGGGGACAAGTGCCCTGCTGGCAGGCAGCCCATCCACTCGGACATCCCAAGCAAGGGATGGGGAACACCTGCTCCCCACAGCCCTCACCACATCCCCAACAGGCAAGGCAGGAGGGCTGGGATCACCAGGAGAGGCTCCCGTTTGCTTTGCCTCAGTTAGCCAAGTAACTCCCAGTATCTGCCCTTTCAGCAAGCACTTCACAGTAACCACAGGGTGTTTTACCCATGTGACTGTGCCCACGCTCTTCCTCCCCACCTTGTGCCCATCAGCCCCCCAAGGTTGCAACCACAGAGACCCTGTGCCCTCTGGCCCATGGGTCAGGATGTCTGACATGCAGCATTCAGCTTCCAGTTGGCATGTTCTTGACATGTTGCACGTTACATTCTCGGCCATGAACACCTCAGCTGGACTGGTCATCTTCAACCAAGCACAACCGAACATGAGTCAGCAGTGCTGGGAAGGGGGTGGCAGAGGGGAAGGGGCTGCTGAGGACAGAAGAAAGGGCACAAAATACACAAGGAGAGGAAAAGCCCCATCCCCTTCACAAGTCCTGCATTAACAAGTGGGCTAGACAGACAGGAGTACCAACCACAATGAAACCCAAATGAAAAACTATGACCTGGAACTTGCTCCAACTATGCCAAGTGACATAAGCACGTTTTCAAGCTCACCCTCAGTGCTGTCACAAGCACCTGTTTTATTTCACCTGGTATCAAAAGCATCAGGCATCCCCACCTGAAATCCTGCCCTACCGTGCCATTTACTCACATGCCATCTTCTTCCCTCATACATTATTTTCTACAGATAGAAGTCTCAGTGTCTGTTTGCGACAGGGCATGGCAATGGAAAGCAGACGTCTTCTTGTAAAGCATCCTCTTCCTGAAACCCCTTCAACCCTTCCTGGCTGAGAGGAAATGCAGGGATTGATAATGACTCAAGTGCTCCTCTGGGAAACAGCAATGATTTTGGAGGAACACAAAATAACTTTTAAACCAAGCCCAGTCCTAAATAGAACTCCACAGTCTGTAGCTTGAGGACACCGTTGAGCAAGAACAAAACCAGGACTTGGGCGCCTACCCACAGGGATGCTGAAAAAGATGCAGCTACTCCACCAAGGTGGTCTCACCTACATTAGGTACATTGTGAGTGACACGCCAAACACATCTCTAAACGGATACAGATTTCCCAGGGGATATTGTATTTGCATACAGACCCCAGCTACATCACAGGGCCAGGTCAAGACAGACATAACTGAGGATACAGGAGGACAGACCTGAAACACATTAGCAAAGCTGCAGACATACTCAAGAACTGGTCCAGTAGGGCCACCAAAACCTGGCACTGGGAGAGATGTCTCAAACACGCCAGCCATGCAGCTGTTCTGGGTCAGGATGGAGATGAGCTGGTGCATGTGGATTATGGATCACTCCCAGTTAAAATATCTTGGATGATACTTTCCTCAAGCTTGGATTTCTAGTAAACCCTTTGTTCAGACTGAAGAGAGTCATATTGCTTCAGAAAATTTCTCCCTGCCTTTTACAGTCAGAGTGGTAGTGTCCCCTCCTGAGCACACCATGATTTACAGCCTTCCACACTCACACTGGCGACAAAAACCCTGATGCAGAGACTGCAGACGGCACTCCTGCCAACACGTATGCTGTCACAGCATCGCTCCACATAAACACCCGGCATTCACCTTGTTTATATTTCCTCCTGTACAGGCAGCAACAGCTTACAAACACACAGAAAGCCCTATTTATATTTATAATAAATCTCCCTTCTTCATTTCCCCGCAGCAGAAAAAAGCCTGGATACAAATGCAATTTGCTGAGAGAACAGCGCAATAGCTCTAAGGAGAATCAGGCCCACATTGCCTTCTGTAGACAAAAAGGGGTGAAGCCACATGCAAACACATGTGTAAGCTCTTACACATGCCTGCAAACACGGAAAGAGCCCCACCATATGCATACACACACACATATACTCTTCCACCTGTACTCACACACATGGCTCACTAACAGCATCTACTGTCCCTTCTGACTTGCACGTGCTTTCAGGCAGCACAGGCATTTGGAAGGTGCACTTTCATCATCTAGGTGCTCAAAGCCTCAGATAAGCAATAAGAAAACGACACTGCAAGAAAAGTATTGTCACCATCAATGGGATATTCTCACGTCTGAGTTTCATGTGTCCTTGTCAGGTGGTGCAGCTCTTTTAAAATCCCCACTTGCTAAATACATACATATTCTGATGCACATACATGTTCAGAGAATGCAGAGGGGGAGTTTGATGGGAAGGCAAGTTTCTGGTAGTGCCAGTCACAGTGCTACAAGAAATGCAGGAATTTGTAATTGTACTCATGACTAAATGTGACCCCCCCCTTGCTTTGTAGGCACATGCCTTGAAGGAATTTTGATGTCTTGGCATTCTCCAGTGTCCAGACTGGCTGTAGCCAAAACTTGTCCTTTTGTTTTAATCTGGCTTCAGAGAAAAGGTTGTGATACTTCTTCCTTCTGCAAGGGACCTCGTTCCAGCTTCCCTTTCCCCCATCAGCCCAAGACCTGACTGCAGAAGTGTGTTCCACTGGACAACACCATCAGCCTGCTCAGAAGCTAGGGCTAGCATGCCATGCTGGCACTGTGCAGGGAAAGCACACCCAACCAGTCCCCTGTGGTCTCTACTGGCTCACAATAAACTTCCATGAAGGTGACCTATTAATTCCTGTTGAGGTGCTCTGTGCTCATGTATCTTCTGAGCAACTTTAAATCCCAACAGCCTTGCAGAGTTTGCATGACTTACGCAATTCCTTCTACACACCAACTTCTCTCCATCCTGGCCGCACTAAGCTAGACCAAAAACTCCTTGCTTAATATGGCCACAGAGCCCATCAGCAGCCTGCCCAGAAGCCAGAAAGCTCCTGTGTACTGATGTATTAGGAGCTGGAGGCTGGGCATCACCTAATCCCAGCGCTGCTCTGCTGCTGACCCAGGGCTCATCCTGCAGCATGTTGCCAAATGCCCGTAGTGGAAAGAGCCCCTTTACGTACTCCCCTACCCTAACTGCATCGCTAAAGATAGCTGACATGTTACCTATTAGTGCTCTGCTCCAATTCGTGCCCCGCACTCCTCCCTGGAGCACCAGAGTGCCTAAGCATGGAATCAAAACTGTGGGTCAATGTTAAGGTGCTCAAGAGCATCACCAGTGATTTGTCATGTTAGAGAAACCCTAGTCTGGGTAATTTAGAGACTGGCAATGGCCATTAACTCCCCAGAAATTCTGCCACAAGAGGAAGATTAAGGATTACACACATACACACAGAGTTATGAGGATAATTAAAATTAGAGAGTTTTCTTGGATTTTTTTCTCCAGCTTCTTAAGTCAATCATCTAAATAGGAAAGTAGCAATGATGGCCAGAAATTATTGCTATTTGGAGGCAAAACAAGAGACCTGCTGAAAATCCTTGCCAAACTGTTTGGAATTTGTCAATACTAAATGCTGCTGCCTAGGAGAAAGTAGAACCCCGTGCATTTTAGCCGGATATTCTTCACCTTCAGCCTCATGCTATAAGCAAACAGACAGCCTTCCTACCAATGTAAGCATGGAGCAAGACAGATACTCATCCTCTGCAATCCTGCTGCTGTCAGCACCTGTCAGCAGGATAGTCTGAAGCCATGGAAGAAACATGCAGATGGTCACAAACCAGGCCTCCAACCCACTATCAGCACAGCTCTTCCAGAAACACCACTTTGAAAACCTAACTCTGAGATGAGGCTCAGACCACCTCCACCACAACCACTCTCTGGGCAGGCTGAAGCACTGTCTAGAGATACTTCTGCTGATATCCATCTTTTGGGTACTTCTCCCTCTTCTCCCCATGTCAGCTCTGGATGATTTGAGCACCTGTTGCATCCAATCTCAAATACAGGTTTGAGAGCTCCCCGGGGCAATGCTATCCCACGTTTCTCCATCTTTTGGAAAATCTGCAGCACAGAGATCCCTGACTTGAGATCCCAGCTGCTACTGACTACGAATAATTTGTAATTAAAACAAAAGTGAAGCTGCACCAGGGGACTGTTGTGCCTCCAAGTCTTCTCCAGACTAGATTACTCTCAGGAGACGGAGGAGAGCTACCACTGAGATAAAAAAAAAAAATCTCAGCCTACTAGGTTTACACAGAGACCATCAAAAGTGCATGTCTGTATTGTTCTGACCTCCAGATCCCTTTTTTCCCTTTGCTTTTTCCTAACCTTTAAAAGGCATGTAAGATAAACAGAGGCGAAACCAGGCAGACAACATCCTCAGAAGAGATGCAGGAATATAATCAAGCCCTCAGACACAGGCACACAAACACCATAATTTATCTCTTCCTCCTCCTGTTTGATATTATCCTCTATTCTCGTATCATAATCTGTTGCTATGGAAACAGCTATGATGTCACTACGAGAGGTTTATGGATGCCTTGAACAGGAAGGAAAGGTACATCATGATGGGAGAGAAAAAAAACACCTACAAACAGCTGCTGAGCCGGAGATGTTCCAGGAACAGCAAGTGTTAACAGGGAGAAGATAAATACATCGATGGTGCTGGCGCTGCTGCAGACAAGAGCAGAATATAAACTGTGGTTTAAAAATAAAGAACGCTTACAAATTTTGCCTACAAGTAAAAATATTCTGGGAAAGCTAAAGGAGCTTCCTGAAAAACCAAACTTTCTCTGAAATGTTCTGCAAGTCTTTTCTGGGACTGGATACTTTCTGAGCCTTGTTGCTAGAGTCCAAGTCTCCATCAACTCACTCTATCATCTGCTGTAACATCCCCACCAATGCAGCTAATACATTGGGAGCTTGCTGGCTAGCCACTACCCCGTGTGCCTTTACAATGTGCAACTAGAAAAAAAAAAAAAAAGATAGAAAGTGGCTTGGTGAGCACTTCCATCAGCTCCCTCAGTACCCTGGGGTGGATCCCATCCAGCCCCATACACGTGTGTGCATCTAAGTGGTGTAGAAGGTCAGTGACCATTTCCTCTTGGATATATCTGCTTCATTCTGCTCCTCATCCCTGTCTTCCAGCTCAGAGGGCTGGGTACCCTGAGAACAACTGGTCTTACTATTAAAGACTGAGGGAAAGAAGGCACTGAGTACCTCAGCCTTCTCCTTGTCCTTTTGTTACAATATTTCCCTTTGCATCCAATAAAGGATGGAGATTCTCCTTTGCCCTGCTTTTGTTGCTAATGTATTTATAGAAACATTTCTATTGTCTTTCACAGCAGTAGCCAGATTAAGTTCTAGCTGGGCTTTGGCCCTTCTATTTTCTCCCTGAATAACCTTACAACATCCTTGTAGTCCTCCTGAGTTGCGTGCTCCCTCTTCCAAAGGTCATAAACTCTCCTTTTTTTCCTGAGTTCCAGCCAAAGCTCTCTGTTCAGCCAAGCCGGTCTTCTTCCCTGCCAGCTCTTCTTTAGGCACATGGGGACAGCCTGCTCCTGTGCCTTTAAGATTTCCTTCTTGAGGAATGTCTAGCCTTCCAGTACCCTTCCAGTCTTTCAGGACTGCCTCCGAAGGGACTCTGTCAACCAGGCTCCTAAACCAGCCAAAGTTTGCCCTCTGGAAGTGAAAGGCAGCAGTTCTGCTGAACCTCCTCCTTCCTCAAGAATAAAAAACTTTATAATTTTGTGATTGTTGTAGCCAAAATGGCCTCCAACCATCACATCACCCACAAGCCCTTCTCTGTTCACAAACATCAGGTCCAGTGGGGCACCTTCTCTAGTTGGCTCACTCACCAGCCGTGTCAAGATGTTATCTTCCATACATTACAGGAACCTCCTAGACTGTTTCCTCTGCTGTTTCCTCTCTGTGCAGAGACACTCTGAATCCACTGGATCACATCCAGTAGCAAATAAACGCCCTGACCCCAAACTATAAACAGAAAAAGAGCTTTTCTTGCTCTCATTACCCAAAGGAAAAAACCATAATCTTATAGACGTGTTGCCAAGTGTACTGACATACCTGACCTGCTACTAAAGGGAACAGTATGTTGAGCCTCACACACTTGAAATGCGCCCAGCCTTGGGGCCACGCACATCCATCCATGTCTGGCATAATGCACATGCAGTTCTCACTCATGAGCTCAGGTGCTGATGACTGTGTCTCCACATTTGTACCCATTTCGCTCACCCAGACCGATGGTGAGAGTAGGGCAGATCGGGGGGCAGAGGGTGGGACACTCACATGTGCCCTTGAAGATAACATGTACAGGCTGCTGGAAAATTCAATATGCAGGGACTGAATGGACGGAGGATGGCAGATCAAATTCATCCTGCAGAGCTGCCTTCATCATGAGAAGGACAATGGTAGTGAGGGGGGAAACCACAGGGATCTCAGGCCAATGAGAATTGCTGGTGCTTCAGCTAATCTCTGCCCCATCAGAAATTCTTCAGCAGGAAGAGTAGGATCAGTGATCTTATGGAAATGCTACAGCATCCGTTTGGCCTCTGCTCTCAGGTCCAGCTAGGGAATCCCTAGGAAGACTCTCCCTCTCGCCTGTGAGCATTAGGATATAGGTGATATGTCCCATCCTCACCCACCTTCCCTTCTAGAGATGTTAATGACAACTGCAGAGAAAATAACTGAGACTGAAGTCAGTAAGGACAACTGCAAAAACAGTCCAAGCCAGGACTGTTCAGCAATTCACCCAACTTTCTGTTCTTGCTGGTCTCAGCTGTCACAGCCTCAGCTCCTGTACTTTTCAGGGATCACCTCTCTCTCCCGTTCAGTCACTTGCCCTCATCCTACTTCCCCACCCGTCTCTCTCATCCTCTTCTCTCTTGTTCCTGACCTATTTATCATAGAATCATAGAATGTGTTGGGTTGGAAGGGACCTCTAAAGGCCATCTAGTCCAACCCACCTACAATAAGCAGGGACATCTCTAACTAGGTCAGGTTGCTCAGAGCCCTACCAAGCCTGACCTTGAGTGACTCCAGGGATGGGGCTTCCACCACCTCTCTGGGAAACCTGTTCCAGTGCTCAACCACCCTCCTATTAAAGAACTTCTTCCTAATGTCTAATCTAAATCTACCCTTTTCTAGCTTAAAACCATGACCCCTTGTCCTGTCGCTACAGACCCTCGAGAACAGATCTCCTCCTGCCTTCTTATAGGCCTCTTTCAGGTAGTGGAAGGTCACTATAAGGTCCCCCTGGAGCCTTCTCTTCTCCAGGCTGAACAGCCCCAGCTTTCTCAGCCTGTCTTCATAGGAGAGGTGCTCCGGCCCTCTAATCATTTTTGTGGCTCTCCCCTGGCCCATCCTTCCCTCTCCTGAACGAACTCCTGTCAAAAAATGTTTAAGGAAACCCACACACTGTGATTTCCTCTCTCAGACAGCCCGGTCAGTTTGCATAACCCACCTGCCTGTATCTTTGTCTAGATAAAATGAAAACCCTTTGGGGTGGCGTAGTGGGTCTGGCTCAGCTGGTTTTCCACATAGCAGCCCNGTTCCATTGTCCTCCAGAGCAACCACTACGCATCTTGGAGCCCTGCTTCCCAGGGAGTGGCCAAACATTATCTACTGATGGAAAGTAGAGAATAAATCTTTGTTTTCCTTTGTTTCCACACGCGGATTTGCTTGGCTTTTGCTTCTATTATTATTAAACTGCTTTTGTTTTTCATCTTATTTTCCTCCCCTTTTTTTTTGCTGTACTGAGGAGGGAGAGGGGAAAAAGGGGGGGTGATAGAGCAGCTTGGTGGGCACCTGGTGCTCAGCCAAGGTTAACCCACCACAGGTGGGAACTATCTACCCCTTCATGTCCATGTCATGCCTAGTGCAGTAAGGTCTTGCTTTTGTTTGGCACTGATGCTACTATAGCAAATACAACTGTTCTCAGGAATACTTCAAAAGCACCAAAGGAGAGTAGAATAGGAGGTGTGGAAACAATGCCACGTGTTTTGTGTTTTTTTCATTTTATTTTGTATTTGTGGGGCAAGGTTCTGTTCCTGGTTTTTATGAAACAATTTCTTCTCTCCTGTGCCCTCTATTTGGGGCTGCAGAGTGGAAAACAAAGCTGATTTTGGTGAAGAAACAAGATACTGTGCTTTTTTTTAAATTGGCCCGTGATACCAAGCAGGAAAGGACTGCAAAGTCAGAGGAATTGGATTAGAATTCAAAACAGTCACAACAAATTGAAAGGTACAGGATGAAATTCAAACAGGACAAACACAAAAAGCATACACTTAGGTAGGAAAGGCTAGATCCACACATGCAGGACAGAAACTGGCTCACGAGGCATCAGATCTCTTGGACAGGATCTAGGAGCCACAGTGCATCACAAGCTACACACAGACAAACAATGCCACAGTGCAAAAAGTTAAAACAGGAACACTGCCTCAAAGAGATGTGAAGGAATATTTTGCTCTACTTGGCCAGCACAGGACCTGGGTACTGCACTGTGCCCTAGCAGTGCCATTCAAGAGAGCAGTGGACAAACTGACGGGAGTGCAGAGAATTAGGATAGTCAGAGCTGAAGGGAACAAGGCACAGGAGAAACTGAAGGATGTGTTTGAGATAGGATTTAGCCTAAGGAACACAAAGCCAAGGAGAGACATGACAAAGAGAAAGGAATAGTTTACCTACACCCACTGTCAGTAGGACAAGGAAGCACAGCAAGCACAGCAGAGAGGAATGACAAAGAGAAGGACAGCAATGACAGCCTGGGCAGGCTATGGACTCTCCCTACATGGGGAATACGCTGGAAAGCATGCTAGGGAACATGCTGGACAGGCACACATTTACTATAGTATATCCTGCTTTTAAAAACTTTTTGAAGTTTTGCCTCCACCCGCTTCCTAGGATTTCTATTATTTTGG
This sequence comes from Eurystomus gularis, assembly GCA_013400335.1. Lineage (NCBI taxonomy): Eukaryota > Metazoa > Chordata > Aves > Coraciiformes > Coraciidae > Eurystomus > Eurystomus gularis. Next base: position 4,770 of record VZZY01007085.1, on the reverse strand, counting down.
TGAGAGATAAGTTTCTTTGGCATTTCAGCATGGCCCACAGACCAAGATAAACCTGGCAGCGTTTAGAACTGTAGGAGACATTAGCCTGCAACGTACCACTGTGTAACACTTGTTGTTCTGGGTCTTCCTAATGCTTCTAAGGATTAAAGGTTATAATGAACAGGGAAGACAGCTGCCCTTCTGAGTTTCCCAAGTATCTCTGGAAAATACTACTGCCTTGTGGGGTGACCTTTTCCAGCTTTTCAGGGTGGGAGCTGTAAGTGATTGCTCTCACTTCATCCTTCCAGAGACAGATGTCAACACAGGCCCTGAAAGGCGAGCAGGACAGAGAACGAGACATGAATAAAGAGTGTACTTCTTCTCCAAGCAAATGTTCCATTCAGGGGGAAATGCTGAAGAAAAACAAGGGAGCAGACTATGCCATCTTTCGCCCAGTATAAAACTCCCTCTCCCTCCAGAATGTGATGCAGATGGGCTAAGGCTCACTGCACGGAGATAGCACTTCCCCTCGTGTAGCTCCCCAGGTTTCAGTAGCACTGCTGCTGATCTACACTATGATCCAGGAAATCAGGATTGAGCCTAGGAGCAGCTCAAGGGGCTCACATCTTGAGGACACTTGCCTCCCACTGGCTGTTTGGTACCCTCTCCACAAATAAGTAAAAGACTCCATTCCTCGGTATCATTCTGTCAGTGGCTTGATCAGACAGCCATTCTTTATATAGCACCTTGAACATATCCAGCACTGCATAAACACACACCGTTACAGCTTATTATCCCTTCCATTCACTACATACATTCCAATGGCATGGCTTTTTAATTCTTTTATCCCTGACTCTGGACTCTCCAGGTATTCTGCAATATGGCGATGCCCTTGCCAGCCTACAGAGACAGGGGCTGCTCCTCTGTTCACCTGCACAGGGAAGCCTTAGAAGAATGATTTCTACCATCAAAATCACCCAACTGGGAAGGCTACTTGAGTTCAAGAGTAGTCCCAAAATACATACACTTGTGCTTTCCAGAGGAAGGACCTCAGTTATCCATGTGACGAAATGAAGGAGGATTCAGGTGCACTCTCTGTGTTGTAAATGAGCGGAAGCACTAGTGTGCCTCTACTCTTCCCCCAGGACAGAGATAAATTGCTGAATGTCCTATCTGGAGTGAAATTATCACCTGGGTTTTTATTTTCAAAACAAAAGCTGAACTCTGCCCTGCTAGGGAGAATGGTTTCAAAAGAGAAAGCCTCCTGTTAAACACCTAGGTCCATGGGAGGGTATGTAAATAGCTGAAGAAACAACCTTTTCTCTAAATAGAGTTTAATTCTCGCTTCTTGTTATTCACCAGTTAACCTTCCAAAAGCAAGAAAAAGCCCTATAAATAATATTTCACATTCAGAGGGCAAAGAATTCCTAGCAAGGGTGAGGAAACAAGCTCATTTTTATAAATGGACTGATTAAGCTATAGAGGCCATGAGTCAGAAAGGTACTTCAGCATGTGGCCAGCTTTAAAGACATAAACAATTCTAATGAAGTCAGCAGCACTGCCTGTGAGCTTAAATTTAGGCACAGACCTTAAAATACCTTCTTAAATTTGGATTAGAGAGGAAAAGGGTGGAACTTCCAAAAACATCCAGTCTCAGCCTACTCATCCTCTACAGACACAGGGAAGGGGACACCATAATAGCTGTCAGCCCACCACTGAATGCTTTTGCAAACTCAGGAGTCTTGCCCAAAGGTATGTGCTATCCCATTTGCCTCAACACCTGCACATAAGTGGTCTAATCTGCTTCATACTCAAGTCTCTCAGCCTAGTCCGAGCAGAAGGTGGCTGAACTTGCCCCTGACCTCGCCATCTGGCAGGACTGCTCTAACACCATCACCTGGGACTCACTCGGTGAGGTCCACAATCAGGACAGGGATTTACCTCCCCTCTCGGGTCACCAATCCTTCCATGATTTGACTTCCCAGATCTTTCTTCCTGATTGAATATCCACATACTTTTACACACCATTGCTGTGATGTGGCCAAAACTGAGCCTTATTTGTTTAGCTACCCAAGTATGTTATTTGCCTGCGAACAAATGGTCTGACTTTCAGAGGCTGACCTAAGTTCAAGACCCTCACAGGCATCAACAAGGTCTCTGGGCTGTTCTCCACTGGTAGAAGGCCTACACCAATCAGGGTCCATAGCCGGCCTGGATGAAACCACGTCCAGTGCCTTCAAAGCTAAATAGCAACCACTGGGTAAATGGGGAAATCGAGGCATGGGACAATGACAATGACTTCATTTTCCAGGACAGCTGAGGCGTCCAGCTGAAGCCAAGAGGCTTTTCCCCACCTGTTACAGCCATGCAGAGGAACACGCTACATGGAGTCCAAGGGCCGTTGACTGTGGCAAGTAACTGTGCTTGCCAATTTGTCCAAGCACATTGTTTGTCCGCTTGCCCCAGCCCCTGATCCTAGCAGCGCTCTTTCCACTTCCGAAAATAAAGCAGCGTTTTTCACCCATTACATCCCAAACCCATTTAATCACTAGATGTGGCAGCATGATAAGAACAATAATTATAACTGGAGGGGGCTTCCTGTTATCCTAGCTGTAGGCATATCCTGAGCTAAGAAAAACTTACGCTTTTGGTCCCAGCATTGACTTAGCTGAAGTTCTGGTTATTAATTCATAAACAGGAAGCGCCTCTGAGTTATCATCTCCCTGCACAAACTTTGGGGTAAAGACCTTTACTCTGCCTCACTGGTGACGCCTCCCTGATGAGCAAGTTTTGTGCGATTTAATGAGATTTGAGGATGCATTCAAAACCCAGCAGGGCTGGCCTGTTCCTAGTGTTAAATGGGATCTGATCCACAACGTGTCCGGGGTCAGATTCTCAGGCTTCCCAGCCCCTCGTGCGACAAGGATGGTGTGCAGGCAGGTCTCTGCCTGCGCCGAGCTGCAGCAGCAGCACCGGTGGCGAGGTGCAATTTACAAATATTACCCTGATTAATTCCATGAGCCACCCACATAGAAAACTACAGACAAGGCTGCTAAAAATACACTGTGAGTTGCAACAAAGTTGTCAAGAATAAGTAAGAAGCAAAGCAAAGAGGAACAAAACCAAAACAGAGGTAATGGCTGTTTAGAAAATAAAAAGGTTAAGAAATTGAATGACATTCTCAAGGATGTCAAGTATGAGGCACTCGGGAAATCGCTGGAGCCAGCCACCTAGGGCAGAAAGCTACCCGCAGCCCAGGCACCGGTGATGTCTAGCAGGCAGCCCTCTTAAAATGGGGTTTCCCCTGGTCTGCAGAACCTGGCTCTGCTCTCTGCACAGGGTGAAATGTCACACGATGAGTGCACCGATGATCTTGCACAGCAAGGGCAACATTACCTCCAGAACTTGACCCTTGCCTGCCTGAAGCCATTCACCTCCTCTGAGGCCGATAGAGCAGTCCCTACGGAAGTCGCACCTCCGGTGCTCAGTGGGACATTAGTTTGGCCCAACTCTGGGGCAGAGGCCGTGCAGGATTACACCTGATGAGGAGCCCCGCTTTGAAGCCCAACAGATTTCCTCATAGGTCTCACAATTGAAACTAAAATCCAGGTCAAATATCACATGGCAGTGTTACTTCTGTTTTATTTCACTTGGTAGGTTTTTACGTCCTTCATTTTACTGCTCAGCTCTGCAACGCACGGAAAAAAATGAATGAGAAAAGCCCAGTAGAGGAGAAGATGACAGCAAAACCTCTGAATTTCTTAAAACGAATGGGAAAATCCTCCTGGCACAGTGTGTGGGGGAAGGATTTCACACAAGATACTCGCTTATTAGGACTCGCCTATCAATACCAGGTGAGGCACCGTTCTGCTTCCCAGAACCGGTACTTAAGCCAGCTGCTCCGCACAGGCACATACCGCCCTCACCTCCACGTTGAGAATCGTGGGCGACTTCGTGTATGTGCTCTACGTTATCACTCACTTAAATTTCTACTGGAATCACTTTAAAAGGCCTCCGAGGTGTCACATTTCCTCCCGGGGCGCCTTTTCTGTCAAAGAGCCTATGTCCTGAAATCCGTATGGTGAAGATATTGTTTCACCTACCCTCGCCTGCCTTGCAGCGGTGGCGGTGGGCGCGTGTGTGTGCCACCAGAGACCACCCGGTCAAGGGCAGGAGCAGAGAAGCGACCACGGGCCGCAGCGCTGATCCAGCCCCTCGGCTCCTGCACTCTCCTCTGTGCCCTGACTGTACCTGATGCTCCAGAGGACAGGTAGAGACCAGACTGGTTATGCACACAACGTGATGCTCGTAAGGCAGTCCTTGCCTCCGTCTGAGGAGGAAATTGCATCCACTGTGATAACGAAGTTTTTATCTATGCGCTGCGATATTGCAGGGAATTCTAAGGACCTCTCACGGCAACTAGGAGACGAAAAACATTCATTAACCCCTCCTCCACCTCCCTCAAAGCCATCCAGCAGCAATTTAACCCGCAAATGCACAGCAACACAAAACAGATAATCCCTGTCAGCCTTTACGCTATCTACTGGCTCCTGCCATTGGGGATGTTCACCTACTTTAAGACTTGAGGAGTGCTGCAGAGCCTGGCCACCGACCCTTCTGCAGCGGTTGCAGGGAATTTGTTTCTATGCGATGCTTTTCAGGGCATTTTTTCCATCCGCTCCCTTTTTCCTGTCAGGCAGAAGCACGGGCGCCGCTGAAGTTAGGATGCTCGAAGGAACCGCTAAACTTCCACCGCACGCCTCGGTGCGGCACCGCCGCCCCCTCCCCGGG
>VZZY01007084.1:8014-19316 GCA_013400335.1 Eurystomus gularis | reverse complement strand
AACCTTCTCATGGCTATTCTTCACAGACAGCTCATCACAGTTTACCCAGTATCCTGCTGCTCATCAGATAGAAATAACACAGAAAAAGTACCCAGATCAGCAGTAAGGCTTAATCATGCTCCTTCAGGTCTTAGGTGGCCTTGAAGTGGGGCGAAGTCATCAAAACACTCAAGTGAAAGCACCTGAGCACACAGCAAGGGCACTGCTTCATTCTTTGGCTAGAGTTGAGCATGGGCAGCTTCTCTGTCACTCAGAACATCAAAGGAGAATTCTGTCTCTCCTTCAGGTGTGGTCCTACGCATGGCTCACCTGAGACAAGCCAGGCAATCACCAGAGCTGCCACAGTGCTAAGCATTGCCTCTGAAGGAGGATCACTAAAAAAAGAATATAAAGCTCACCTGAATAACTTGTCCCAGAGCTGTCATTATTGTGAACATTAACGGTTTTTTCTTAGCCTCACATTGTAATGATCAGTATATAATGATGAGATAGATGGGTAATAAATCAAAGCCTTGAGTGTGGTGAAATTTCCTGGAAATGTAAAATAGATATTTTAAAAAGTAGTAAAAATAATCTAATACAGCACCTGTGGGTTTCACTTTTATAGCTCAGAAACAGGAATATTTTTACAATAACCCTTTGAACACACACAAGATTAAGACTGTGAAAGAAGAGCATGCTCACACACAGGATTGTGGTATGACTTTTTTTTTAAGTGTATTTAATGTTTTGAGATTAATACACAAATCACTGAATCTCTCAGCCACTCAGCCTAGAACAAACACATAATTCTCCATTCCAGGCAGCAGATCTCCAGATTTTTCTAAATCCTGAGCTGTACTGAAATTTTGGAAGACACTTTTGCTAATCTTTGCTATATCAAAGTTTTTTGAACTACCTCATGGTTCGTTAGGTTATCTTTTAAATGGTGATGGGTAAACTGTGATAACTTAGAGATCTGAGTGACTCATGAGATCATTAAGGTGGTTGTTGACTGCAAGATAAGTGAAGGAGCATTCAATAGGTTGGTTTCTATATGGTGGCATCGGTCAGAAAAGGGGACACTGTGAAAGAGCCATAAAAGTAAATGCTATGTAATATTGCTTAATTCCATTCTATATTATTACACTTTTGTTATTTTGAATTTACTTTCAGTAGTATAATTTACTTCCAGTGGTATAAGAGAACTGCAAAAGAGAGAAAAAGACATAGAAAATCATTCTAGGAATATTCTTAAATAATAAGAATAATAAACTAACAATGAAAGTGATGTACTTTAAAATCAGCCATTTTATACTTGAACTGAACTAGAAACTAATATTCCTAAATGTGGAGTCTCAGCTCCCCAGTGGAATCGTTAAATGGATTTTTTTAGCTAGAATGTTTTACATTATATCACAACAGTTTAACAGTTCACTATGCCTAGGATTGACTCTGACTGTAATTTCATTTAAAGGAGGAAATTACTCTGCTGGGTTTTTCTGGTTTTTTTGTTTGTTTGTTTTTAAATCAGCACAAGCAGGACTGTTTGAAGCCACCCAGGAGTTGTAGGATTTTAGAAGGTGTCCTCCTATCCACACAAGGGCAAGTGAGGATGAAAATGCTGTGAAACAGACGGAGTGCAGTATGTGAAGATATAAACAGTGTTCATTGAGTGTACTGTACGACACAACGCCTGTCCAGAGGGGTGAGCTCAGTGCAGAAGAGCTCCCAGGCCTCTCCTCCCATCAGCTGCTCCAGCTGGTAGGTCTTGCTCCTGATCTCACAAGCACTGGTGATAAATATGATGAGACACAGCAAAGCACAGTGAGCAAGATGATGGTCTGGGAGTCAAAGCCTCCTGAGCTGCCTTGATGCTGTGGTACAGGCTTGCCACTATGCAGACACAGTGTCCCTTCTGCATTTCAGTTCCTACATCTTTCACAAGAACAGGAAGGAACTACTCCACTGAAACTCCCAGCCTACTATCAGGGCCTCCTGTTATCACCTGCTGCTCTTACTGACATAGTCTCTACACCCCTGATACTCTCCCTCTCTCAGCCTTTGCCAATGATATCATTGAAAGGGAATCCTTTAGAGAACTGCCCTTTTCATTCTCTGCTCCCACTCTCAGCTCTCAGTGCTTCCAACATCAACTAGAAGTTATTATTTCTTCTATAAATCTGCAAGTTGCTCCTACACTACTCCCATAGTCTCACAGTTTCTGCAACTGCCCAATGCTCCACAGCTCTGAGCACTGACCACACAGACTACTCCTTGTGCAGGATGTGAAGCCCACCACAAAGGGTCATGACATTAGAAAAGAATTGTTTTCATTGAAGTACAGTCTTTCATAAGTGGGTTAAGAGTCTAATGGGTAAACAGGGTTCCTGGCCCTGGAGGTGCTTTTTAAGGTCTTTGAGAAGCCTGTTTATCAAAGCTGAAAGAAATCTCACAGTGGCCTTACAGTAAATCAAACAATCCCTTTCCCTGTGCTCTCATTTGTAGTTTGAATAATTTACAACAAGCCTGTTTTCAGAGGCAGAAACAGGTGGTTGGGGTGGAAATGGATAAAACTCAAAGGCCATTTATGAATGCAGCTTCAGAGGAAATATGGTAAAAAGGCTATGAATGAAAGTGAAACTATGAGATAAAACCAGAAGGTGCACATGAAAATATGAGATAAAACCAGAAAGTGCAGCCCATATGGGTTTGTAATAGCTCAGTCCCATAGTGAGCACATTGTTCATTTCAATATGTGCAAAAAGGTACAAAAAAGCCACAAATGGCAGGTACTGGCTGTGTTGCAGCATCTTCAAGCTGACAGACCATTGTGTGAGAGCCATAAATCCAAATCCAGAGAGTTCTGTCTGCAAAATCAAATCTTCAGATGATGCTGGCCTCACACACCTCCTCACAGAATATCTTTCAGCTGCTGGGAGAGCCAAGGAAAAGACAAATCTGGATTGATTCGGTGGCGTTTGGAGGCCTCCAGGCCCTGGCACAAAGCAGAGGCTATGCATATTCTCAGCTCTGCTTGGGGCCGTGAGTGAGCAGCCAAGTGATGACATTGCTGAGGGAAGGTGAGCACAGGCTGGACTCTGCCCAAAATCAATTCCACAAAGTAAATTTTTTTCTTCAGTACATGGTATTTGCAACCATTCAGTACTATCAGATCAGGACTGTGAGAATGCAAACAACTGGCTGTGTCCCAGCACTATGGGAGAGTTATCTCTAAGAAACCAGCCCCAATGATACTACTTTATATCTTCCGTGATCCAGGATAAGGAGCACACACCCTTGAGTGCCAGGTATCTGTATGAGGTGCCAGATAAATCAAGTTATTGATGACTTCACTCGTGTTTTTAATAACATTAAAAATTAACCTTATTTATGAAATCTTCCCAAAGCTTTATTATGGGCTATCCCTTGCTTTCTGTATCTTCCCTACACTCCCCTGAAAGGCCTTTCCTTTCACATTGTAAGTACTGCAGAAGAAGCAATGCTTATTTTTGCACCGGCCTTAGTACTAAATTGCTTTGTCTTCAGCAAAGATGTTGGAATGTATAAGCAGTATGCCTTTTAGTAGGCTTAGACTTCTGAGAAGTTTTGAATTTGGAGCTACATGACCAAGGTTGCCAAGAAATGATCTACCAAAAAGAACCAGTGCAGAAGATGAAAAAAGTGTTCGTAATGTCCAAAGACTTCTACAAGTTTAATGCAGTGTTTTTTTAAAAAGTAGTTCATCCTCAGGAACAAACAGCAATAAAACATGAAATAATGTAACATCCATTAAGCAGTACTTTCACACATGCATGCCATTACAAGAAAAGGTTGCACAGAAAAATCAGAAGAATATTTTTTTTCCAGAGTAACATTAAGTTGGTGGTAAAGAAATTTAAACTTAAAGGCTGGATTGGTCTTGGTCTAGAGAAGCATGCAATGCAGCACAAACCCTCAGTCCCAGTATAGGTTAGCTGCACCTCAGGCCTGAGTGTACAGAATATGAACGTGCCATATATCTGCAGACTTCCTCCCAAAGCAAGCAGATGGTTGCCACAGACGGAGAACAAATGAAAACTCAGTTCAACTGACCTCCACAAGCAACTGTGGCAAATCGCTTTAATGCTGATTCTGGTGGTATTGCACATATTTGTCCCAAGCAACAAGCAGGACTTTCATTTTGACTGGAGTGTTAGGGCCAGATGTCTGTGTTCAAATATCCCTTGCCAAAGTCTCAGTCTATCCCTGAAAACTGATGCAAAGAGAACAGGCAATGACTAACTGGGAGAAATGCTGAATCGGCGCCAGAGGGACTGCTGGGTGTGGACTGCATCCTGGGAACTGCACAAGCCAAGTGGCACAGCACTATACAGAGCACAAAGTTTAGGACACTACATCCCTGCCCCACATGGTAAATGGCATAAAGCCTCTAGTGTTTTGGGACACTTACAACTGAAGTTACTAAAAGCTTCTGGTTCGTACTTTGCATATTTTGAAATAAAGTGTTCAGCAGAGCTGAAATGTATCAGTTTTGAAAACTAAGCCATCTGGAGCATTAGCTGCTTAATTATAGCAGAAAGAATCATGAATGAACAATGTGAAACACTTTCTATTTTCCATTGCAGGTTTCAGAGTTTGTTTGAGCTTCTTTATTCCTTGTTTTTTTTTTAAAAAAAATATGCAAGCAGTTGTGTTATGCTATTCCTTCAGCTTTGTTTTCTTCTTTTCACAAAGTAAAAAAACCAGAAAACCAAAGAACAAACCCTTCCACCCCAAAAAACCTCCCTAAACCCTACTACGTAGTGATAAAATTCAGTCTTTCTTTACAAAGCAGTGATGGCAAAAATCACCACACATAGATGAGTACGGAAAAAAAAATAATGAGAGAAAGATGTTTTGTTTCTTGGTGTATTATTGCATTTAATGTAATTTTTCCCCATGGGGTTGTAAATCACTTGTCTTTTTGTGCTTTCACTCATTCTAGCCATTTCTGATGCCAGGGTAAAACCCAACTTGAAACAATGTGGACTTGATGAGTTTACTCTGCTTGAAACAAGGAAGCCTTTGTCCCATATGCCCTAGGCAACTTAAAACACAGTGCCCCTATCTTCCTTTGCCATGAGACCTTCAGTCAACATTCCCTGTGGTTTATGACAACTGAACCAACAGTTAGGCCTGAGGCATTCCAACATGACATTTGAAATAGAGGGTGCATTGACATGTATGAACCCTGTAGTGTGCTGCAGTTGTCTCCTGCAATGTAAAGGTACAAAGGTAAATTTAAATGTTGCTGATACAACTAATTGTTTGTCATGGCTGCTTTTTCATTATTGTAGTTCTGCAAAAAAGAGTGGAATTTAGAAGTTGCTCTATATAGTGTGAGTTTTCCTGCATTTTTGAGAGGGAAATTTTACTGCATTTTTTCTTTTACATTTTTTTACATTTTATTTTTTACATTTTTATAAATGTCCCCCTTCTCCCAGATAGGATGCCATCATGCTAGCTAAAGCACTCTTCCACAGTGTCCCAGGGCATGCCTCAGCCCTGAAGCTTTTCCTGGTTGCATGCTGATAAAGAACGAATGCTGCCTAACAGGTTTATCCTGAAGAGAAACTGTCTAATTCTGCAGATTCCCACAGCCTGCAATGCCTACTCCATTGAAATCCAGAAGTCCCAGGTGATAGTGTGAGTAGTCAGGAATGTTGAAAGTGGACCCTGAGATGTTCTGCATATGTGCCACCCCTCAATGCATGGGTGTACTAGAAGGGGGAAGACTGAATTCAGGTACAGCCAGCTAGTTAAAAAGGAAGCCACAAAGCAGGATGCAACAATGTTTCTGTACATAGGGATCTCTGGATGTACTTGAGGGTCAATTAACAGATCCTAGGGAAAGGATATGGTGATACTGTTGCCAGCTTCTCCATGCTATCTGTTTTATGATCATCTCTACCACACAGTGATGAGGACTACCATCAGAGGAAGCAGCTCTTCTACTGGGAAGGCCACACCTGGATGAATGGTTGTTTCCAGATTATCAACAACATCATTTGGGTGGTTACCTTCAGAAACAATAGTTTTCGGAGTGCCAAAAATCCATATTGTAAGATTCCAAGACCAGTTGGACCACTAATAGTCAGTATTAACATAGAAAGGGGAAAAATAACAGCAGCCTACAGTTTTTATCAGCTGACAGATTGACAAGTGATTATGATTGCCTAACATTGTGGGGGAAACTGAGGCAAATAAAAAAAGCAAAAAAAGTTATTTCAGTGAAGATAGCTAATCAGTGATACAGTAGGACTAAATTTCCCATTTCTTATGTTCAAACTGCTAAGTGACAGTGCTTTGTATCATCTTAGGTAATAAATGACTTGGAGATCTCCACTTTCTGCCTATCTGGTAATAGGCCCTGACTAGTTTTGAAACCTATATAATGTGACATGTATTATGTAGCATTCTTCAAAGCCTCAACTTCACATCTTTGTAACAGAGTGGCTGAAAGTCCCCGATTTTCTATAATGGCAAAAAATACTTCTGCTATATTTGTGTATTGCTCAAACAGGCAAAATTTCTGTGTTTTTTATACAGCTTAAACATTTATACCAATTGTGTGCTAACAGTTTTGAGCAAGTTAGTGCAGAATTTAATTTGCTCTCACTCATCTGATTCAAAGGGATGTAAAATACACTTGTTGCACCATTTTCACATATTACAGTAATGCCCTCAGTATGACTTCCTGAAGTAGAACCAAGTGGCTGAAAACAGCTAGTATTCAGGACTCCTATGACAGCAGATAGCAAAAAAAAACTCCCTAGAAACATTGGAAAGAAAAAAAAAAACATAAAGAAAAACAGATTGAATAGAGACAAGTATTTCTTAACTCTTCATTAGCTTTTCTTGAACATGTCCTCAAAGCAAAGCAACACCTAAGACATGGGGAGATGCATTGCAGAAGCATTTGAAAGATAATATACTTCAGCAACCAGATATCCTGCAATGGTTTGAGTTTTGTCATGGTTTGCCATGGAGTGTTCCAAGAGATACAGTTTTATTCTTGTGCTCCAGTTTATTTTTCCACTTGCTAATGCTGTTTCTCACTCGAATGATGTATTATTTTAATCAGTGTAAGTGGGGTAACTGAGGATGCAGTGCATTGCTTAAACACACCTTATGCAGCAAAGAACACAGGCATATCCTTTAAGAAGGTGAATCATTCCAGTAAATTAAGCAATGCTGAAACTGAGTGTCTGAAGTCAAGCTCATGCTATTGTACTTTAATGGACCAAGTTGTCACTTACGTATTTTTCCTTTCATGCTCTCCTGTGAGGTTTTTGCTTAAATCACCTGTGCTGTTTGCACACCAATATGGTGTATGTGAAACATGCAGCTACTGCACTGTTGTCACCAACAGCACCCTAGCTCTTCAGGGTACTGAAACATGTCTTGGTCTTTTCAAATTGTTGATTCTCCAGGAGATGAGAAAAAAGGCAAAACAAGCCATTTCTAATGCTCAAGAATCTTTTTGGTTTCTTAGGCTGGCAAACAACTTCTGCTAGGCTTTTTTTCAGCATGTGTCATTTTTCTGGATGGTTCCCAAGTGTGAGTGGAAATAACAGTAACAGCAATTGAGGTTTATTGCAATAGGATTACCAGTTTTCCTACGATAGTTCTTTGAGTTGAATCACTCCATTGTATTCCAGTGGATGAGATGTGAGACCTGCTCAAGAGAGGGAAGTCTTCACTGAAGCTTCTATTCAACAGCATCCAGAGGTTTTTTTCCTACTGTGTTGCACAAGCTGCTGCCTTTGCCTTCTCACCTACTCTGCCCTCACATGCCTCTTTTCCGTTATTCTGGCACTGGCAAGGGAACTGCTTAATCTTCTAGACTGATGTGCCAAAATGCTCCCCTCTTCCTCCTTCCCTACCACAAGGCTGTGGCCACAAACTTGGAGTTTTCTGCCTGCAAAAACTGGAAAGCCATTTATTATACTCCTGTCTTTTCCTGTTACTCATCTTCTTAACCCATGAAGTCAATGAATTTTTCCACATGTGGAAATATCCTTTCATTCTCCCTGGTTAGAGATTATAAAGGAAAAATATGGTAGAGTGAATTGAAATTGTTTTTAAAAAAGAAGGGATGAACAAGTGTTTGCAGAAGAGAGAGCATAATACCCCTGTACCCCTTACTCCTATTTCAGCTTTTCCATGGCTTGCATGAGACAATCACTGCAGTAATCTGGGCATCCTTAATGCACACTGTACCACATAGACCTCCCTTTACATGGCCCTTCCTTTGTCCTACTGGGCATGTCAAGCAGGTGAGGTTCAGCACTAGTTTTGGCTAGATCCTACTGCAAGTAGCCATCTCAGCCAGCAGGCAGCTGCCAGACAAATAGATATAGCTGGTGTCCCTACTTTTCTCCCTAAAACTTGTGGTGCCAGTGTTAGCTATGATTCTTTGCTTAGCTGTCAAGATATGAAATGTATAGGAGCGTCGTTTCCTTAAGACCTCTTCTGTCTGTCAAATTCAGTGAAAGCTGACCAAAAAAGGCATGTTGTTGTAAAAAGCGGGGATGATGAGAAGCAAAGCAGTCACATGGGTGTTCTTTCTTTCAGATGAAACAAACAAACACACACGCTCTTACCTAAACTTCTTCAAACTCATCTGATCTCCCAGGGGTTAGTTTTGGCCTTGCTGCATAGCAACCTTTTCTGTAATTCAAAGTCACAGTCCCTGCTGCCTGAGTATCAGAAACGGCATTTTATGTATAAGTGTAATTTAACCCTTTGACATCTGGAAATAAAAAGTTGCATGCAATAGGTTAATATGAAGGAAATAACTGATGAATAAGCTGTGGAAGTGCTTTGACTCAACTAATACCCTTTAAAGTGTAATTTTATCTAATAGTCAACTGCACTTTGGCATTTTAAATCTCAAATTGAATGTTGAAAGGAGGAGGAGGTCAACTGTACTTTAATCTCCTAGCAAAACTAATCACTACAGAATAATAATATGAATTTTGGTAAAGTACAAAAGAAGGACAGATTCCTGTGTTGTATTTAGCTATAGTGACCTTTAGCTTACAACTATACATTCCAACTCCACTTACCATAGCTATTTATTAAGTTGGGGTTTTTTTTGTTTTTTTTTTAAAGCTACTGCTTTTCAAACAGTCTCTGGATGATTGCCTCAAGAGGTTACTCAATTATTTATAATACTGATGCAGAAAGCAATGTATTCTGAGGAAGACACACCATTAATTAACATGTCTTCTTCCTTATCACTGCCTTTTTCACATTTTAATTCAATTGTCAAGGATGCTCTCAATCATTACTTTGAGCAAGTGAGTTTTGCCACACTCCAAAACACAACTTTTATTGGCTGGAATACAAAAATGACTTGTGTGTTATCTCTGAGCAAGAAACCTCACTTGAATGTGATGTCACATACCTTAATAGTTATTTTGGAGTTCATTTTGAAATACAGCAGTCACTTAGACATTATTAGTGTTTGTTCTGCAGTTGCATAGGCTGGTAAAGTAAGTCTAGGACAAGTTCACTGCCTCTGTTTAACTTACTTTTTGCTGTAGGGAATTGTATTACCGATACTACTCTCGCTCCCAATGTCACAAATCACTTATTTCATTCAAATTTGCAAATGGATTGCTCAGACTAATCAGTCCCAAACCACCAATTTCAATCATTGATGCTGAGATAAACTCATTGCCCTTGCATGGTGAGCCAAACAATTTGCTAGCTTGCACTTGATAGATGCCTCCTTAAAATGTTTATAAAGTTGAAAATGTAACATTTTAATTCTCTATATTATAAACTAATGGAATATAAAATGGACCTTCTAACTCTTTAATTAATTTACATTGAGTTCACTTTGAGTATCCTGGGAAACACTTGGACTTAGGTGGACAGTGTCTTCCTCACACTCTGTAAATACTGGACAATAAGCTTAAGACAAATAAAATGTTAGTTGGGGTGCTATGATAAACAGGCACAGAGACCTTTTTCTTTCCAGCCCTTCTCCTTGTCTCTGAATAGTAAAGTTGATCTGAATAGCTGCATCTGTGTGGTCGGGCAGGGCAAGTACTCTCAGTATCCCAGTAATTTATTGTGAGGAAGGAGTTGTTTTCCTTCCTTCCCTGTGCAACTGTGTTTCCCTGAAGGAGAGATTTCATCCCCATAAGTAGCCAGGCAAAATCCCTTTGAGAGAGGGGTGGTAAAGGTATCCTTTGAAGTCAGGTATGAACACAGGGCTTCTGTGAAAATATTATGCAAAAAAACCAATTCCCTCTTCCATTGGTACTGATGAAGGTTTCTATCTCTGGAGCAGTAATCTATAGGAAACTCATGAAAGAAAACTTTTTGGCATATGTTATCAATGGTATTTTGATCTTCCATATGGGGATTAGTACTTCTAAAAGTACATTTCAAGTAGATATAAACATTTTAATTACAGGCAAGACAACAAATGCATTTTAAACCTATGCTCAGTGATGGCAGAAAAGTGAAAACAAAAGAGCATGGGTAAAAAATCCCATGCAATGTTAAGTGAGAAATGATGCATTTCACTAATTAATACCTTAAATTTATCTAGGACATCTTGTTACAATCTCTGAATTATCTCACTAAGCATTTCTTATGTCTTAAGGCCCAGGGATAATGTCTGATGACCACTGGCACATGAAGATATAACAATACTAATGAAGCATTTAGGAGGAATAATCTTGGCAGAATCATTTTAAAGTACTAATAAAAGTAAACTGTACTGATTTTTATGAATTCATGAGGATTGATTGTGTCCAAAATGACCTATTAAAAAGCCATGACTCAGTTCAAGGAACCTTCAATGGTTCCATACCTTATATTAAAAAAATAAAATTAACTTTAAAACAAAATTTACCGTGTATGGTTCAAAAATAGGCCAGGCTGACTGAAATTCAACTACTGGAAGAATATTTCATCCATATACAAAAACCCCGGGATCTGTTGTCTCCTTTGTATATTGGTGGAGCTCTCAGCAACATAACTCAGATATAAATGATGAATCATACACATTTTCCAGCTTATGTCTTAAGGACAATGGTGCTTGCTAGAATGTACAAATCTGAACTTGTTCCCAGATTAGAGGTCAGAAACAACTTTTTTTTCTCTGGGTGCATGGGCCAAAGTTTCCCCTTTCCCTTTCCCTTTCCCTTTCCTTTCCCTTTCCCTTTCCTTTCCTTTCCTTTCCTTTCCTTTCCTTTCCTTTCCTTTCCTTTCCTTTCCTTTCCTTTCCTTTCCTTTCCTTTCCTTTCCTTTCCTTTCC
>VZZY01007083.1:160148-197748 GCA_013400335.1 Eurystomus gularis | reverse complement strand
CCAGCAGTTCTTGACTCAGCCATGCTGGTCTCTTTCCTTTCTTGCCTTATTTCCTGCACATGGGTATTGAGAGCTCTTTTGCTCTATGGAAAGCCTCCTTAAAGATCTGCCAGCTCTGCTCTATTTCTTCATCCCTGGGGACTGCGTCCCAAGGGGCTGCTGATCAACTCCCTGAAGAGCTGGAGGTTTGCTTTCCTAAAATTTAGGGTCCTGCCTTTGCTTTTCATCTGTCCTTTACCCCTCAGGACAGTGAACTGAACCAGTGCATGGTCACTGCAGCCCAGGCTGCCTCCAATCTTGATGTCCCCAACGAGTTCACTCACATTGGTCACCATTAGGTCTAATATCACATCCCCTCAGGTAGGGCTGTTGATTACTTGCTTAAGAAAGTTGTCATCCAGGCACTCCAGGAATCTCTTGGATTACCTACAGCTTGCTATGCTACTTTTCCAGCAAATATCAGGGTGGTTGAAATCCCCCAGCAGGAGAAGAGCCTCCGAGTGTAATGTGTCCTGGAGCTGGAGTAAGAAGGCTTCATCAATAGCCTCCCCTTGATCAGGTGGCCTGTAGTAAACACTAACCACAAGGCTCCCTTTGTTGTCATGATCCTTAATTCTTACCCATAGGCTCTCAACCTTCTCATGGCTATTCTTCAGGGACAGCTATTTACAGTTTATCCATTCCTTAACATAGAGGGCAATGCCCTCACCCCTTCTTCCGTGCCTGTCCTGACAAATATCCTGTAGTCTTTGATAGCCACACTCCAGTTGTAGGATTCATCCCACCAGGTTTCATTAATAGCCACTACGAATGTGGTGTAAAAAATGAAAATGTCCCATTAGCTTCTTCCTATTAACACTGAGCCATGTCTTTGCAGCCACTTGGCAGGACTAAGACACGGACACACGTCAGTGACGAGGTGCAAAAGAAGGTCAAGATGTGCAATCACACACAAACCACCACCTGCATGAAGACACATCCAACACCAGTTCCTGCTACTTGACTCGTTGCTTTCCAACCGTTTGGAGTCAAGTTTTCCTGCATCCCGTCATGGCTGAGAAGTTGCATTAAAAAAACCACAAAGTACAGAAACTAGACTCCAGAATTTTGAGCTTTCATGGAAAAAATAGGAGGAAATGCTGCAAACAAGGCCAACGATGCTACCACAGCTTCCCTTTTTAATGCCAATGTGAAAGCCACAACTTCTCTAGTTCTCTTTGGTCTGTCTGCTAGCAATGGAAAGCCCCACGCAGTCAATATTTGGCAGAGAAAACAGTGTAACACACGCAATCTGGTGGTGTTGAGTAAGTCTTAACATAAGCTGGTTTCAAAAGAACTGCTCTTGCCAGGACAAAATTTCCTGGGAAGCTTCAGGAGCTAGAGTATCACAGGAGGGTGAGACCCTTGGACAGGGCAAGAGCCTCAACAGCCTGGGGTGACCACCCTGTCCACCTCTGTCTGGGGCCCTTCTTATGATAAAGAGTCAGTGATGTTTTCTTCTAAAACAGCTTCTGACCCAGAAAAACAGCTCATGGCAGCAGCTTCTGGACTGCCTGTCCTGGACAGGCAGCTGCAGGCAGCACAGCTGGATGCATCTCCCTGTGCACGTCCCCACAGCAGGATCAGCCATTCCTGTCTCGAAAGATCAGCTTCTGAGCCAGAGGAATAAGCACTGACCATTAGAAAAGAATGGAAGGAAATAATAAAGAAATTTCCCCTACTTCTTTGAATTTTTAACAGCACTGAGCTCAGCAAGGGTATTTTAGTTCTTCCCTGTGGATTTGCTATGTTTCCATCAGGAAAAGGGCTCAGCTTGTGTTTGCCAGGCTGGGGCTGCTCTTGGAGCATCTCGTGGCACCAGTGGAGCTTGCCTCACCATGTAGTGATACATGGCAAAGGATATGCAGCCTGCAGCACGTGGTCCATCCTCCTGGGACACCTATTCCCCCCATTCAAAGCTATCAATATCATCCAGATCTTCCACCTTTAGGCTTCCCTAGACTATCACCTTCCTGCAAGAGGGTGATTTAAGGGTCTACGAACCACCAGCTGCTGCAGCAGCAGTAAGGGCAACCATGGCCCATGCCAAAACTGAGGAGGAAGCAAGGCCACGTGAACCCATACTCTCTGTTTCTCCCAACTTCTCCCACCACGGGGCTGTATGGCCAACGTGGATTTCTTCCTCCACCTGAATTTTCCTTCTCTCCTTTTTCCTGTTTCTTCCCAGCTCCTTTGAAGTCCCTGTTGCTGTCAGCCCACTCCTGCCAAACCACTGTGCTTCACTGACACGTAGTGTGAGCCAAAGGCTCTGTTTGTTCAACAGCACTACAACGCAGAGAGGCCAGCGGCTTAGCAGCCATAAAATGGTGCCTCTGTGGCATGAATTTCCAGCTGTGTGGTCCTTTGCCTGCATCAGGCTGCTTCACAGTTAAATTACAGCTGCTAACGGACCTTAATACCATTGAGAAATATTTTGGCACTTGGCAAGGACTTTTTTTAATGACTTGTTTGTTAAAAAAGATGCCCATCACACTGCCACTGCAATGCAAATCCTCCCTGGGTGCCGAGAACCGTGATTGTTGCTTGACTGCTTTCCACCTCAGCAGTGCCACGGCAAGTTGAAGTTTACAAAACCGACTCTTTTCCAGCTGGCTGCTACCTGGAGCTGCTTGTTTTATGGGAGAGTTGGGTTGGCAGAGATGAGGCGGTGCTGCTGGGTTCCTTGGCTGAGTGCACTTAGTAGGAATGCTTGGGGGGGGCTCAGGCAGTGGTGAGGACCTTTCCTGTCCCCTCTGCTGAGGTGGCTGCTCTTAAGCAACAAAGAGACCATCGTGGGAGATCTTCTGACAACACCATGAGTGAGGTCCCTCATGTTCCCTGTGGCTGTCCTGATGGCACAATGCTGTGACCAAGCTGCTGGCATGAGTGCAGAGGGCTCAGACTGTCCCTTGTCAGAGAATATGGGGACTCCAAGTGTGTAGTAACCCAAGTGCAATTCAAGACAGGTCAGACAGAAGCTGTATTAACTATGATCATAACGAGGGGACATTCAGACAGCATGTCCGCCTCTGTTCTCCTGTTCTCTACCAATGATTGGAGAGAAATGTTTTCAGAGAAAAAGAAAAGATATGAGGAAAAGAATAATTTCAATTTTAGCAAAGCCAAGTATCCATCCCTGGGGAGCTTGCTAACTGCCACAATCCTAAGAAGGAATCAAGCAGTAACTAGAGTGACAATATGGAAAGATGGCTCTTGGTGAGGCCTACAGGAGTGGCCCATCCAGTATTAACTTAGCTCAGAAGTGAGGAGCTGGAAACCGTCAGAAATTGTTAGTTGAAAGGAAGGTCCTTTCAGTTAGGATAAACTGCTGACCCAGACCTCTCAAATCTTAAATATTAGTAATTTTACCACCTCATCATCATAGCATATATAGGTAGAGGAGAGGAGAGCAGAGGAGAGCTGAGGAGAGCAGAAATAAATATATATTTCCCAGGAAATCTCTCTTCCCTGCACCTTCTGCCCCTGCCGCCACCTTTGTCCCTGCAAGAGCAGCACACCACCAGTGTGAAATAAACCTTCCAAAATCTGAGCTGACACAAATCACAGGATCTAATCCAAGCTGGCAGGCAGGATGAGTGACCTAGCCGTGACACCCGGCAAATTTCTCACACTGGTACGAAGCCAGGGACTGAGTGATTCAAGCAGGAAACCCCACAGCAGGGCAAGCAGGTGCCTGTGTCCCAGATTTGCCCAGAGCCAGAGAAGTCCTGGGTGTAGGACAGCTCCTGCCGTTGCCTCCACAACCACCAGCCACTATGCCCATAGAAATCCCTGAGCTTGTTCCAGCCCCACATGCCCCCAGTTTTCACTTTGCAATGCAGAGTGGTCTTGCAACCCATCAAGCACGTTTGTGTTCCAGCTTCTGGAGCATCTGGTGTGGCAGAAAGGAGTTCACGCTCCCAGAGCAAGTGAGAAGGACCGTGATGCCTGGAAAGGTCTCAGTGTTCTTTCCAGCCACTGTGTCCCCTTGCTGTACCCTGCTGGCTGCCACCACTTCAGCAATCCTAGCAAGATCAATGCTGGGAAAGGGGGATAGAGATGATGAGGGTATCCCGAGAGCACGTTTTGGGTGGCTTGGCTCAGTGGCACTACTGGTTTTGCTATGCGCAACAACAGCACTGACTGTAGCTGTTGGACTGTGTTACCCTGCACCGTGGCTGAGCCTGCCCTGGCCACCTCATCCCCACAGCCCTGCACAAGGAACATAGTCCTCTACTGCAGCTGGTGCTACCAGCGTCAGGGAGTGAATCCCCAGACAGGAGGATTGTGGAATAACCTATTGGTGACCTGCATAATGATGTTTTCTTCCTCTGTGTCCCTGGGGGCTTTTTATCTCATCTGATGGACAGAAGGCTGCTGGTTTTATTATTCATGCAAGAACGCCTCTCCCCTCCCTGTGTAAGCGCTAACTCGAAAAGCAGCTTGGAAGAGGATTTGCAAGCAGCGAGGAAGCCCCTTGTGTCTGCTCAGGTAGTGCTTCTGCTGGCTGATTGCCGCCACAAAGCCCCAATCTCCCTGAACCCAAGAGCAAACAGGAGCTCCCTGAGCCCCCTCCTGCCCCTCCAGACCCACCCCCATGGCTCTCCAAGCACCTTCTCCTTGCCCACTGCCCACTCACAGTATCTTTTGACATGATGCTGGGAACAGACGGGTCCCAACCCCTCTCCTCTCATCCTTCAAAGGGATGGAGACTGATCCCCACTAACCACGCATCTGCCATGGCTGAGTTCATGGCGAGTTCATTAGCAGCATCGCTTTGGGGGAGGCTTGACTGACAGCACTAATAACACCTCACTGCAGTGGCGAGACCCCACAGGGCACGGGAAGCCTTGCTGGGGTACAAGGTGGCTCTTCCTTGGCTCACTGAGGGATTGAGGGAAGTAATGGTGATGCAAAAAACCCCCAGCCCAGTGTGTATCTCAGGCTGTCAAACCGACCTTCCCTCCCAGGATTTTTTTTCCCTGCTGTGGGAGGTGTAATTAGGCTTCAGAGCACAGGCTGAATCACTACGTGCCAAATCCACCCCAGGGCAGCACGAGCCTCATGCATGGCTGGCTGCGGTGGCTCGGAGCTGAAGGTGTGCTGGTGTGAGCAGGCCCCACTCCCCACCACCGCGCCCCGCCAATGTGACGGGTGACAAGGCAGTGACACAACGTGGAAAACATTTCCCTCTGTATTTATTTTACGGGAGTTCTCTGGCTGGAAAGATTTCGGTAGCTCAGTGCTGCGTGGTTGATCTTAGGAAAATAAAGATCTCTCTCTGGGACGTGAGGGCGCCGACCGCGCTTCTGCTGGGATGCTGGGGAGCCTGATTAAGGATGGGGTGGAAAAACAACATACCAAGTAGTGAGGCTGTACTTCACCAGACAAGCTGTGGCCGTCCGAGAAAGTAGGACACAGGGAAAATGCTGAGATAGCCAGGAGTGCTCCTATCTAGAGGGTGTAGAGAGGATGGAGCTAAACTGTACTGGGAGATGCATGGGAATAGCATAAGAGGCAGTGGGAGGGTTCCATTAGATGTAAGGAAAAGGCTTGTAAGGACAAAAAAAGCCAGATGGGGTGATGTCCATTTTTGGAGATACTCAAAACCTGCCCAGACAAGATGAGGAGCAATGTGATTTACCTCCAGAGTTGACCCTAACTTTAAGTTGGCCCTGCTTTGAGCAGAAGGTTGGTCCAGAGACCTCCAAAAGTCCCTTCAGACTTCAGTTATTGCTGAATCTAAATTACTTTTCCATAATTAGATCCAGCTCCCAGCAAGGAGTGTTGAACTTGTTATAGGAAGACCTGACGAAACTGCTCAGACCCAGAGCCCTGCTATGGGACCCACCACAGCCACCCACCACACATCCATTCTCAGCATTTAGCATCAGAAAGGGCAACATTGGCAGTTTTAAACTCTCCTTGAGTAAAGCAACCTTTTTTGGTTAATTCCTTCTGCTGAAAGCTGCAAGGCACCTTTGTGAGCAGGAAGGTGCTGGGAAAGCATGGGGTTCAAAGGAGTGAGCTGGAGCCCAGCTCCTGCCCTGGGGCTGGCCACAAATGGTCCACGTGCAGGGCCTCCACCACATCCCTGCTGCCGTGCCACGGGTTTTGTTATCTGGAAGTATTTCCTGCTATTCAGCCCTGTTCTGTATTCCACTCTGTTATTGCTAGCAGAAATTTCTCCCCCCGCCCTGCCATGGCACACCCTTTGCAGGGGGACCTGAGCGGCATCCAAAGGAGGTGGGTGTCAGAAATCTGCAGGACACTCAGTGAAGGGGTGAGATGACACCGTCACCACTTCTGCCCCAAGCCCCCATCAACCAGCCTGAGAAAAACAGCAAAAGGGACCACGTCCTACAAAACCAATGCTGCAGGAGATACCCCCAGGTCCCCGAAGGGATTGCAGTGAGTCTCCAGCTGACTGTTTAGTCTGGGTCTAGTCCAGAAGCCAGGGCCACTACAGGGATTTCTCATCCTCAGCCTTGAGGTATGTTGTTTTCAGCAATGCTGGTCTCAAGGGTGATTCCTGGCTGCATCCTCAACTTGATTCTGGAGGAAGGCGCGGTGTGATGGAGCTGCTGTATCACCTCACTGGGCACAAGCATGCAGCTCTTCCACACACGTGATGAACTGAGCACAAAGATGCATCATCCTCATTCCCCACCAACACTGTTGCCAGTGCAGCTTGCACCTCACTGCAACCTCTTCAGAGGCTGACATGGACAAAGTGCTGTGCCAGCCAGAGAGGATGACCCAACAGCTTATTATGTGATATAATATTTAGCATCTACTAATCTATATTATTACATTAATAATCTGTAATAATAATCTATATTATTACATTATCTGGAGGGCATGAAGAAGAGTGTGGCCAGCAGGTCAAGGGAGGTACTCCTCACCCTCTACTCTGCCCTGGTGAGGCCACATCTGGAGTATTGGGTCCAGTTCTGGGCTTCCCAGTTCAAGGGAGACAAGTTATTACTGGAGAGAGTCCAGGGAGGCTACAAAGATGCTGAGGGGGCTGGAGCATCTCTGTGCTGAGGAAAGATTGAGAGACCTGGGGCTGTTTAGCCTGCAGAAGAGAAGACTGAGAGGGGATCTGACCAATAGCTAAAGGGGGGTGTCAAACTTCCCAGTTCAAGGGAGACAAGTTATTACTGGAGAGAGTCCAGGGAGGCTACAAAGATGCTGAGGGGACTGGAGCATCTCTGTGCTGAGGAAAGATTGAGAGACCTGGGGCTGTTTAGCCTGCAGAAGAGAAGACTGAGAGGGGATCTGACCAATAGCTAAAGGGGGGTGTCAAAGGGATGGGGCCAGACTCTTGTCAGTGGTGCCCCGTGATATAGGACAAGGGGCAACAGGCACAAACAGAAACCCAGGAAGTTCCATCTGAACATGAGGAAAATCTTTGCTGTGAGGGTGCCAGAGCCTGGCCCAGGCTGCCCTGAGAGGTTGTGGAGTCTCTTTCTCTGGAGAGATTCCAAACCTTCCTGGATGTGATCCTGGGCACCCTGCTCTGGGTGCCCCTGCTTTAGCAGTGGGGTTGAATGAGATGATCTCCAGAGGTTCCTTCCAACCCCTACCACTCTGTGATTCTGTGATTCATTATGATACCATAGCTATATATATTTTACAATATGCATGTCAAGACTGGTGCTTCTCAAGTCTGTTTGCAAAATGCAGTCACCACTGCTGATTACACCCAATCCTACAGAGGTGAGCAAGAGCCAACCAACCTGCCAGGGTAAGCCAGCCCACGCCATGCGAGCATGCCAACAGTGAGAGTGGACTTCACTTTGTTTTTTCAACTTTGGGTTTCTGGAAGCAAAAGCAAACTGCTCGGAGATTTTTTTTCCCTCTCGAGACTTTGGTATCAGGCTCCGATAAGCGCCTTCCCGGCCATTACACAAGCAGGGTTGGACATGGGAACGTGGCATGAACAGATGACTTCAAGAAGAGCATTTTGATAACTGAGTTTTTCTAGCTTTCTGGCCTCTGCAAGAGCAAAATAAGTCACACAGCACTGCCAGCGATTTCCCTTCCCTCACCCCTAGCTTTGGGCTACCCGAAATTGCTACCCAAAGAATAGGGATTTGCCCCCCTCCAAAACCCCACCTTGTGCTGGCAAGGCCATGGATCCTGTCCCATACTTCCTCCGTGAACGTACACCAGCCTCTGCCCACACAAAACTCATTGCAGGGATGCTTCACCCCATGAGTGCCCATTGGTGGGCGTCACAGGAAAAAATACGTTGCTGCCCATCTACCCTCTCCCTTCTCCTGGAGGCTGTTGCTGCTCTCCCACTCTGTGTCACCTCTCACCAGCCCTCTGTGACATCTAGGAAGATGCTTAGGAGAGGACAAGGTTTGCTTTCACAAGGCTTGGACTTGGCTGTGAGATACTTCCCAGGCAGGGCATTGCATTTTGGGTTTTTTTTTGGTGCCACATCCATGAGCATCCATGAACCCCAGAGGGAGATGGGGAAGGGGCTGCTATGAGAAGCAGGTTTCCCAGCCAGTGAACCTTTTCCAAACCCTGAACCTGTTTGTGTTTCAAAGCAAAGCTGATCTAAAACAATGCTTTCGAACCAAGAAAAGAGTCTGAAAAAGCCAATTTGAAGCTTAGTTTCAATTTGGAGTTAGGTTAGCTCTAGGAGTGAATTGTGTAATTAAACTGCTCTGCCCTCAATCTCTCAGCTGAAGGTGGATGGAAATACAAATGGACAAGGAGATGGACAACAGGAATGAGAGACGTGTCAGGATGCTCCCCCCTTCCCTTGGCATGCCACTTCCTTGGCTTAAAGGCTGCAGAAAAAGGGTCTTACAGGGTGATACTGAACCTCTTCTGAGCTTACCAAGCTCTACATACAGCAAAAATCACCATCCCCTGTTTGATTTGAGATGGTGAGCTGGAGGTATTGCGGGGCTGAAGATAATAGTAAAGTGTCAGGAAGTTACTCCCAAAGGACTGGTCTCCTGGTTTCTGTGGTTTAGAGTAGGATATTTGGGATAGGCTTGCCTTTCCATGGCTTACAAGAAGGCTGGGGAGGGACTTTTTACAAAGGCCTGTGGTGATAGGATGAGGGGTAATGGGTTCAAACTGGAAGAAAGGAGATTTAGATTGGAAATTTGAAGTATATTCTTCACTCTGAGGGTGGTGAGACACTGGAACAGGTTGCCCAGGGAAGTTGTGGATGTTCCATCCCTGGAGGTGTTCAAGTCCAAGTTGGATAGCGCCTTGAGCAACCTGGTCTAGTGGGAGGTGTCCCTGCCCACGGCAGGGGGGTTGGAGCTAGATGATGTTTGAGGTCCCTTCATACCCAAACCATTCTGTGATTCTATGATTTCTAATTTTAGAAGAACTCTGAATTTTGCTAATTTTCAGCCACTTTAATGATCTGCCCCATTGTCTCAGTGTGTAACCAACTCCAGCTGGACTGATCTCCACAGAAGTGAGATGATGTGACAAAGCTGCACTTCTTGAGTGTTGTGGTGGCCAGCTCCTTTACTGAGAGAAATACCGTTGCACCATTGGACATCGTCTGGGACTGGAGTGCTCCCAACTGCCAAAACTTCCGCCTGACTCACAGGAACCAGCGAAGGGTCCAGTCATACAAGGTTTTGCAGAGCTTGGGTTTGCTTTGGAGAAAAGCACTCCCTCAAATCTCTCTTTTTTTACCTTCCCCAACACATTCCCACAAATCCTCTGGAAAATAACACCAGATCCCCAGGAATACCATGGGAACTGGGCATCCTCATGCCTTTACAAAATTTAGACACTCATCTTTCCCCGCTGTAGCTTTTTTGTCAAGGAAACATTACCATGGTACCCCCAACATGAGACATTATCCAAAATCTGGGCTTTTTTTGTGCCAGAGGCTGTGAGAAGTATCATTAGCTCAGAGATGCCAGGCTGGGAGAGAAAAGGCAGATGAAGAATGAAAGAAGAGAGCTAGCCCAGCTACTCAAACCTGCAGTGCTGGTGAGGTCCTTACCTTGCCTTCTGGCTCCCAAGCCAATAAATCACTCCCTTGACCCTTGGCTACAATCATACTGCCTCTGTGGTCTTTTCCTGGAGGAAATTTCCCCTTTTTATGTCTAGTCTATGTCTCGCTGTGGTCAACTTGCATCTGTCTGCATGAGCTGTTTGCTCACAGCTGTAAAAATGTTTTTGACACACAAAAAATGGGCTCATCTCTAGGTGTTGATTCAGGTATTTCAGTGGCTTTAGTGCACCCAGGTGGACTCCCTTTTGGAGGAAAGGAAGCTATTTATCCCTGTCTAAATGTGCTCTCATTCTAGTAGGGATGCATACATAGGACTACTATGGGGCTGGACCACCAGGATGTCCTTGGTATCAGACCCAGAAGAGACCTTCTGCCCCCAAAATACAGGAGACAGCAGGAAGTTCAACACCTTCAAGCTCTTGTAGATCTGCTCTTGTAGAGGCAAGGCATTGTCTTTTGACCATGACAAATGGTAGACTCTGTGTCCCCATATAGGTTATTTTCAATTAAACACAGGGTTTTGGTGAACAGGTGAATATTATTCAAATTTGAGTAAAGTTGAGGCAAATCCAGGCCTTTTGCAAAGGTTGGTAACAACAGTGAATGCTTGGGATTTGGAACAGATTATATGTTTCAGTATGGGCTTTAAAAGACAGCTGAGCGCTTTTTGAGGGGAGTGTGGGTTGGATGGGAGAAGGAAATGGGGACGCTTTTAGTCCAAAGAGTGAGCAAATATCTTGTAAGTGGATCTGGGGCAATCACACCCAGAGACCAATGCGTGTCCAACTCAGTGGCTCCATGACATTCCAGAGGGAAAAAGATCACAAATACAGAAGTTCACACCAGAGGCATTAGAGGATATTTTAGATGAAAGGGGAGAGAAGCAGCCCTGTTGTGTCTGGAAACTATGGAAAAATGGAGGAATGGGCCTGATTTGGCTCCCGTTGAACTCACAGTCTCCTAGAAAATCCTTTCCATCTCATGGTAGCTAGTTGAGTGGTATGGCTGGCATCACAGTTGCTAACACAAAGAGGGCAAAAAGAATGATCAAAGATCTGGAATGGCTTTTCTGCAAGGAACTCTTAAGTGAGACAGGACTCATCACTCTGGAAAAGAGTTGGGATAGGAGAGATGCTGAGGAAACCATCAATGGCAGGGACAAGTTGGTGGAGATGACCTACTCGCTGTCACCTAATACAAGAACGACATGGCATCACAGGAAGGTAAGAGGAAGAGGAGCCAGACTCAGGGCACACAAAAGGAGAGTTTCCTTTGGGCAACACAGAAATGACCCATGGGAATCCTTGCCGAAGGATGTTCTGGAGGCTTCAGGTTTTGCTGGCCCCAAGTGGAGACTGAACAAGATCATAGAAAGAAAATCCCCCAAAGGTTGCTGAGTGACATCATGTGTAGCAATGGAAGTCTGCCCTGAAAACTGTTGACAACAGGGAAAATATTAGTAAGAGGAGGGAGTCTTCCCTAGAAGCCTGCTTACTGACCACTGTGCAATATTCAACACTAGATGGACTTGACCCTCTACAGATGTTCAAATGTGTCAGACTTGGAAGAAGCAAGGGAGGCAGCATTGTCCCCACTGACCCTCATGGCAGAGCCCAACCATCACAGCTTCACATCCCGCCCTGGCTTTGCTCTGGGAAATGCAGGTGTGGGTGGTGTTTTGGCAAGACAGAGAGGCAGGAGGCTGTGAGGCCAAACACAATACATGTGGGCAAAACAGAAATGGAGTTGAAAGCTCCTACGAGAAAGACATCTGCGTGGAGACCAGCACCAATGGCACTCCCCTACCCCTGGGCCGGTTTCTCATAGCTTAGTTGATTTTGAGAGCTGGGGTTCATTCCTGCAGCTTAATAGGGCACCCTAATGAGTGGCTTCCCTGGTGCTTCATAATGTGTAAGCTCATGCGAAAGCCTTTCCCTAGTTAAAAGAGGATTTCTCTCCTCTTACCCTTTTAGATGAAACTCGTAGAGACCTAATTATCTCATCCTGCTGTCAGGCCCCTCTGAAACATGCTGACGGATTTACTGGTTTCCAGGAGACACTCACAGAAGGCACATGCACAGCCAGACATCCCAAGGCTCTCCATCAGCTGTGCTGAGCTCACAGCCCTGATCTCTGCTCTCCTGGCAGGCACCACGCTCAGGCAGCTCAGCTCATGGGCTGGAGGGCAGTGGAGGATAACTCAGGGTGTACATGGGGACAGCTCCAGATCTGCACAACACAAGGGTCCAAATCTCACTTGTTGCACAGATGGGTTGAGGATGGCCAGCTGCTATACGCCGATTTCTAGTTTCAAGCCTGCCACTGTGAGGTACATCTCTCCAGATGTCCCCAATAGCCAAAACATCTGTCAGTGACAGTTGGTTGGGGTCTGTGCTGAGTCCTCACACTTTCAGTCCCACAACCCTGTGCCTATAGAAGGAAATTTCCTCCTCCTAGAGGAAAGGTTCTCCACTTACTTATGTGACTCACATATTCAGGCAGTCCAGGTCTCCTGAGAACCCTTCCAACCTCTATTATTCAATGATCCTATGATCATAAACTAATTTCTTCTATATCACAGGCTCTTATTAAATGCACATTTATGCCCATACGGACTCCAGTAACCACTCATTTGTCCTTGTATTTTACCCCCATCTCCAGAAAGAAAAAGCAAGGAGGGGTTTGCTTCCGATCTGTCACTTTGTGGCTTTGATATCTTGCAAAGGGCTCTCGCGATGCCCTTCTCCACTAGACTTGAGCATCCTTAGCACCTTCATGGGGAGAAAATACCACAATCATCTGTGTACTCCAGCCTCTCAGCTCTTCCAAAGAACTAGGCAGTTGTCAGCCTAAGCTTTTTCTGTGCTAAACACCATTCCTGCAATACTTTCACGTTCCCTTGCTCCCTCTTTGGCATCGACATTGGTATTCAGCTACTCCAGCACGTTTTACCGTTGCGGTATATAAGGAAAAATAAAGGCACCTCCTACCTCTTCATTTAGACATCAAAGGTCACTGTAGCTTCTTCTGCTGCTTCATGTCAGGAGCTGCTCGTGCAGTTTCTGTCTGCTACACCCAGAAAGCCCCACATTTGGTGATTCACTGCCCCTTTCTGGAGGAAGAATCTTAGTTTCTTCTCCTTGATGTACAAATTTGCATTAGGCTGTCTTCTAACATACTTTTTTCAACTGGGTTTTGCCTGCCAAGTGATCCAGACTGCCCCGTCTGATGAATTTGTCTTCAGCGTTTACCGTTTCATTACCCTTTGTGCCACTGGCAGCTTCTCCCAGCAGGAGCCATCTGATCTGCTTCACTTTGAGAAATGCTGAGACCTGGTATTAATCCCTGAATAACGGCATGAAGAAAAGCCACATTTGAGCGTGACATCTTTCTGGGATCTGTCAGGTTTTAACTCACTTGCCATGTGCTTGGGGTTGACCTCAGTACCCTATGGCTGACCTGCCAAGATCAGAACTGTAGGTTCCATCATTTGACCCAGGACTGATGCTGGGCATCAACCTTTTGATGCCTAGGGAGTCTCTTCTGAACATTTCTTCTACCTTCTGTATTGGAAGTAACTCCCATACTCAGGATTAACCTAATCCCTTTCTTCCCATATCTAGAATGCTGTTGCCTTCTTTTCCCATGCTTTGTTGGCAAGGCAAGGCTTCTGCTTCCAGGACCTCCATGAGCTTCCCTGCAGGAAGTTTGCATACTGCTCTGCTCATCTCTTCCTCAAATACCAGATTTTCAAATCTCTCCACGCCGCATCTCTGCAGTGATAGGACTCCTTTTGAAAATCAAGGGGAAGTGGCCATCAGGAGATTTGGTTGGGGCAGAAGGCTTTAGGAGTGGCAGTGCCCAGAGACCATCCACACAGAATTTGGAAGAGAGCAAGGAAAGTCCTGGGCTTCCTTGCAGGAAGAAAGAGCTCTTCTCAAGAAGGTAGCACCTCAAAGGCAGACGGATGGGGTTTGGTGAATGCTGCGATACTGTACAACTGTGCATTGACAGAGTCCATCATGGCCTTCAGGAACAGGAGTAAACATCATGCTGAGGCACTTCATTAAACACGTGTCTGCCTCAGCCTTTGCCTTCTGCCAGCAAGAAAAGCCTGGGGAAGATATTCTTGAGCACAAATAGTCTATTTGGCTTTGGGAAGTCAAGTGCATGGGAAGTCAAGTGCATAGTAAGTCACTTGATAAACAGTAGTATGGTTTAGCCAACATAGATGAGAAGGTCACATGGATGAGAAGACAGCCTATTCAAAGATAGCCTGCTCCTCGTGAATATTCGTATCGCTATTGTCTTCTAAAAATTAGATCCTATAGAAGCCCTTGCAACGTGTATTTGGGATGCTACAGAGTTCTGTTCATTCCTATTTCCTACCTGACCAACAATACAATGAGAATATAAAATATTCTGACTCTGACCTGAAGAATGCCCACAAATCTGGCTAAACAGGGGCAGAAAAATAACCTGGGGTCATGGTAACAGACTGCCTTGTTTAAAGACTTCTTTAAAATCAAGGGAGCCAAAGGGGAATAAATCAGCTGAGCTGCTGAAACCCACTTTACAACAGCTGAGGAGCTATCAGATCAACAGGACTGTTAGTGTGACCTCTGTGGATTAGATTTTTCTCCTTAGATTTAAATTATTCCATTAAAAATGGCTGCAGCCAGACACAACTGCAGTAGTCTACTGGTTCCCCATGGCTGATCACACAAGCCTCATCTTCTTGGAAACCCAGCTGGAAGCTCAGCTTGAAGCCCATGTGCTTCAGGCTTCAGAGGAGTGGACGGGGGTGGGTGCTAATCCCACACACCTACCGCCCCAAGCAACTCCTCCATCTGTCCGTTCATGTGTGTTGAAAAGCCTCTAACAACACTTATATCAGGGGGTTGAAATGGGGGTAGCTCTATTTTGGCCGGATGGCATGGACATGCTCATCAGTGGAGGCTGATGCCCACCACCTCTCCCTCCACTGGAATCCCAATGGCCACTGACCCAGCTGCTGATCCCATCAATAGCTGAAAAGCCTTTCCAAAAGCAGCAAATCTCTCTCCTTTCATGTATTATTAAAATTCCCACTGGTTAATTTATTAGGGTACTTTGCACTGGGAAAAATGATCTCTTTGTTGACCCACTTAAACATGCTCCACTCCAACACAAAACCGTCAGAAGGGCTAAGGGGAGAGCTGGGGAAGTTGTGCACAGACTGATGTCCTTTGTCTCAGCGAGACAGCTCCAGGATGGAAGTGCCGGGACTCCCTGGCACGAGAGCAAAGGGCTAGACACAAGCCTTCACAGACCAAACCACAAAGGAAACATTCAGCCCATGATCCGCATGGACATAGCCAGAGAAACAAGACTCTCCGGTCCTCCTTCCTACGCAGCACTCATCCCTCCCTGAACCCGTGGGTTTGGAGAAGAAACCTTGAGTCCTCCCCATGTTGGCTCCTCTACAAATGCAAATGGAAAACATGACCATGGGTAGTGGACGAGCCCATCCACACATGCTGGGAATCACAGTGCTCATGAGACAGCAAATGTGCATCCTAGACATCCTCCAGCCAAAGCTGTCCAGACCTGCACCCTGACGGTGCTCTTCTCTGCTCCTGGGTTTCTCCAGCAAGGGAATCACTAGAGTTGCTCCACAGCAATCCCTGATTCAAACTAATGTGTATAGGGTGTGGAGGAGCAGGGCTCTGCAGGGCAAAAATTGGTAAGCCAAACCAACAGAGTAAACACCACTTGGCACCAAAAGTAGCCCTGTAAGTGAAATGAGCAGGATTAGCTGTCATTAGGTCTTGTTTTTCCATTACTGTCATAAAGATAAAGCCACTCTCCTCCCATAAAGGTGGCCTGCAAAGTGCTCAGACTCTACAGGAGTCTCAGGCTATTAGAGAGGACACAAAAGCTCCATTTGCTTCATCACTGAGAAAGTGCCTGGAAAATGCAGCGAGGACAAAAGGATGTCACAAGGAAACCTCAGGGGGTTGGGAGCTCCATCCTGTGCCCTGCTCATTGCCCTGATTTATCACACCAGGTTGGTGCTGGAGAGCATTTTAAAGTTCCAGTGATTTCTTGGGGCTCATTCTCACATGATGCCCTTTATCTCAAGCAAATTTGCTGCCAATTAACTTTGATATTAACAGGTATGTAAATAAAAGTTCATGAGGACACCTAAACAAGTGTGCCAAATTTCACCCCTTAGGAGAAGACCTAAAGGGAGACCTTGGAGATAGACATGAAACGCTAATTCTTAGCTTCATAAAGCTCATATATCCTGGGTGTTAGATGAGATAAAATACACAGAACAGGACTGGAGAAAATGAACCGCAGCAGAAAAGCTGAACGCAAGATCAGGAGGTAGGAGTTTGTGAGATCTGATGCTGCAGCTGCCATTAATCTATCAAAAGCCCTTGGAGAAAGGGGGTTTGCCCTGTTGTGCCACAGTTTTCCAAGCACCAAATCAAGACCCAATCTCAGATGGATGTTACAAAAAAACCTTACTGAGCCGATCTCTGCGAAAATACTTTGGGGGTGGAAAGTGTAGTTATATGATGGGTGGAGTAATTTTTCTGCCTGCAACAGTTCTGCAAACTGAGAGGTAGAAAACAGCGTGTGGGAACTTGAACCTGCAGCAGAGAGGGATGGAAAGAGCAGTAACTGATGAGTTCTGTTGCAGCATGTGTTAAACATCCCTCCAGAAGAGGGACTGGGATGGGGGTGGAGGACTTGGCAGCTGGGGGAAATCAGGGTTTTGAGATGTGTTTGTAATGCTAACTCACATCTGGGATCAATCCTGGAATGGGAACACAGTGTCTGGCCCAGGCAGGCCAGAAGGAAATATTCTTCGTGGCCATGAAGGACCTAACCCACTGAGCCAAGCAGGGCCTTCGGAGGTGCCCCTCAAGCGACCTGGGGTTGCGAACCGCTGCAGATGCTTTCCAAAGGGAGTGGAGAGTTTATTTGAGTGATTTGCTCAGAGGCTGTGAGGACTGTCCTGCATGGGCTGCCAGGGAAGCACAGGTCCAGTTCCCTGGGGGGTCAAGCTGAGTTTGGTGGCCTGGCGGCTCAGGCAGGTGCAGAGTGAAGCTGAAAGCTGTTTTTCCCTCCATTTTGGGGTGCCACACCTTCATCTCAGCTTTTCTTCATTCATACTTTCCTGCTTGTCTGGTCCCACTTGCATGTCTTACCCACCAGTATAACCCTCTGTATTTCAGTGCAATTATCCCTGGCTCACAGCAGGGACCAAGGTGTGGGCAGGGGCACGCAGGCGTGTTGTGAACAGGGATTACACCTACAGGTGTCATGGTAGGAATCAATATATTCCTGCCCAGGACCTCGTTTGAAAACTCCTCTGATGGAAATTCGTCTTTAGAAAGCAACATTACTAAAATATGGGACCTGTCTGGCCGTGCTGGAGGATGCCTGGTTTATGTGGCATTCCTGCCCTGACCTGAGTAGGTTGTTGGGTTTGGGAAAAATGAGGAGTCTGCATTGGGTTAAAATGCCACAGATTCCTTGGCTGGGTGTTTCCAAGAAGATAAATAAATAAATACATATATATATATGTATATGTATATATATACCCTGTGCTCTGCAAGAGTTCTAGGGAAGCCACTCCTTATTACATCACCTCCTGATGGGCAGGGGATCCTGGGCTTTGCTTTTGCTGTGAACTTCCTACACCCATCATGTGTCCCCGCCCTCCCAGTCCAGCCTGATTCTGCCCCATCACACTGCTGCAGCCGGTTTGTGTTGACTTTATGAGTGCCCTTTGCAAGCTCAAGTGGTTTCTGCAGCTGAATAAATAGGAACGAAACCCATTGTGGATCCTTGCCCTGTCTACATGCGGCCTCCTCGCCTTCCCACCAGCAAGGATGAGCAATGAGGATCCTGCTGGGTTCTCCACCCTGAGCAAATACTGGAGAACGGCAAGGGTGGGCTCCATGAGTAACCCAGGTGCTCCTGATGATGGCTCTTAGCATCCAAGGATACAGAAGAAAGGAAGTCCTACATGCCAAGCCAAGGATGTCTCCTTCCTTCAGCCAGCAAGATAAGTGAGAGATGAGAGCAGCAGGGGATTGGAAGAAATAATATTGGGGAGACAACAGCAGGACCAAGATGGGCTTCAAAAGCATCATTACATAGAGAGATAAGGCTTATTAGTGGTTTTTTTCTACTGGGGAAT
Organism: Eurystomus gularis; assembly: GCA_013400335.1. Lineage (NCBI taxonomy): Eukaryota > Metazoa > Chordata > Aves > Coraciiformes > Coraciidae > Eurystomus > Eurystomus gularis. The sequence goes on along the minus strand of VZZY01007083.1, from coordinate 179,497 downwards.
ACACCCCACACACATAGATGAGTTGAAAGAGAAGTTCTGAAGACCCCTTTGGTGTTGCAGGTCTCCAGAGGTGTTTGAGCCTGGCAAAGCTCAGATTCCATCTTCATTAAGGAGAAGGCAGGAGGGATGAGCTCAGGGAAAGGCCTTCAGACAGGCACCCACTGACCTCCACAGAGAGTGGTCCTATATTAGTTGATCTCTGGGTTCAGACAAGGGGACATGAGGCCACCTCCAGTCTGTACTTATTTAAACAAGGCAATGAGGCATCTAGATAGACTCCATGAAACCCAGCACTTCTGGCTTCATATGCCACAGGCACCTGGATTTTCTATTCAGTTTGGTTTTCCGCAAAGATGGCACCTCCTGTATCACCATCAGGGCCAGATGCCACGATCCCAGGAAAAGATCAATAAACTGGAGGAAATTCAGAGTAGAACAAAGCAAAATACTATTATGGAGTCAGAGAGACTGACTTTCTGAGCTAATGTGTTTAGCTTGGCTTATTGGCAGCTTAGCAGGGGCTCGGCAACTCAACTGTCTGCAAATATTTGAAGGGTGTAAAAACCAAGGACAAGAGGGAAATCACAGAGGGGGTTTTATGGAGTAGGATGAGCAGGAATGAGGTGAAGGCATTAGCCCACCAAGATTGCTAACTGGGGCTTGTCTCTCCACATACAATTTGCTCAAGCTCCCTCATCTTATAGCTGCTCTATAGGTGTCCGTAGCATCTGCTGCATCATGATAGGACTCAGAGAAGCACACATGACTCATACGTTGGGTTTCATCTCTGTGGATGTCAACAAGGAGAAGGTTTCTAGATGTTGGTGTGATTTTAAGCTCACCAGGGCAAGTGGCATGTATCACCACACAGCCCCGTTCCCAGCAGGGCTTCAGGCTGCTCAACAAGCACATTTCCTCACCTATTCCCTGTTTTTCTCTTCAGTCACCGCCAGCTTCAAGTCCAAAGGATGGGTGGTGATCTTTACCTGAAACCTTTGAAGGACAGACATAGCAAGAAATACTTTGCTAATCCATATCGATTTAGCAACACTATTTACTTGGAGAAAACATCCTTTGCACCCCCCTCCAAGCCCCTGAAACAATTAATTTTAGCATTTCATAACTGTGTTTGGATTTTTCAGTTCAAAGTAACACTTACTTTCAAATTGGAAGGGTTAAAACAATAGCTCCAAATCAAAATATTTAATTTACCATCAAGGGAAATATTTATTCACCTTTCAAGAAAAGTTATCCTTCAGCTTCACAGAACTGCCAGAGAAACCCCCTGAAACAAGCCATTATGTCTTACAGGGTGACTCCAAACTGCTTTGACTCCCTGCAGTGACGTCGTTAAAACCCAGACGAGAAGGATAGATCCCAGCAGGCACCAAAAAATTGCTTACAGAAGGGGAGATTCAAATTTAGAGTGGCTGTCTATCTATAAATAGTCTGCAAAACTAAAATACATTCCACTTTGGCTGGAAATGCCTTTGGCCCCGTAGTCATAAACACTCCTGCCTTTTATAGTTGAACCAAATATTTGGTTTCTATAGTTATAACAGTGAGTACCCAGTGGTCTTTATTTTTAAGCCACGCAGTGTTTACATGAAAAGCAGGGCAGCAGTTTGTGGGGATCTCAGCGGAGTCTGGACCGCAGGTGCATCATTAAAAATAAACCTGTGAACGGCACAAAAAACTCCCCCTGAAGCATCCAAACACACTGAGGTTTGCTTGTAAACAGCATTTGGCTTTTAGATGCTGCACTGAGTGCGCTCAGAGTGAAAAAGGCCAAGGAACCGGTGATTGCTAATATAATAATGAGGCTCTGGCCTACTAATCTGATGTTCTCAAAGCACTCTGCAAGCATTAATCACCCTCCCAGAAGGGCAGGTTGGGGACTGTCGCTCCGAGCACATTACACAGCCTGGGGTGGCTGGGGAAGAGCTGTGCGTGGCCCAAAAGATCAGGGATGTCCAAGGAGGGGGGGCTGCATTGCTTTAGATATATATATGTAAAAAAAAGTCACGGCCACATCCCAGGGACTTGCCTTCAAAGCGGCCTATTTGTCTCTCTGACAGCGATACACATGAAAGTCCTATTATTCAGTGCTTAATAAATCAAACACCCATCCACCAGCATTATTGATGGAAGGAAAAGGAAATGAAAGGTGACCTGCTTGGCTTGGAGATCATAGGATGTTTCCTCATCCATTTATGATAATTTAAGGTGGTTAAATCCTGCCTGTAAGAACTAAACAGGTTTCAGTTGTCCACTATGTCCCACTTTGGAATGGATCTCAGGGTGGGAGATTCAGCTTCGCAGGGGACTCCTGGACCCAATCTCTCTGTCCTCCCAGGCAGTGAGTCTGCAGACCCAGCCCTGTGCTGGGCAGTACTTTCTCTGGAAAATACCTAAATTCTGCTTCTTAGCAAAGCCACAGCCCTTTAACAGATCTGAACTTATCACGCTGGACATGCCAAGAGGATGATGGTGCAGGAAGGTAGATCAGCCTGATCTCATTTTCAGCAAGGCTGGGCTTACACTGGTCAGCCAAGGACCTGTTCCCCCTGCTCGTCCTCAGGATCCAGGGATGTCCTAATGCCACACCCTATATTATCTCATGGCAGGAGAGGCGACTCACGCTTGCTGCTGTATGCGTGGCACACTCCTGTGCCCGTTCCCGATGGGCTGATGGATGTCAACGTGCTAGCGACTTGTGTAAAGCCACATCCACCTGGGACAAATCCCCATTTCAGCTGCTCTACACAGCTATAGAAAGACAAGGGAAAGCCACATCAGGCAAAAAGCACCTGGAAATCACAGGGACTTGTTATGAGAGGAAGAATTTTTCAAATTGCCCCAAAGGGACGAGTTTCTGCATGACTCATGAGGTCCTGACCTCTTGCCCTCTTGGGAAAAAGAATAGTCCCCGGCTGGGGCTGTCTGCACAGTGCTGGATGTGAAGAATGGATAATTATGGGGGAAAAGAGCTGGTACATGACCCAGCTTGAGGTAGGGGTCTGAAAACATCCAAATGCATCTGCTCATGGCAGGAGAGGAGCCACCGCTTCCACCCTTAAATCCATCTAGGAGAGAGTGTTGATGTTCTAGGTGAGATTAAAACCCTTTCCCCCTGCTTTTTCTTACCCTCACAGTGCTCTGGGAAGAATTCAATCAGTATTTTTTGCTCAGCAAAGGGAGTTTAGGCATCCTCACCACCCTACACTCTCCCAGACCTGGCTCTTCCCTTTTGCTTCAAGGCAGAACTGCTGGAAGAACCTCATTGCTCTGTGGCATGCAGGCTGCCTGTTAGCCAGTGTGGGACATCTCTGAAGGAGATGTGACAACAGTGCATGGACCTGTTAGATGCCTGAAGCCAGGCTTTCAACTCTCAGCAGTTGCATCTGCCTTAATTTGCCAAAATTAAGATGCCAGAGATGCTCTCCTAAGAGGCAGAAGTAGTAGTGAGTTCACCAGGGTGCTGTTGTGCAGCCTGGAGCACTTGTGTTCCCTGAGTCACTGCAGATGCCACTCCCTCCACAGTGGCACAGAGCTTTAAAACCCTCTGAGCACCATGCATTTGCCTTGGGAGCTAAGAAGGCTCGGACATGTAGCTCATTAGCATGTTGCTGCCTGCAAAAAGCACATCTTTGACTTCTGACACCCCTCCCTCCTCCCCTCTGCGGCATTAAAATGCCTTGTGTGTGCTGCATCACCGATTTCCAACCCTGTGGTTGCTCTGCAATATTGATAATCTTGTATTTACCGGCAGCCATCTCATGGGTCTACAGTAAATTGTTTGCATGATGTAATTACCCCCTCAGATTCCTAATTCTCATCTGTAGGCTCACAGAAGTCATAGCATCATAGAATCATGGAATAGTTTGAAGTGGAAGGCACCTCAAAGGTCATCTAGTTCCAACCCTCCTGCCATGGCCAGGGACACATCCCACTAGACCAGGTTGCTCAAAGACCCATCCAACCTGGTCGTGAACACATCCAGTTCTGGGGCATCTACAACCTGCTGGGTCAACCTGTTCCAATGACTAACAACCCTAAAATGCGGAATGGTTCTAGGATAGGCCACCAATCCTATTAGGGACTGAAAAGCAAGACATATCCCACCAATCCTATTAGGGACTAAAAAGCAAGACATATCCCTAGTGTTTGCTACATGCAACAAACTCAATTTCAAACCCACTTCCTGCAAAAACTGCCCCGTTCACCCTCTTTCACCTCTCACAGCATCATTTTGGTGGCACAAAGCTGTCTTCTCCCACCCCACACGTCTTGGCATCCCTGCGTGCTCACCAAGTAGGGTTCCTACAGGAGCCAGGAAGCCCCTCCAGGGAGTCCTGAGGTTTGTTTGGGCAAGAATGTGAAAATATCAATGATTACAATCATTACTTCATCATGTGGCACCATGCAGAGCATCCGGGAACCATCCAAGGTTATACAAGAAGAGCGTATAAGAACCACACCCCAGGAAGGATTTGTTTGTATTTCCTATGCACAGCCTCTTAGGAAGAATAAAATGTCCTTTGCTTGCAAGTTTGATGATCAAGGTTGGATGAAAAGCTTGACCAGGATGCCACACATGAGCAAGAATTGATGGCTATTTTCAGAATAAGACTCTTCTACACGGGCTTAGCTCAGGTCGGGTCCAGCATCCTACTCCCTGTGTGTGCCAGTCTCTTATATGTCCAAATATTTTATGTCATTTGGAAAAATTCAAGGAAATTGATTTTTTTTGCGTTTTTCATGACAGGACTCCCTTCACTAAAGATGTTTAAATCACAGAATCACAGAATCGTTATGGTTGGAAAGGACCTCCAGGGTCATCAAGTCCAACCTTCTCCTAGCATCACTCTAACCACTACACCACTACACCATATCCTCTCTAACCACTACACCATATCCTCAAGCGCCGCATCTATTTGTTCTTTAAACACCTCCAGGGATGGTGACTCCACCACCTCTCTGGGCAGTCCATTCCAGTGCCTAACTACCCTCTCAGTGAAGAATTTCTTCCTAATATCTAATCTAAACCTCCCCTGACGCAACTTGAGGCCATTTCCCCTCGTCCCATCATTACTAATTTGAGAGAAGAGACCAACACCAGCCTCACTACAACCTCCTTTTAGGTAGTTGTAGAGGGCAATGAGGTCTCCTCTCAGTCTCCTCTTCTCCAGACTAAACAAACCCAGTTCCCTCAGCCGCTCTTCATAGGGCATGCTCTCCAGCCCTTTCACCAGCCTTGTTGCCCTTCTCTGTACCCGCTCCAGCACCTCAATGTCCTTCTTGTACTGTGGTGACCAAAACTGGACACAGTACTCAAGGTGCGGTCTCACGAGTGCCGAGTACAGGGGCACAATCACCTCCCTACTCCTGCTGGTCACACCGTTTCTGATACAGGCCAGGATGCCGTTGGCCTTCTTGGCCACCTGGGCACACTGCTGGCTCATGTTCAGCCGGCTGTCCACCAGCACCCCCAGATCCTTTTCCGCCAGGCAGCTCTCCAGCCACTCCTCCCCAAGCCTGTAGCGTTGCTGGGGGTTGTTGTGACCAAAGTGCATGACCCGGCACTTGGCTTTGTTAAACCTCATACAATTGACCTCAGCCCATCGCTCCAGCCTGTCCAGATCCCGCTGCAGAGCCTTCCTACCCTCAAGCAGATCGACACTTGTGCTTAATTTTGTGTCATCTGCAAATTTACTGAGGGTGCATTCAATTCCCTCGTCCAGGTCATTGATGAAGATATTAAACAAGACAGGTCCCAAAACTGAGCCCTGAGGGACACCGCTTGTGACCGGTTGCCAACTGGATTTCACTCCGTTCACTGCCATCGTCTGGGCTCGGCCAGCCAGCCAGTTTTTAACCCAGCGAAGAGTCCTCCTGTCTATGTCATGAGCTGCCAGCTTCTCCAGCAGAATGCTGTGGGAAACGGTGTCAAATGCCTTACTGAAGTCCAGATAGACAACATCTATGTTGTCTAGTGAAGCTAGGAGGATGCAACTGCTCCCAGGGAGCTCTGGGTCCTGCAATTGGATGAGGGAGGGAGAGCATGATGGCGATGCCATCATGGGAAGGTCATCCAGGTAGAAAGCACCAGGGACAATCATAGAATCATAGAATGTTTCAGGCTGGAAGGGATCCTCTAGAGGTCATCTAGTCCAACCTCCCTACACAAGTAGGGACATCTACCTAGGTCAGGTTGCTCAGAGCCCCATCAAGCCTGACCTTGAATGACTCCAGGGATGGGGCCTTCACCACCTCTCTGGGCAGCCCATTCCAGTGCTCTATGACGTTAAAGATTTTTTTTCCAGTATCCAACCTAAATCTATCCTTTCCTAGCTTAAAACCATTGCTCCTTGTCCTATCACTACAATAGTGAATTCACTACTTGTGAATAGATCTTCCCCTGCCTTCCTGTAGGTCCCCTTCAGCTACTGGAAGGTCAGTATAAGGTCCCCCCAGAGCCTTCTCTTCTCCAGGCTGAACAGATGAGGGAAGATGTAGGTTTTACATGGAACAAGGTGTGATTTCAACAGGCAAACCTGCTCCAGTATGGCTCAAGTCACCGCTGCAGCTGAAATATAGATCCAGGGCCAGACACTCATCTCAGACACTCAGGCTAACATCCAGACAACCTCCACTTGTTTAAAGCTCTCCTTCATCAAAGAGTGGTTGCAATGACCACCATGGCCATCGAAAGCTGTGGTCCCCTGGCACTGTTCCAGATGCTGCAATGACTTCCCTGCCACTGTTCTCGGCTTTAAGTGCCACTACAAGAAAATTGTGGCTCGACAGCAGCAATATCCCATCCGCTGACTAGATGATGCCCCTCGGTTTTCTAGAAGAAGAGCTGAAAACCCGCTCAGATCTGGGAGGTTTTGACTTGGGGATACTGAATACCCAACACTCAGCATGTCTTCCCAAGGACTGCCTGTGAGTATAGATTCATAGAATCATTAAGGTTGGAAAAGACCTCTAAGATCATCAAGTCCAGCTGTCAACCCAACACTACCATGATCACTAGACCATGCCCTGAAGTACCATGTTTACATGTTTTTTGAATGCCTTCAGGGATGGTGACTCCACCACTTCCCTGGGAAGCCTGTTTCAATGCTTAATCACTCTGCATGGATCTGCTAACCTGGATTATGGCCAAAGATTCTCCAGCCTCTACCTTGTCACCAAAGTATGGCTGGTACTGTATGTCCCATGGAATCATAGAGTCATAGAATCATAGAATCATTTAGGTTGGAAAAGACCTCTAGGATCATCTAGTCCAACCTTTGTCCAACATCTCCCTGACCCTTAGACCATGTCTCGAAGCAGCACATCTACCCTTTTTTTGAAAACCTCCAGGGATGGTGACTCCACCACTTCCCTGGGCAGCCTGTTCCAATGCCTAACCACTCTTTCAGTAAAGAAGTTCTTCCTGATATCCAATTTAAACCTCCCCTGCTGCAACTTGAGACCATTACCTCTTGTCCTGTTATTAGTTACTTGGGAGAAGAGACCAACACCAGCCTCACTACAACCTCCTTTTAGGTAGTTGCAGAGAGCAATGAGGTCTCCTCTCAGCCTCCTCTTCTCCAAGCTAAACAATTCCAGTTCGCTCAAGCACTCCTCATAAGACATATTCTCCAGACCTCTCATGAGCTTTGATGCCCTTCTCTGCACCTGCTCCAACACCTCAATGTCCTTCTTATCCTGTAGTGCCCAAAACTGGACACAGTGCTCAAGGTGAGGTCTCATGAGTGCCGAGTACAGGAGCACAATCACCTCCCTACTCCTGCTGGTCACACCATTTCTGACACAGGCCTTCTTGACCACCTGGGCACGCTGCTGGCTCATGTTCAGCTGGCTGTCCACCAGCACCCCCAGATCCTTTTCCACCAGGCAGCTTTCCAGCCATACTTCCCCAAGCCTGTAGAAAGGTGGAGAAATCTCCAAAACAGTGAAACTGGTTGGTTTTGGGAAAAGCATTCCTCTAATCCATGCAGCAGAGGACATGTTCAGCACATGGGGCTTAATGCCCTGACTGCAGCTGTGGCCGATGCAGGGAAGCAGATCAGATAACAATGCTCCCAAAGCTTTTTGTCTGAATTTTAACATCATTAAAATGTGGATAATCTCCTCCTCCATAAAAGCATAATCTCCCTCCAGGAGCCTCTTCAGCTGCTGCATTGAGCCAGAGCAATCCCAAGACCGGCTCTGAACTGAACCAGGAGATGGGGACAAAAAGCGGCACTTTGGAAACTCAACCTGGGGTCTGCAGGGATAGGGCAAAGCTGTAACGATGAAGCTGTGCTCCTAAAAAGCTGTCAGTGATTTATTTAATATGTGGTGTCCCCTCCGGTGCCGGTGCCAGTGCCATGCAATCCCAGCAGGAAGGACCGACAATTCCTTTTCTTGTTTTCTCCTTTGTTGTGAGTGTTTGGGAAGCTTAATGGTGAAATTTTTATTATTATTATTTTTTACTCTTGTAAGAAATGCCCACTGCAGCAGTCGAAGCTGGGAATCATCCATAGCACTTTGCCTGGTGTTATTTTGCCTTTTGTGAGTTTTTTTCTGCCAGCTCTTCGAGCACATGAAGAGGGTGGTTATAAAGAAGCACCCTTTCAGACAAGCATCAGGCATGGTGGTAAGAGATGGTGAGAGGAGCTCATTTCTTGCCTTCTGCACCCAGATCTCACCTTGTGCTCCTTTCCCTCAATGGATAGCAGCAGAAGTAAGATGAGCAGGTAGAAGTAAGCTGGAGCTGCCACATACTCCCACTTGCCCATGCTAAGCATCAACACCCTCAAAGTCCCAATTATCACACTATTTCACCTACTGGTGGCATTACCCAAGGTGCTGGCCTCTTGCTAACTCCCCCTTCATAGCATTGACACCAGCAGAGTCAGATTTTGCTCTCAGATAAGCAACATCCTCAGACTCTGCAAGACATCCCATCTCACCCTCTTTATTTCTATCTTCTTGCCTGGCATGTGCAAGTGACCCAGGATTTCTCCCAGACCTTCCCTGTTGCAAACACCTCCCTCTCTCCCTTGCTCCCTCCATCCCCATCATCTCTGATGAAAGACCTCCAGATATTTTTGGTATGGGGGAGAAAAAAGCTGAGGGAAAGGAAAGGAGAGGAAAAGTCAGCTCTGCTTTGGATCAGTGCATTGTTACTGAATGAGAAGGAGAGGGCTGCAGTGAATGTGCCCGCTGGAGCTGGCTGATCCATCCTCTGTCAAACACGGGGGTCCCTGTGGAGGAGCTGTCTAGCAAGGCCAGGCAGCTCTTGGTTATTTTTAGGAAGAGCTTCCCTCCTCTGTTGTCCCTTTCGTGCAGCAGGAAATCTTTCTTTGGATATTTTCTTTAAAAAAAAAAAAAAGCACAAAACAACCAAAAAAACACCTCATTTCCTGGAGTCTTCCTCTCCACCTCACTTCTTTCTTCCCATTTTCCCTGTTTTTTGACTTTTTTAAGGCATGACACTTGGCAGCTTTCACTCCGCTTACGGCTCCAATCCTTGCATGCCAGCTTGGGCCACAGCTGCATTCAAAGCTGCTGGATGGGATGAAGCAAATGCCCTGAGCTCTCTTCAGCATATGGAGAAAGTCTCCAAGAGATACCCTCATGCAGGTCCTGCCCCAAATGCCACGCAACACATGAAGTCATCCCATTGACTTTGGCCAACAATGACACTGGCCTTTGGGGCCCAGCAGGAGCACGTGCAGGCTCCTCTTCCACATCCATATGTTCCAGCCGGAAACATCAATTCTCTTTCTATAGGAAGGCAGGTTATCCTGGGGCAGAGGAAATGTTTCCTCTTCCCGGCAGGATGTTTGCAGGCAGTCCAGAGCAAGGTATGTATAGAAACCTCCAGAGGCAGCTGTACCTCAGTGGAGATTTCAGCAACTACCTCCCAGCAAACCGCCTGAATCAATGTTAGTGCCCTCAGTGCAGACTAGAGCCAGCTCCAGGAAAAAAAAGGAAATGCAAAAAATAACATCTTACCCTGGTCAAAATTAGGTAGAAGGTCCCCTACTAGCCACAGAGATCAATAAAGTTGGGAGGAATCCCTATGAGGAGATCTCTACACCTGGGACACCCTGAGTACAGGGAGATGGTGCCCAGATCTGGCCATAAGGGAGTTTTTATTCCTTGCTTCCACCTAATTTCACTTTTGAGTATGGAAAAGCAAATTTTCTCTGCAATTTTAAATTTTTTTTTAGATTTTTCTAAAAAAGCCAGTTAAAACAATTGAGTTCTCAGCCCTTCATTTAAAGCATAACTCCTGATGTGCAGCTCCCTAGGGTTCCAGACAAGCCTCTCTTCTCAGCTCTGGGCAAGGTACCTGACTTCAAGGTTTGCAAGCAAAACTTTAAAGAAAGTCCTTCAGCAGCCAGAAACTTCCCTCAGCTTCACAGAGAAGTTTCAGGAGCTCTTAGCCAAGAGCTTTGATTCCTCTTCTTATACAACACACCGAAGATTTCCTGGAGCGTTCTGGCATACGGCATTCGGAATACACAAAACAAACCCCAAAGAAATTCAGCGCTCAGGAAGGAGTTTTTCCCTTGCTGCTGCAAACTTCAATCCCAAATGTTGCATGAGGTCATTGGATAAATCAGACCCTTTTGGTCATCACATCACAGCCTCCAGCACTGCTTGACTGGTGGATGAAGCTGGACATGAGCCAACAATGCACACTTGCAGCTCAGAAGGCTGATTGCATCCTGGACTGCATCAACAGAAGTGTGGCTGGCAGATCGAAAGAGGTGATTCTGCCCCTCTGCTCTGGTGAGTCCTCACCTGGAGCACTGCATCCAGCTCTGGAACCCTCAACACAAGAAGGACATGGACCTGATGCACCAGGTCCAGAGGAGGGCCTGCAGCACCTCTCCTATGAAGACAGGCTGAGAGAGTTGGGCTTGTTCAGCCTGGAGAAGAGAAGGCTCTGAGAAGACCTTATAGCAGCCTTCCAGTACCTGAAGAGGGCCTAAAAGAGAGCTGGGGAGGGACTTTTTACAAGGTCATGTAGCAATAGGACAAGGGGCAATGGTTTTAAACTAGACAAGGGTAGATTTGGAGTAGACATTAGGAAGAAGCTGTTTACTATGAGGGAGGTGGAACAGTGGAACAGGTTTCCCAGGGAGGTGGTGGAGGCCCCATCCCTGGAGGCATTCAAGGCCAGGCTTGTTGAGGCTCTGAGCAACCTAATGTAGTTGGAGATGTCCCTGCAACCGGATGTAGTTGGAGATGTCCCCGCTGACTGTAGGACGGTTGGACTAGGTGACCTTTGAAGGTTCCTTCCAACCCAAACCATTACATGATTCCATGATTCTATGTTTGCATGAAGTGATAAAGTGTAGGCTGAGCAATAAGCTATTTTGGATGCTGAAAAAAACCTCTCTACTTATTTGGAACGTAGCTGTAATTATTTCATTTGCCCCTATTTCCCTGTCAACATGAATGCAGTCCCTGTGAGATCCAGCATGGTGCAGCTCTGCCACTCTTGCAATCTTTAGGGATGAAAACCAAGGAGTGAGAGGGGAAGGATGGGGAGACACAAGCTGTGCATACACTCCAAGTTTTGATACTTCAGGAAAAATGAAGTGAACCAGATATTTTAGAAATTTTCTGTGACACAAACAAAAATAAATCGTTTTGGAAAATGTCCCTTTTCTCTCTCTCTTTTTTTTTTTTTTTTTTTTTAAGAGTAGATCAGTCCTACGTCCTGTTACTCGACTGTGGGACATGCTGGTAGTGGTGCATAGCTGGTTTTACCACTAATGATGGGTCAGTCCGTCGAGGTTTATTTTAATTTTACGACCTTTACGAGAAACTCTTGTGTAGCAATGATTAAAATAGCAGCCGTCTCCTGTTTGTGCCGCGGCAAAACCATCTGACACCAACACAGACACCAGACCAGGATGAAAAACATCGCCCTTCCTAATTTATCACATAAACACCATTTGCCTAAACTCATCACCCCAAGCAGGTGTTGGATTGACCCAGTGCTCCTGGATCTCCCACCAAGCCCTGCCCATCATAGAAACATTTATGTTGGAAAAGACCTTTAAGATCATTGAGTCTATCTATGCAGGGGACTCAGCAGCATATTTTCCCACAGGGATTTGAAGAGCAGGGATAGGGAGGATGTCTTCATTTGTGGCAGGTGGCCAGAAGTCTCTTAGACATGATGTGCTTATTCACTGTATCTCCAGTTTCTGTCATACCCATCCCCAGGGCTGATCCTTGCCGTTGTCAGTGGGAAAACTCAGACCCACCAAACATTACCAAAGCCATTCTTCCTGCACGAATATTGCATCAGTCCTACATGAACATGGAGCACAGCACGTGGAAATATGAGTGAACAGTGGGGCTGTGGAAAGGGATGGAGACTTGCTTTGCTAGCCAAAATTGTTGTAAATGTATAATAATACGAAAGGACCAAGCACCTCCATAAGGAAAATAAGGTATCCCCTAGCACCAGTTTGGGACCTGCTCCTCCTTCCAACCATTGGCAGCTACAACCTGTAGTTGCCCCCTTTTTATTTTTGGCAGCATTCACGTGAATGAACTTCTGTTTGTGGAAAATTACATCACTTGGGCTGAAGGAGACTTCCTGCTTTTCTTCGTTTAATTATCTCATGACAGCTGTCTCTTTGCAACATGCTCGTTTTGGTATTTTGGTTTTCTCTATGTCAGTGGGATCAGCCGTTGAGGGTGTACACAGGCATGGGTCTGAGGGCATGAGAACAATGCTGCTTTCTTGGCTAAACTTTTCCTTCCTCATTGCTTCCCCCCAGACGACTGCTTTTGCCAGAACATACAAATTTAAGGGCAGCAGGTTGATGGGGACATTTCAAAGACTTCAGATCAGGTCCTACCCCAAATGCCATCCAATTCCACCCTGTTGACTCTCAGGTCCTGAGAACTTACACAAAAATGTGGAAAATCCACATCCTCTCAGCAAATCAAGCAACGAGCCCCTCTTTTGCAAGACTTGGGCCAAAATCCCAGATTTCAAGTCCTCCCAACTTCACACACCGTCACCAGCTCCATCATGCAGACATGCAGGTGCCTGGCTCTGAAGGCAGATGAGCTGCTGAACCAAAGGGCTTAAAAAAGTAACTGGGGACAGGTTTCAACCTCAGGAAGGCTTTGGATGCTTATGTAGCGCTAATGATAAGATAATTCAGAAAATATTTCAAACCTGACAATGTAACATACTAGCTCCGTCTGCAATTTAGTGCGTGTTAGCAGGTTTTTCATCGCCTTTCCCTTGCCATGATGGATTCCAAGCTCACCATTATTACAGCCATTACATGCTTGATTTTAATGGGGGGTGTTTGCAGCTGTCACAACGGGTTGAAAATATATTCTTTATGTCAAACTGCACAGGAGACATTTCCTCCTTGAGTCACTGACAGGTCACCTCCCCAAACCAATTAGCTAATTGTCTCCTATCACTCCCTGAAGAGCAAGAGAAATGAGTGACTCGCGAATGAACCCTGCCCATAGAAAATGCTTGTTCTTTCTCTCCCTCTCTAATTTTATTTTTTTTTTTCTAAACCTTAATTTAATCTGCCGGCCATTCCAACAAATGAGGCAGTGTGCCTGCTCATTCCTTTCACGCTGAGTCTCTGCCAGGCTGGGTTTTTTTGTTTTTGTAAATAAAGGGGAATAAAAATTAATAGTGTTACTTTCTTAGCATATCTAGACAACTTGCTGCAGCAAAGGGGGTCATCATCAACCATTAGCTCATGCCTGGGTCCCCCCCCAATCCTGCCATCAGCGATTCCCGGCTTTGACCCAACCCTCAAGAGCTGGCAAGACTCTTAATGGAAGGACACACTTGTGCCTGCTTTGGCTTCTGTCAGCGGGGTTAGAAAGTGTTACTTTACTTGGCAGAACTGCTCCTCAGGCAAAGCCCCTCTTGGTCGTTGGCTTCATGAGTGTACTGAGCTGTCGCTCTCACTTCTATCGCTCTTAGCTCTGCAAAAGCAAGAGCAAAGAGGGGGAAACAGAAAGAAAAGAAATTGCTCCTCGTCATGTATCAACTGAGTTGCACGTTGTGTTGTACAGAGGGGAGATGTGGCTTCATGCACAGCAACATGGAGAGAAGACCCATTTTCCTGGCACAGACAGGGATGTAAGTGGACCAGGAGACTGTAGGGGCAGCCATGGGGGCAAATCCTGAATGATAATAAACCCCTGTGTGTTGCTGAGCTCCACAAAGATGTCCTGTGCCTGCCCAGGGACATCTCTCCTGCTAGATGTTACTAGAGCACGAATATCATGCCTGAAATGCTCCAAGAAAGCTGAAATGTCTGTTGCAGCTATCACTATGTCACCTCAGCCTTCTGCAATCCCCTCTGTAGTAAGGCCCTTAAATCACCCTTGACTCACCTGATAGCCCTCTATGAGGAGATGATCAGCTTGATGAGAGCACAGGTGCTTCTTACTGGGATGTTAGTCGTGCTTTCTTTCAAAATATCTCACCTAAGTTCCTCATAAACTTGTGAAGTATGGGCTAGATAACTGGACAGTGAGGTGGGTCTCACTGGGGCTTGACTGGATGGAAAGCAGCTTTATCCACCAGACCAGGGGGGCCTGGTGGACACCAAGCTAATCATAAGCCAGCAAAGTATCCTCACACCAAAGAAAGTCACTAGTCTCCTGGGCTGTGTTAGGCTGAGTGTTGCCAGCAGGTTGAAGGAGGGGATCCTTCCCCTCTGCTCAGCCCTGGTGGGACACTTCCAGGGTCTGGGCTCCCTAGTATGAGAGAGACATGGGCATACTGGAAAGATTCCGGCAAAGGGCCACAGAAGTGATGAAGGGATTGGAGCATCTGACAAATGAGAGAGCCTGGAAGAAAAAGTTTCAGAGGGATCTCAATACCTGATGGAGGGTAATTAAAGATGACCAAGCCAAACTTTTCTCAGTGGTTCTCGCAGACAGGACAAGAGGCAATGGGCACAAAAGAAAAAGATAAGAAATTCCATTTAAACATATGAATGGAAACACTTTTTTAAACCGTGAGGATGATCAAACACTGGCACAGGCTGCCCAGAGAAGTGGAGGAGTCTCCACCCCTGGAGATACTCAAAATCCTAAGCAATCTGTACTTGGTGACCCTGCTTTAGGAAAGGGGTTGAACTCGGTGATTGCCAGAAGTCCCTTCCAGCCTCACTGACTCTGGGCTCTAGTGGATGATCTCCCCCATCGCATTTCCTACATCTTCCTTTCAAGCTGCTTGTCCTTTGCCTACAGTTGCAATACAAGATCCTCCGACCCTCCAACCTCTCAGTGCAACAGAGGGCTTGAGACCCTTGATGGAGGAGGAACGGAATGAAAACAGCAGGTCAGGAGTCAGCATGTCCCATGTGGATGCTGGGTACCCTGAAGGTACAAATTCAGCCCGATGCTTTGGCTTCGGCTTCGGCTTCTCCACTCTAAAAACTTGTGAAAATCATGATTCACCTGAAGCTTTGTCTTACAGGAATGTGGAAAGGATAAACAGAGTAAAGATCTTGATTTACAGAGGTACAGCTCTAACAGAGGTGGTAGGAATACATCTCAGATAGACAGAGATGGTTAGGACAGGGATGTGATCTGCTAATTCCTTTAGGCATTGATGGATTTGAAAGAAAACCAGCAGTCACCACAGCAGAAACACCCTATAAAATGACACTTGTTGGCTTTACTGGGTTTTTGAAAGGGTGGGAGGGAAGATGAAATAAACTGACAGCAGACAGCAAAATGTCTTCAGGTCAGGAGGAAAATGAAAGCAGTGAGGACTAATAAGGAAAAAGCCAGTCCTTGTGATGCTAGAAACACTCCTAACAGCTACAGATTTTAATCCTTATTTGAGCTCTCAGATGGGCTGAACTTGGCTTCCTGCAGCACCCTGACCCCCTTGGCAGCCACCCAGCTAGCCAGTGCTCAGTGGATGCTCATTAAATCGGCACCCAGAGGGTTAAGCACATTAGAAGAACCTGCCTTGACACATTGCTATCCACAGTCCCTTCTTTCCTTTGGAAAATGCTAAGTCACTCTTTAGCAAGAGGCCAGGCGAGAGGTTGCTTAGGAACTAAATTACTTCTCATTCTTAGACAGTGATGCTAGCTGGCACCCGGGGCGACATGGAAGTGTTTGGAGAGGGGCTGGAGCACTGGGAAAGCTGCAAGCAATGGGCTGCGGGGTCATCTCAAAGGTGAACACCAGCAGTAATCACTGCTCTCTGCTCCTCTAGTCAACCGCCCTGGGCTCCTGCAGGAAAACCTTGGGTTTGCTCCAGAAAAGCAACCCTAAAAAGTGAGAGAAGTCTAAATTAGGAAGGTTTTTGACAATATTAGAAGAGGTGGTGCATGAGCTCGGGTACAGTGTCAGGGTTTCTGCTGGGACTGTATCCAACAGGAGGAAGGAAGGATGTCTCAGGATGAGAGACCTTTCATCTAGGATTTCAAAACACTTCAGAGACCCAGATGACACGCAGTACTCAAGGTTGTATCTTCAAGTCACTCATAAGGCTGTCCTCCTTTAGGTAAAAACATCTCTGGAGAAGATTTTCATCTAAATGCTTTTAGGAAAAGTTAAAAGCCTTTTAGAGACCAGAATCACCCTGGAGGAACCTGCCGCTACAGCAGCTTCTTCAAAGGAAGTTGTGCCAGTGAGCCTGCCAGGTCCTCTCATCGTCTGCCCAAGGGAAGCTATTTCAAGGGAATCACATGAAGAACGACTGATGAGTCAACACTTTGGACCCGATGAAGCAATGAAAGCTGCAGAAAGGAGCAGAATGGTCAGATTTCCCCTGTGTGTGCTCCTGGGGAAAGCACTGGTTTAATTGAGCCATGCAGGAAAACTTCGGAAGTGGCAAGGTAGGGATACAAGAAGTGAAAGTCCCTTTCTCCCTCCCTGCTGAGACAGTCCAGCAGCTCGCGTTGACAGCTCTATTCAAGACCTTACACCATTAGTGCTTGACGTAAAACATGCCCGGATTCCAGGCTTTGTAGGAGAAGAAATCCCCCATTTTAGCCAGTAGTTCTTTGGGATGTTCAGTCTCTGGAGGCATAGGGCAGGAGGTGAGGCTGAGCTCAGGGATGAACAGAGAACCTCCGCATTGGGAGGGAGCTGCCAGAGATAAACTGTTGTTCCTGCACGATTTTCTAGATGACCGTAAGGGAGCTGGATGCCAGTCATCTGCTGGATTTCCCACCTATCTTTAGAGATCCATTTGAAAAGTCAGTCTAAACCCATTATACTCCAAGATGACATCTTACAACCACTGAGATTGGACTGGACTGTGCTGTGCTGCATCTTCATGCTATTGTCCAAGTTGGTCCCTTTTACCCCAGATCAGCTTTGTACTCTAGCAGATGGAGTTTCCCCCAAACTGCTTAAGCAATGAAACAAAAGACCCCCAAGGACAATGTTAGACATCTAATGATGCTTTCTGAGAAGCACCTTCAGAAGTTGGGGAGGGGATAAAAACAAGAAGAAAATCACACTACCAAACCAAATAATTAGTTTTCAAAAGACTTGGCTCCCTTCTCCATGTATCCCAGAGCCCAGCAGACCATCTCGAGGGAATAAATCTTCATTACAGGGACCACACTGGCACTTTACATGGGTGCAGAATCTATCACAGAAAGGTCAGGACACCTAGCTGTGCCATTTCACATGTCAGTTCGATACTGTTTTATGGAGTATTGTGGCTGTGTTCAGGATCCAGTGGAGTTTGGGAACAGATATGGTATGTCGTGTAGGCATCCTCTCCCATCCTGCAGAACTCAGATGAGAAGCACACGCTGAAGCAAAATTATTCCCTAATGGACAAAAACACGGCTCACCAACCCAAATGAGAAGGACACAGGGCCGGTAAGCTGGCCATCCCTCCAGTACCCCCACTGCCTCCCTCCCAAATTCCTGTGGACCACAGATTCATGTGGGACCACCATCTTTCACCCCAGGACAACCTCAGGCCAATCCCACAGAAGGCACAAGAGAAAATGTCAAGTCCCCAGGACAACCAACCAGAGCAGCTACAAACTAACTAGCTCATGGGATGTCCCGTCCTGGGCATGGCTTGTGCGTATAAAGGTCCCAGCTCTCCTCACCCACGAGTAGGCATCACAGCAGCCTCATGTATGGAGCCTCCTATATGGTGATTTGGTGCCTGCATCATGATCAAGTCAAGATGAGTCAGTTCACTATGAAATCCTCCTTGTATCAGCTTCAGGCCAGAAAACAAAATAACTGTCTAGAGAAAGAGCCTGAGAAGAATTCAGCTGGCTACGGCAGGTGCTTGGAACTCAGTGCAATATAAACTCTCATCTCCGTCTTTATCTGGGTCAGGGAATTTTTGGCCAAGGCTGCACAGATGTCAAGGACTAGCAGATGCAGCGGTGGTTCTGCATCACTAACTCTCCACCTTCCAGAGCAAAACCCTCAGGCTCACTTCACTCAGGTCCATTGCACCAGCTGGAGATGTAAGCTGGAGCCCTCCAGACTCCTGGGCGGTGTGAATTTGACTTCACAAGGTGGTTTGATGAGTGATTTGACTTCATCGTATAGGGAAAAGGATAAAGACAAAAGGCAACTACTTTCCACTCTGCTAACCCTCTGCCCTGTGCTAGATGTACCCATAATATTCTGGTTTTCTCTCAAAAAATGCTAAAATCCTGTGATTCCCTCTTTCTCTAACACTCCTCCCTCCTAGCAGCTGTCTCAGCATGCTCGGGATTTTCATTTAATACATTTTAACATCCCCCACCTTGCTACCAGCCAAGCTTCACAGTTCCTCTTCAGGATGCACCATCCCAGGGTAGACAAATCCATGTGCATCACTCCTCATCCACATTCCCACGGGGTTAGAGGGTATTTATTTCTCAACCTCTTGCCACCACACAAACCCAAGGAAGTGTTTAGCAGGGATTCGATTTGGACATCAGCGCCTGCAACCGGCTTCACCAAACAGCACCGCATCACCATTTTCCCTTCAAGAACCACTCTGCTGACCCCAGCTCATGGCAAAGGGTGGAAACCATCTGCCCAGACTTCCAAGCTGTTCCCCAAGCAACCCTCTTTTGCCTGCCAAAGGCAGCTCACATCTGCGGGGCTGCGTCTGCTGCGCTGACAGCCGGCGTACCAACCCTGCTCCCCACAAAGGGCATGGGAAAAGGCAGCAGGGATGGTACACAAAAATGTGTGGCCAGGAACGTGGCAGGGGAAGGAGTGGGAGAGTTTGACATGAGATTTCTTTGCTCAGCATCTTGTCTCTGGATGAAGCAATGCCTCACTTGTGGAGGGCAGCAGAGAGGAGCTTGTGTGCAAGAATAAAT
>VZZY01007083.1:138186-160121 GCA_013400335.1 Eurystomus gularis | reverse complement strand
TTGGGGGGGGGGGGAAGCCCTTTGCTCCCCAGTTTTAAAGTCCAGAAGCCAACTTTTCTTGCATTTTAGAATCACAGAATCCCAGAATGGTTTAGGTTGGAAGAGACCTTAAAGATCATCTAGTTCCAACCCCCCTGCCATAGGCAGGGACACCTCCCACTAGACCAGGTTGTTCAAAGCCCCATCCAGCATGATCCTGAACACTTCCAGTGTTCAAGGGAAGGGGAGGGGGCATCCACAAATTCTCTTGTCCCTTTTTCCCCCACAGTGATCCCACATGGGGCAAGGAAAGAGGACTCAGCATGACACTCCAGCCCATTTCCTCATGCAGGGACTTCTAGGGGTCACAGGAAGAGGACAGGCAGTCACCCTGGGGACAATGGTAGCTTAAGGTAGAGGTTTTAGATGAAGCTTTTAAAGGTTTCCTTAGACTCTGCCATCTTCACGCTTGTTCATCTGAAGTAGTAGTATGAAAAAGAGGAAAAACAGGCTGGGAGAAACTGCATCAGGCAGAAAAGGTTTCCCTTCCTCGTATTCACACAGCCCTGCATCCATCTGAAAGGCATCACCCTCACCCTCCTCATATGATTCCCAAGCTCTCAGATATGCTTAAAAAACAGAAAGAAAGTGAAAAAAAAAACCAACCCAACCAAAAAAACCCCACCACTCAGCAAGGAATATACTACAAGGACACATGTTTTTGTGCTCACTTGAGCTAAACCTCCTCCACAATTTTTCCTTTAGCCAAGTGTTTCTGAGTAGGAGCGCTGGAAAAATAAACTCCCCCGGCACAGCAGGACGCGGGCGGGCAGCGGAGCCCAGCCCCGGGAGCCCCTTCCCAGTCCCCTCTGCAACACAGGCTGTTGGCTGGAAGATGTTTACTGGGAACAAGTGCCTATTGTCCCCTGTCAGGCCTGAGAGGCAGCTCAGTGGGGTAAAAGTAGAATAAAGCATGACTTCAGCCTTCCTCTTCGCCCTCTTGGCTTTACTTCTACCTTCCAAGCCTGCATAAAGCCCTGACTTTGGTCCTTCTGCCTGCATGGCTTCTAAACCTAGATAGGTAGCTCTGAAATGATACCTCAAGAAAATCCTTATCATGTTCATCTCCAGAATAGGTCTCTCCTATCAATATTAATTTTCCCTTTTTCACCTTGCAGCACTGCTCCAGCTGACCTCAGGCTGGGTGGTTTTAGGTGGCACAATGAGAATCACAGAATGATAGAATACCAGGTTGAAAGGGACCTCAGGGATCATTTAGTCCAATCTTTCAAGGTAAAAACATATTTTAAGTGAGGTGGCCCAGCACTCTGTCAAGCTGAATCTTAAAACTGTCCAATGTAGGGGAATCCGCCACTTCCCTTGGGAGACTATTCCAATATCTAATTGTTTTCATGGTGAAAAATTTTCTTCTGGAGTCCAACTGGAATCTCCCCAGGAGTAACTCGTACCCATTCCCCCGTGTTTTCTCCATGTGACTCCTTGTAAAAAGGGAGTCTCCATCTTCTTGGTAGCCACACTTTATGCACTGGTAGGGAGGGAGCGAGGCGTGTTGCAGGATTGAAGGTGATGTGGAAGCCAGCAGGTTTGCTGGAATAAACACATGGGCAGCACCTGGTTTCCAAGGCAGGGCTGAAGTGGTTCAAACCAAGCGTGTGCCAATGATTGCAAGGTCCAAACTGCCTTTTAGGAAGAAATCACGCCCAGCTCTGTCAGGGCATGCCTGCAGCTGATGCCCATCTGGTTTCTTCGGTGCCTCTGATTCCCCATGTGGGATAAATACACTGATTTCTCCAAGGCGACAGCTTCTGTGGTCCTTGCGTGACATTTGTTGCACATATGCCAATTAATACTAATAAATATGCCAGTGCTATTGCCGAAAGGATACACAGAGCGATAAAAAACAAACAGCACTTAGGAAGGACAAGGAGAATAAAAGATGGCAAAGGAAAGCAGTCGCGTGGATTTAATGATCTGAGAGCAAACTGGAGGAACTAATGGCCCTTTTTTCACGATGTAGTTAAGCTTATGAATATTGAAAACCTTGCTGAAAACTCCTCTGGCAGGGAGAACCACAGCACGTCTAACAAGTTAAGAGAAAAATTAGCAGCCGCTTTCCCTGGGGAAACAGGAACACTATTAGAGGCTGGCTCATAAAAAGGGCCACGAGGATGAGAAAACCCTATTATTCCTATTATTTTCAATGTCCTGCTGTGGGATGAAAGCTGGAGTGAGCATGAAACCCCAGCATCCCTGGGGCAAAAGTCCCCAGAAGCCAAATTCTACTCAGGCTCAGCAGCATCCACCCCATCCTCATCCCCCCACCAGGCTCCCTCCCTGAGCGCCCGTGGAGGGTGATGGTCAAGGGCTCTGCAAATGCATCATGGAGCCATTTCAAGCCAGACAAGGACTCCGAGCGCATATTGATCCATTTTATTTCCAGGAGACAAGGCCTTCCCCAGTGTTAAAAATAAACCCATAAAGGCTAATTCAGCGTATTGCAACAAGTGGGATGAATCCATCCAGGCAGACTGGTACTGCCTGGTGTTTTATCCTCTATATCCCTGCATCCTGAATCTGAACAAGCCATGCAGTTCAAGCTGCCACATGCAAATTTTCCCCCTGACCCTGCTCCAAAGCATCTGGACTTGCAATCAGTCCTTCTTAAAGCCGGTTCCTTTGAATTTACAGTCTGCCATCAAACTAGTCTAATTAATGCAACAGGAAGATTAGGTTCACCTTGGCTTTGTCTAATGCTAGGTACCAGCAAATCTGCATGAGAGGAGGTGGAGCCTTTGGTGTGTCCAGCTCTGGAGTCCTCAGCACAGGAGAGACATGGACTTGTTGGAGAGGGGCCAGAGGAGGCCACAGCAATGATGGGAGGGCTGGAAGCCCTCTGCTGTGAGGCCAGGCTGAGAGAGTTGGGGTTGTTCAGCCTGGAGAAGAGAAGGCTCCAGGGATACCTTCTTGTGGCCTTTCAGTACTTAAAGGGGCCGATCAGAAAGATGGAAATAATCTTTTTAGCAGGGCCTGCTGTGACAGGATAAGGGGTGGTGGTTTTAAACAAAAAGAGAGAAATTTAGACTAGAGAGAAGGAAGAATTTTTTTACAGTCAGGGTGGTGAGACCCTGGCCCAGGTTGCCCAGAGAGGTGGTTGATGCCCCATCCCTTGAAACATTCCAGGTGAGGTTAGGCGGGGCTCTGAGCAATTCCTGCTCAGTGCAGGAAGGTTGAACTAGATGACCTTTAAAGGTCCCTTCTAACCCAAAACATTCTATGATTCTGTGATTTGGGACAGATGTTGCCCAAAGCATGGCCCAAGCAATTCCTGGGAGTGGGCACAGTCTCCAGTTCATTTTGGGGAGGATATTAAAACGCTCATTTTGCCTTAGAGCAGTATTGCTCTGGCATCAGTACTAATCTCTTGAGGGTACTTCTCCAGTGCTGGAAGGAAGGATGGTGATTTCTACGCAAAATGGAACGACATAGTGAGATGAAGGCTGGTCACTGGGAAAGCTGATGCAGAAACCAGATTCACTGGAGAGAAATGTGCCCTTGCTGCTTGGCTGGAAGCAATTAATCAGACTCGTGGGGTCTCCAGGGGGATGTCTGCTTTCCTGGGAAGGCCAATGTTTAAAGAATCAAAAAGCAGACACAGCATTTCTGAGCTCCTTGGGAGTTTCCAAGCTTTTTTGGGGTCATTTTGGCTGTGTACATGATTTTTGGTTGCAAACCCTTGTGGTAACAGACCCAAATTCTTATCTTAATGGCAAAGACCAAAGATTTCCCACACGCTGACAAATGACCATGATTGTGGTTGTGTTTGTACGGGACCACAGGTGTAGGAAAGGAGTTCAGCAGCACCTTAATTTGATCAAAGGATTTTTCAGAGGTCATAGCAACCACATACTTGGTCCTGAAGCTTTACTGAAGTTTGGGCTGAATCCACCCAAAATCAATCAGCCTCACAGAATGGTTTGGGTTGGAAGGGACCTTAAAGATCATCTAGTTGCAACCCCTTTGCCATGGGCAGGGACGTTTTCATCTAGATAGGTTGCTCAAAGCCCCATCCAACCTGACCTTGGACAATTCCAGGGAGGAGGCATCCACAACTTCATCTCCACTCCCAGCAGCCATGCAGTGCTTGCTTTATTTATCCTCCCAGCTTTGGAATGCAGTTGATACTTGGTTCAGTTTAATAAACATAAGCCTGGTGGCGATGCACAATCTGTCCTCCATGCTTTCCTTGCCCCCCCCGGCCAAGAAGATGACGTCAACCACCTTCTTCTCATGGTTCAAGGGCTGGCAGCTCCATTGAGCCGCATGACTGCCCACACCACCACGAGCTCTGTCCTCTCACAGCTGGATGCTTGCAGGACTCTCCCGCTGTTTTCAAAAATGCTTTTTGGACGCAAACCCCCATGAAACACCACCCCTCTGTATTCAGGTTGCAGCTTCTACACCACTGCACGCTTCATGGGCTGGTACAGTACAGCTGAAAGTATTTTAGAAAATTACCTAAGTGTCTTTGAAGTCTGATAGTGGGATTTCTGCCAGCCAGGAACTGAATATAGGTCTCCAAAAGGTATTGCTTAGTTTATCTCCTCAAGACAGGAGAACAAAGGAGGTTTTAGAGAGGGACACATAGGTTGTGGAGAGCAGCATGCTATGGGCAGAGCTGAACTGCAATCCCAACATTGCTCTTGCATCAATATTCATCTGTTGATGGGATTTGTCTGGCGCTGGAGGGAAGTGTGGTGCTTTCCATGCAAAAATGGAAAGACAGAGTGATACGAAAGCTGGTCCAGCCACCTCCAGCTTAGAAGCAAACTCACACTTGCATGCAACAGGCAATACTCTCAATCTGCTAAGAAAAGCAGACACGGGCTGGGTAAACTGAAAGTGCCACCAGCAAACTCAAGCCCTGAGTCCCTCCTTGCTGATCTTTAAGCAGGTTAAAAAAAAGACAGCTGATTTTTATAAACCTCATTTGCTGCAGTACTCTAGGACCTGGCTTTTTATTACAAAACAGTAAAAAAGGACAGAAAAAAATAATCAGCCTTTTTGTTTGTTCATTTAATAAGAGCACTCAAACCACACAAACTGCTGAGATGACTGTCCTGGTTTCAGAGAGGATGGGTGTGGGTGGCACCTCTGGGCACAGAGGGGACGTTTGTATTGGCAGCCGAGGCAGAAAGCCTCCACACAACCTTGGGAAAAGGGAAGAAAAGAAAAAAAAAAAAGAAAGAAACAAAGAAAGAAAAAAAAAACCCACCCAGCAAATAAACAAAAGCATTCCTAATAAACTGGAAATGTCATCCTACATCAGGGATCACAAGATTGAGCCCAGAAAGGTCCAAGTGGCAAGAACACGCTGCTAAAAAACAGATGGGAAAAACAAGCTGGGAAAGGTTGGGACTGTGTTTCTGAACTTCTGTTCCCGACACAGGTTTCAGAGCTGGTGCTGGTGTGGCTGGGGAGACAGCAGGGTGGAATACCAGCCGCCTGCATCATCCCAGTAATCCTTGTGGAAACCTTATAGTGGGAGGATGGAGGAAAGGGTTTCACACTAAAATCTCTAATGAACTACTTCGGAAATGTAGATTTTTCCAGGCCAGGCTTGCCACACGTTGAGTTAGGTTAATAATACTGGGTTTTGGTATCTTGGCCTTGGCTTTGTGGACTTCTCCTTGGAACAGGGGGTTTCTCCTTGCTCTGTGTCAAGGTAGAGGTTCAGGCTGGGTTTGTGGGATTCTCTGCAGCATAGGTATGGCCACGTTAGTCTTTCCGTGCTCACTCCTCCTCATCTTAAGACAGACTTGCAGAGGTGGCTTTACTTAGTGCCATAAACCCAGGTCTTCAGCAAGAAAAACACAAGACACACACTGGGAAAAGTGGGTTCCTGCTGACAACCCACTGAATGGTAAGAATTAGAAGAAAAGGAGAAAGGAAGATTGAAATAAAACGGAGAGATGATGGTAGCAAAACATGCAGCCCACAGAGAGCTGTGGAGAGGAAACCTCCGAGTCCACTGCCTCCAGGCTCAGCCCATCGTCCCAAAGGAGAGCAGAGATAAAGCTCCTGCTGACAAACTCCTAAGATACACCAGATGGTATCAGCTATTCCTTGAGATGGTCAGAGACCTTCCAACATAGCAAAATAACAGAAGTTTGTTGTTTTTATTTGATGCAATGCCTTCCCCCAATTCTGAGCACATGAAGACAGAGATGGAGCCAACACAGCTCCAGATGCAAGGAGCTCTGTTTGGGGTTCACACTTTCCAGGAGCTCAGATGCATTCAAGCCAAGAGCTATTATTTATAGACAGAGGGTCTAGCCTGGAAGATCTCAAAATGTTTTGAGCTCCAAAACCTGGAAGATCTCAAAAATATTTGTAAATACTGGGGTTTGGCTCCAGTGCCTTTCTATGCAGGAGGGGTGTGGGGGAACACTTTCCAAAGTTCAAACCAAATTGTCTTCTGATATTTAACAAGTTCAACTGATTTCCTCTATTATTTTGCATTCCTTCATGCTCTAGGTTCCAGGAGATGCCCAAATATCCAAGCGCAAAGGCTGTCAGCACAGCTTTTCCAGCCCAGCAGGAAATAGGAGATATCTCCAGGGAGAGCCTATTTTTGGAGAGCTATCCAATTCCAAACTAAGCCTTCAAAATTTTGTTATTATTTGAATTAAGACAGCTGAGTAGGAGAGCCAAGGCACTCCCACAGCAGATCACATTGCTCCTCACACTGCCTGCTTCTCAGTGGTGGAAGGGAGGTCTTTGTATGGATGCAGGACATGGCTAGAAATCCACAGCTAAGGTGCTGGGGGTTTTTGACGTCTTGAGCTGACATGTGGGCACCTTGACATTTGGATGCAGTTGTTTTTAAATTTCAAAAAACAGTTGTTAATTCTGCACAACTTGCATGAGGCCAAGATGGATGGAGACGACTATTTTCTCTCTTACCCAAAATATTCCAAGTGAAAAGCCTGTATATGACAAAGAATTGCATTACAATAGCTTTGCACATCATCCAACACACCTGTAGTATCAGCAGCCAGGAGCAGGACGGCCCAGAGCCCCACTGCTGAGCAGCTAGGTTACACTAAATTGCGTCATCCAGTGTTGGCTTTTTTTTTTTCTTTTACAACTAATATTTTATATGTTAGAAAACATTTAATGGCCATCCTTCATCTTATTTCTTCAGATTAAAAAGTCAAAACAGAAACACTGGGGAGTATGTGATAAAAAAACCCAACAACTAAAACCCCCTCAGCTAAATTTAATATCTATTAGAATCCTTAGTCACAATGGAAACATATTTATAACCACAAACCACCACTAAATTATCTAAACAGCCTCTAGCTGTTGAGTTGATGGCCAAAGCAGCACAGTAAATTACCATCTCACCGTACAAAATTACACGCATCGCTGTTATACCGCGTTTCAGTCCTAGCCTCTCAAAAGCAGGGCAAGACTTACTCTTATTACCCAACTGAGGTCACCTGCCAGGGCACACATGGGCACCACCAAGTCTTTACTCCCAAAACAGAGTAAATCCACAATTTTTTGCAATGTGGTGCAAACCCACAATGAACGAGGTCCTGGTGACAACTGCTCGCCTTTTCCCCCTCCTTTCCCATGTCTGATTGACTTTCCGGTCATCAGATCTCCCTGTCTCAGCCAAACTGAGTTTTTAAACAGGCTGAATTCCCTCTTAACCTCATCCACTAGACTTCAAGGCAAGGCATGCACAAGGTGAACTTGGCTTAGAAAAATCGGACTTTCTCAACACAAGACTGCAGGGACAGAGCACACCGGGATACAGCTTAGAAATGGGTGAGATGAAGAAAGAACTGGATGTTGGTGGCCAGTTCCTAGCTCTGTGATGGACTTGTTGCAGACCCCAAAAGATTAACCTAATACATGTATGCTTTAATCTCCTATTTATAAAGCAAGGACTGCAAAGATCTCAGCATCCAGCATCCAACCTGGCAACACGAGGGTCGTCTTTCTTTTGGAAACTCATTGGGTGTTCAACCCCTTGCACCAATTCTCTGCTTTGCTGGGATGTGCAAGACTAAAGTCATCTGTGTTTGCAACCCACCTCTTTGCTGTGATGCCAAGACCCTGTAATATTCAGGGTGGATGGATGAACATTAGTGAGAGAGTCAAAAGTGCAAGCACCAAACCTTGGAGGTAAGAAAATGAACTCAAGCCCAGCCCCACGCCCCTGGGCTTCGGGTACAAAAGGATAAAGTGTGAAACTGGGAGAAGCAGATATGATAATATCCAGGAATATCCACAGACTGGGAGTGGATATCTGAGATACAACTTGGAGAGCACTGCAGCTGAGTTTCTGATCATGCTTTGGTATTTGGCTTTCTAGCACACTGATTTTTTATTTTTTTTTAATAAATATAATTGGTCAAAACTCTCTGATGCTTTGAAGGAAACAAATCGAAGGTTTTGACCAGGCCCTTCTACACTGAAGGAAGAAGAACAAACTGCTGGTTCAGCAGTAATGCACGCAGCAGAGGGACCACGATTCAGGCTATAGTTGTTTAGTGAGAGG
Source organism: Eurystomus gularis (assembly GCA_013400335.1). Taxonomy (NCBI): domain Eukaryota; kingdom Metazoa; phylum Chordata; class Aves; order Coraciiformes; family Coraciidae; genus Eurystomus; species Eurystomus gularis. The sequence goes on along the minus strand of VZZY01007083.1, from coordinate 151,549 downwards.
CCTCAGGTACAAAGAAAAGCAAAGAATAGCCTTTAAAGGCTCTTCTTCTTAATAAAAGATGCAAATCTTGACGCTTCTCATCCCCAAGTGGTACTCAACTACTCGATCCTATCTGAAATTACAAGTGCGTCAGAGCAGCAGGTCCACGCTTCACCCCACCTAGCCTTAATGACGGCACTTAACTGCATCAAGTGGGTCATGGCAGACTCTTCCAAGAAGCAGGATGGACAGAGAAACATCATGAACAGAGTATTTTCACCAAACACCCTAGCTGATACTCATACAAAAAGTCTTATAAACATCCTACACATCTCACATCCTTTTTTCAGTTCCAACCCAGACGAATGCATGAGGTCATTTCCATCTGCCCCAAGACATTTTTAGCCCCACTGTGAACATCTAACACCTACTGCTGAGCACAGAGTATTTTATGAAGCGCCATCCACGACACTAACTTGTAAGACGTCCTGCCTTCTGCTGCACGTGAAGTGCCTTCAGTATTTTAAAAACCTCACGACCTTCTTCTCTACACATGACTCCACCTTCAAGCCTCACTCCTTGGTACACCTCCCTGTGACAGTACATGATACATCAGCTTGTCTGCATGCCAGCTGGCTGTACTGATTTGATGCTAAAAAGAGTGTATTGATTGATTCCCTGTTGAAGCCTCGGCCAACATGTTTTGCAAGTGTTTGAGACAACGGCCTGATCCTTTCAGGCCCTCCCTCCAGTTGGCTTCGAAGGACATGCAAGGCAGTAGCTCAAAGCATGGATGGCTGTGGGAAAGACTCCATGGGTATGGTGCTGGATCTAGCTAGTCCTGGACCAAAGTACATGCTGTTGCAGGAGGAAACTCTGAAAAGCAGGTAGAAGGGGTCTCTAGGAAAGGCTTGTCCTCGAGTGTTTGGTTTAAATCTCAAAACACCAATTTTGTTCCTTTCTAGTGTTTTCTTCATGGTGTCACCTTCTACCATTGCAGATACTCGCATCACTCATGTCTCATCTCTTTTAAAAGGTGCAAATTCAGACTCAGCAGGAGGAGGAATATTTCTTCTCTATCACACATCTATAGCAGAGGCAGATCTCACTGCAGAGACAAAAAGATCTTGCAAGCTTTAATGTCTGTGACCAGTTCCCCTTCTACTTTTGATGCTGAGAGATCAGAAACATCTGATCACTTCTCCTGAGTGCAAATCTCACCTCTTCATGAGCAGGTTCAGGTGACGGGGTGGGACACCCACCACTTGTAATCAGACCCCACTGTGCTTTGGTGATTTAAAGCAGGCCTGTGGAGAAGGACTTGGGGATGCTGGGGGGGTGAAAAGCTGGAGATGAGCCGGCAATGTGCACTCACAGCCCAGAAGCCAATGTCCTCCCGGGCTGCATCCCCAGCAGCGTGGGCAGCAGGGCGAGGGAGGGGATCCTGCCCCTCTGCTGCGCTCCGGGGAGACCCCCCTGCAGTGCTGGGGCCAGCTCTGGAGTCCTCAGCATAAAAAGACATGGATCTGCTTGGGCAGGTCCAGATGAGAGCCATGAAGATGATCACAAGGCTGGAACCCCTTTGCTGTGAGGCCAAGCTGAGAGAGTCGGGGTTGTTCAGCCTGAGGAAGGTAAGGCTCTGAGGAGACCTTCTTGTGGCCTTTCAGTACTTCAAGGGGCCTATAGGAAAGATGGGGTGGGACTCTTTATCAGGGAGTGTAGTGATAGGACAAGGGGTAATGGTTTCAAACTGAAAGAGCAGATATTTAGATAAGATATTAGGAAGAAATTCCTTATGCAATGGTGGTGAGATGCTAGCACAGGTTGCCCAGGGAAGCTGTAGATGCCCCATCCCTGGAAATGCTCAAGGCCAGGTTGGATGGGGCTTTGAGCAGCCTGGTCTAGTGGGAGGCGTCCCTGCCCATGGCGGGGTAGGAGGGGGAGTGGTGGAACTAGATGGTCTTTAAAGTCCCTTCCAACACAAACCATTCTATGATGTGCCAAATACTTTGGGCTTCCTCCTGGGAGAAGTACCTTGGGGTGGTCCTGTAAGAAATCTCACAAGCTAGGCTAAAATGCTGGTTCCCCTCTGGATGGACGGCAGCCCTGCAGGCTTTTATCAGGGCACTTTCTCATTCATTTTCTTTGGAAGGTGACTGTCCTTTGCTGTTCTGGAGGCCTGTTGTGCAAAGCTTTCCCAGGCTCCTAATCACACCCGTCACTCTTCTCCAAAGACTCTGGTGTCAGGGGTCCACCCACACACACATTGCTGCAGGATAAAGTCCTAATCACTGGCAGGAAGCACAGAGGGCTCAGAGAGGGACCTGCACAGCCAGGGTTCCGTTCAAACCTCAATCCCCAGTTTCAAGCTTTAAAGAGGGACCAGCCTGCACCATTTCTCAGCATCTCCTCTGCTCAGCTCAACCAGAAGGACCCCACACACTCCTTGTCATTCCCTACATCCCATCTTCTTTTTCTTCTTTCATTTAATTTATTCCCTTCCCTCAAAGGCTTTAAGCCTGCTCCAATCACAGACCCCTCACTGTCTACACAGCTGCCACCACGGATAATGTAAGGCCAGGCTGGAGGTAGCAGCAGGGCCAGCTCTGCTCCCCTCTCTCCCACCACCCCAGCCCTGTGCCCTGACCCCCAAAACAATGAGCCCTTCTATTCCCCACCACCTCGTTGGAAACTCCGGTCTGACGTGACGTGCGGTGGACAGCGGGTGAGGGAGGCAGGGAAGGCAAGAGGGAGGGAGGACACAAGCATCAAGTCATCAATTCCTCTTGGGTCAAAGCACACAAGGTTTTCCTAGGAGCTTCCTATCTGGATGAATTTGTTTAGGAACAACATAGAGACCCAGAATCCAGTGTGGTGGCACGGAAGCAGAGCAGCTATTTTCTGCCATCAATAAGCCAGAAAGGGCATTTATTGCGTTTGCCCCTTCCTGTGCTGGGTGGCTCTCAAGCACAGCACCCATGTGAGAAGGAAGGCGATCCGGAGGTGCTGAGGTGGCCTCTATAGGGGTGGTAAGGGGAACTTGGCAAGGGAAAGGCAACTACGGAGAACCAAAACCCTGAGCTGAATTACATGGCCTATCTTCCCTTTTCCATGGGGCACTGTTTTGAGCCAAGAGCATCCAAGCAGAAGTCAAACCCCACACACCCCCCCTGCAAATATACAACAAAAAAACCCCCGAAGACACTTAAATAACTATGTGGCCAAAGATCTGCAGAACAGATTGGTAGCAATGACTAAAAACCCCATTTAGCATGATTACTGACATTACTATTAGAAAAAAAAAAGGCAGAGAAACCTAAGTATTGCCCCATTCAACAGCACCACACAGCGCCAGACCCACAATGTACATCTGACACAGTGCTTGGAAGCTGGAAATTTAGACGACACCTCAGTGTCACCAGAAAAGAGAAGGCAAAGGAAGGTTTATTAATCAGTTTTGGAAACAAGACACAATCCCTGCTTGGGTTATTATGTTAAATGGCCAAGAAGTTTCTTTAGCATCCTTTGGCAGCCATGCTCAAGTCCATGGGGATGTTCAGAAGGTCAGCGAGGAACCTGAATGGGCGAGGCAGGAGCTGTGATCATCAGCAAACCTCCATCGCTGAAAATCTACAAAATTCAAAAGACCACAAATCTTTGACTCAAAATGTTATTTCCATCTTACCATATGGATGCAGGAGCTGGAACTCCACCAAAGAGATGTCTGAATGCCTTCCAAAGCAAACGCCTTGGGAAAATACCAGGTTTAAGCGGAATAAGATGCATAACAAGTACCAAGACGTTATTAGGCCAGCATCTTAGATCCAGGAGACATGATGGAAATCTTTTGGATGTGTCCAAAAGGTGTTAGGAAGCAAAATAAATAATAAATAATAGTAGAGAAAAAAGAACAGAAGACATTTCTGTCAATAGATTACAGGAAAAAGAGAGTCAGAACACACGGGATTTAAAAATTCAGAGGCCACATGAAGAAGAGTCCAGAGCAGGCAGAGATGGAAAAGCTTTCCAAGTAATGGAAAGGAAGAAACAATGTGAACACTTAATACAGAAACGTCTAAGAGCTGTTCTCAACTGGTCCTGTCTTAAAGCCAGATTTAAACTATAAATAAAAATGTCCCATTTCTGGCCCAAGAGTGAACCTCCTATCCTGAACAGGCATCATTTGGGGTTGAGAACATTCCTATTCAGACGGAGAAATTCATTTCTAGGTATTAGTGTCATGCAGACAACCAGACTGATGCAAGATTTCCCAGAATCTAACCTTCTCCCAGATCCTAACCTTCTCCAGGAAAACTACGCAAGAGCTCAGAAAAAAACAGGAACCGAATACAAAAAGACAAATCCAGAGATGAAATCTGCTCTCCCCCACCCCCCCTAGTTGCTGGCATCAAATTATTCCAGATTCATTGGAGAAACAGGCACCGCTGGCTGACTTACACAGCAAGAAACATATGCTCCCAGTCTTTTCCTCCCGGTCTTTAAAGGCACAGCTTGCAGGCTACAGATGACTATGAAGAAGTTTTTTTTTTGACCAAGGCTCATTTCTATCTATTTTTAAATTTATTTTTAATTTTCAGTTTAAACACAGCACATATTTAAGTTGCTGTGTGGCTAGACATGATTGATGACATAGGTATGACTGCATGGTGCAGGTTTGCATGTTGACCTTGAGCAATTCTTCTCTTGTACATTTTAAAGCCAGGTGGTTGCAGGCATGTCTTTGGTCTGAGTGTGCTGGCCAGGAGGCGTGCATACAGCCTGGATCCCTTCTCGAAATCTCAGGTCTGTTCTCCATGATTTTGGAATATTTGCCTTTCCTGTCGCTAATTGTGAAGGAGAAAGAGAAGGGATGCTCCACACTGACGGCATCTCAACAGCCTCACCTGTTCACTGCCAATTTGCTGCTGGTTTAACTTGTGGTAATGACAAAGCTGGTCTCACTTCAATCATAGAAACATAGAATCATAGAATGGTTTGGGTTGGATGAGACCTTTAAAGCTCATCTAGTTCAACCTCCCTGCAATAAGCAGGGACATCTTCAACTAGAGCTGGTTGCTCAGAGCCCCGGCCAACCTGGCCTTAAGTGTTTCCAAGGATGGGGCATTCTCCACCTCTGGCCAACCTGGGCCAGTGCCTCACCACCCTCATTGCAAAAATTTCTTACTTGTATCTAGTCTAAATCTCTCCTCTTTAAATTTAAAACTGTCACCTCTTGTCCTGTCACAACAGGCCCTGCTAAAAAGGCTGTCCCCATCTTTCTTTTCATTCCCTTTAAGTACTGAGAGACCATAATATGGCCCCCCCTAGAGCCTTCTCTTCTCCAGGCTGAGCAAGCCCAGCTCTCTCAGCCTGGCCTCACAGCAGAGGGCTCCCAGCCCTTGGATCATTTTTGTGGCCTCCTTTGGCCCTGCTCCAACAGGTTCATGTCTTTGACATGAACTTGGCACTTGGAAGCAAGGTGTTCAGGTGACGATCCAATTTCTCCAGATTAAGACCGAAAAAGCCTAAGGAGCAAACCCACCCATCCCTCTGTGAGAGCGAGACCTGGACCACTTCACACCAGCATTTCCAGGCTAGTAACTCTGAAAGCTTTTGCCTAAAAGCATCCAGCCATGGTGGGATATTAACACTGGTGTGCAAGAGTGTAAACAAGTCAGTTCTACACTGATGACTTCTCAGTTGGGATCAGAGGGTGGAAAAGGCAAACAAAAACCCAACCCAGCCTTTCCTTGCTTGGCTCCTTTCAAGCCCACAGTGCTGCGTGCTGGGGATGGACCAAAGATAAGGCACAGAGATCATCTGATGAGCAAACATGAACGAGAAGTTTTATTTCTCGTGCTATTTTAATTATTTGAACAGAATTACAGGAGCCATCGCTAGACTGTAAGGACAGTAAAAACTTTGGAGGGCAGGTCTGTCCCTTGCTTATTCATCTGCAAGAGGAATGCTACTGTAGATACTGCTTGGTGACCCATAGCAGAGATCCAGAATTTTCCAGGAGACTTTCCAGATGCTCAGCAGCTTTGGGAGGCTCTCCAAAGACAGGTGCCCCAGCTGGTGGCATGGGCCAGGCTGTCAACAGCCCTGATGGCAGGACCAGGCTTCCTGTTCACAGATCCTGAGGAGATCAATAACAGCCTGTATTTACATGACGCCTCCCGACCAAAAGATATGCTTAAGGTGTGCTGCAATTAAAATTCCATAAAACTACCCAGCCAAAGGACAGTGTGGCATAATAAGCATTTGCATATTATTGATTCTGGGCTTAACTTCTTTTTCCCAAATCCTTGGCAGGATGGGTCTATCCCAAGGTCAAGGGCTGAGAGGTGAAGGACAGGCTGTGCAGAATGGCAACGATAGCAGTTCAGAAACCTCCTTCAGCTCTATTGCTGCCCTCCATGCACCCTGGAGTAAATCAGTGTCTCTCTTCCTCATTTCTCCCACCTTCCAAGATAGGGAAAAACATACTTCATCAACAGTGTTAGGTGCTGTGAGATCCACCTAAGCATTGGAAGCCCCAGCCACAAGAAGGACACGGACCTGCGGCAGTAGGTCCAGAGAAGGGCCATGAAGATGATCAGAAGGCTAGAAGCCCTCTGATGTGAGGCCAGGCTGAGAGTGTTGGGGTTGCTCAGCCTGGAGAAGAGTCCAGGTAGACCTTATTGTGACCTTCTGGTATCTGAAGGGGGCCTACAAGAAAGCTTGGGAGGGACTTTTTACAGGGGCTTGTAGTGATAGGACAAGTGGTAATGGCCTCAAATTAGCACAGGGTATATTTAGATTAGAAGAAATTCTTCATTCTGAGGGTGGTGAGACACAGGAACAGGCTGAGACACAACACAGGGAGGTTGTGGATCCTCCACCACTGGAAGTGTTCAAGTTCATGCTGGATGGGCCTTTGAGCAACCTGGTCTATTGGGAGGTGTCCCTGCCCATTGCAATGGGGTTGGAACTAGATGATCTTTGAGGTCCCTTCCAACCCAAACCACTCTGTGATTATGAAAGGGAAGTGAGGCTTTAAAGACTTGAAAGGAGTACTGAAAGGAAGGGCAGCCTATATCAAAAGCAGTAATTTCCAAATCTTTTGGATCAACTCATCTTGGAGAGCCTCCAGATGACCTTGACACTCTTGCCGTCTAATCCCTGCTAGAAGTACTCTTGTACTTCTCTGGATCAGTTGAAATCCCTTTCCATAGTTTCAGACACACCCAGCAGCCTGCGAGCAGCTTGGACACCCCTGGCTCAGGTAGAAGTGATAAAGCCAAGCTGAATTCCCAGCTGCGGGAATTACCCTCAACACAAGTGCAGCTAAACCTCTGACTTGCTCCATGCTTCAGTTTCCCCATCTGACCAGACCCTTCAGGGCAGATGTGGTCTCACCAAACACCCAGCACATCGAGCCCAAATCCCAGTCACCTCAGATGCTACTGTAAGCCAAATAAATAATATTTGCTCTGCCTTTGAGTCACTACTATAAATTATGTGCTTCAGTCTGGTAAACACTATGACATCACCTCTTGCATCTGACACTTGCTAAAAAAATAAAAGAGAAAAAAAAAGGGTTTCAGTATCACTTCTGCTCTCTTCCAAAGAGAAACGAAGCCACCTTCCTGTTACACTTTCCTTAAACACTGTTTGTCTTTCTTAAGCTCAACCTGTGCTTTGTCACCATCCATCATTTACATCTACTGTGGACTTTGCCAGGACCATCAGCCAGCTCTGAAGTCATGACAGCTGAAAATTCACCCAAGCTGCCCCAGCAAAGCCAAAGCACCAGGAAAACTCACCGGTTTCTCTCCCCACACAACACATGGACTCCTTACTCTTTCAGGCACGCCCACCTCCATCAATGCAATGACTTGGCAAGACATATTGGTTAGTCCTGACCAGTCTGTGTTTCAACAGCTGAAGAGCTGCCCTTGCACAGCACTTCCCCCAGGTTGCTCATGTTGGTAGAAAACAAAGCAAGGACTGTCAACCTGCACGAGGAGCTGGGCTAAGGCAGCTACATTGCTTCCTAGATTGGTGGCTCTGCATTGTGCTGTGTCACAGAGGTATCAGAAATGTTGGTTTGGAGGCACCTCAGAAGGTCTCTAGTCCAACCTTGCATTTGAGATGTGACTACATCAGGTCAGCTGTGACTTTCTCTACCCAAATCTTGAAAAGCTCCAAAGACTGAGACCCTGCAGCCTATCTGGGAACCTGTGCCTCTACACCACAACCCTCTTACTGGAGGAGCTTCCCTAAGACCCAGCCTGAACCTCCAGAGCTGGTCTGTGGTTGTTGCCCCTTACTTTGTCACCTGCTACAAGCAAGAGGAGTTTGACTCTGGCATCTCCATAACCACCCTTCAAGTAGCTGCAAGTTATTAGATCAAGAGTACCACAATGACAATACACCACCATCTGACTGCTGCCAGAAAATGTTACAGTGGACAAAGGAACTCGAACAAAGTGACCCCAAGAGAAGGCTGCAGGGAAGAGGTTGCATGTTTTGACTCATCAGCAATGATGCAGCAGAGAAACAAGTTGTTGAGCATGACCTTTGTGCAGCATTGCACAAGAGAGGTGGTGCTGCAGGAGTGCTCATGGGCATTGCCCTTGTAAGTGGAATGCACCTCCTGACCTGCAAGACCTTCCCTGGTGGAGCAAATTTTCATCCCTCCTTTGAATCACGGGGCAGATGACAACAACTAAAATGTCTGATGGTCTTTTAAAATCAAGCCTGCAGATTACATGGGAGGAGCAGGGTGCAGCACAGCAGCTTGACACCTGGAATAAGATGCAAAGTCATGGAGTTCAGTGCTGTCAAAACTTTTTACAAAGAACTTGTTTGCACTGAGTCAGAGGGCTTCATCATAGAATCATCTGCTGAGTCCCGTCCACATGATGTGCCCTGAAGTCTCTTCGTAATCCCAGCTCAGGCTCAAAATCCGCTAATTCACCTACCCCAGCACTGGAAGGTACTTTTGGAGAATCTGTCAAACTTATTCCACTGCCTCAGAACAGGAAGCTTCAGCTCTCCTGAAGCACAGTTTGGCCAACCTGCCCTTCGAATCTTCCATCAATGGAGACTCTGAGCGCATCCCAAACCATCTGTTCCACTGCTCTGCTCCTCTGGCAATCAGAGGTTAGGAATTTTTTTCCTAACACTTGTTTCCCTTGCTGTGGCTCCAGCTCAACCTTTCTTGGCCTCCCACCGCTGACCACAGAGAACAGTTTACTCCCTTCCCCTTTGCAGGTACTTCGGACATTCTCAAGGACTGTTATTTCTCCTCTCAGCCCTCTCATCCCTAGACTAAACAACCTAATTTCCTTCAGTCTTCCCACGTTTTCTAGGTTCCTGCTCATTTTTTGGATGCTTTTCTCTGGAGCCTCTGTAACTGTCTCCTATTTTTGGGAGAGGGGAGCATCCTGAATCAGGCACGGCTCAGCTGAACATGAGTGCGACCCATTAAAATTCCTGAGAGAGAAGAGGGCAAGAACAGAGATCGCTTTGCTTAATACCCATTTTTTTGTATTTTGCTGCAGAATTTAAGGGATGTCCTTTCTTCTCCCTGCGAGAAAATTTCATCCCGATTAGCACCATGCCAAACTCCACCTAGTACCACCACCGTTTCTGCTCCAGCCATCCCACTTAAACCCATAACCCTGCATCCTCATTTAAGGAGGACATCCTTGCTATGCATCTTCAAGGGGGATACGAAAAATCTACTCCAGGGCCCTTCATCAGGGAGCTACCCCCAGGAACAGGGCTGCGGTCAGTAAATCAACCCATTACACCTCCCTTAACCTCTTGTCCTCATCCCATCGCAGATGAGCAGGTCTTCCAACGACCTTGATTAAACTGCTTCTGCTTGGCGTAAAAATGACCATTGATGCACAAAGCCCAGTCTCCCCTCAGTTAAACCAGTGCGGGGGAAAAAAACCCCAAAGCACTAAAGGATTGTAAAAGCTTTTGTTTTGAGAGGAGAAGCTTTTCTTTTAGTCAGGATTGTAGACATACATCTCAGCCAGAAAACACTCTGACCTCACGGCACGTAAATGAGCAGGCAAAGCGCACTGATGTAATGATAGGAAGCTCAGAGCTGCTCTACAGCGACAGTGGTTATTTTTCACATTGTTTTCTACCAGAGAGCCCAGCCCCAAGCCCCACCGTGCTGGGCAGCGGATAGACACAAAACATGGCTCTAATCCCACGTCTAAGTCGGGAGACAACAGACAGGCACGTCCAGCAGGAGAGCACCAGGAGACAGTGAGTCAGTACAGACCGGCACAACATGCGCTGGACTCGGCTCATCGGTCACACAGCGAAAGACAAGGGTTTTGTCTAGGGATTGGAAGGGGTTTTTTTTTTTATTTTTTTCATGGGTGTTTTAAGGAGGAGCCAGGAGAAGAATTAAAGGGTAGCTCTGTGCTTTGTGGCTGTGTACAAGGAGACCCTTCCATGCATGAAAGGGGAGAGGGTGGGGACAGAGTTTAATAGGGTCTGTAGCGCCAGGACAAGGAGTAATGGTTTTGAACTAAAGGAGGGTACATTTAGACTAGATATACGGAAGACATTTTTTACACTAAGGGTGGTGAAACACTGGCACAAGTTGCCCAGAGAGGTGGTCGATGCCCCATCCCTGGAAACATTCCAGGTGAGGTCGAACGAGGCTCTGAGCAACCTGCCCTAGTGGCAGATGTCCCTGGTCCCTGCAGGGGGGTTGGACGAGATGACCTTGAAAGGTCCCTTCCAACCCAAACCATTCTGTGACTCTATGAAGGCACAAAGTGTTTGTCTGAAAAAGAGGACCAAATGAGTGAACAATGGAGCTTGGCATCCCAAGCAGAACGGAGGTAGAAGGAGGAATTTTGGTTTCTCTGTTACTTTCGACCTTCAATTGTTTGGTTACCTTTTATTATGAATACTACAGTATCATCTATAGGGCTCATCTGAGAGCATGGCCAAACTTTCTAGGGTCTACATGAACCCCTGTTCCCAGTTATGAGGTGGAAAGGAGGCACAATTTGTCTCCACCTTGAAGCAGTCATCATTTGATCATTTGAATGTCCCCCAATGGAATAGAAACTCCCAACCCTGACAGTTCCCCAAGCACCGTACAAAGGGGTCCTACATAAAATATCCCACAATCTCAGATGAACGCAACCTCTGAAGTGAAACCAAGCAGATACTGCTGTAAATGCAGAATAACCCTGCGTGGATCAGGTGTGGAGAAGAGTCCCCTTCCCCAACTACTCTGGATGGAAGCTAGAACGAAAACGTAGCGCCTTCCCCTTCTGCCAAGGATCTCCTTGAAAAGTAAAAACAAAACAAAACCGAGCTTATAAAAGCACAGCATTTCAAGGACAGTGCCAGCAACACACCCATGTGCAGACACGTACATTTGAAATGCACTTGTCAAAGAAAGAATAAATCTATCATCTTGCCTGTGTCAATACAGGCAGAGCAGGAACTTCAAACTCGATTAGCAGCATCCTGCAGCCTGAGATTCCTCCTTTGAGGTCTCAAAGCAGAACATAAACCGAAGGCATAAGGAAAACAGCAAAGCCAGAGGCTCGGCGCCTTGCCTTTGAGTCCATACAAAAGCCAGCGTAACGGCGCGGTGGCTGGAAACCCGCCTTCTGTGCGTGAAAACCAGAGCCCAGCCAGGGGGGTTTGCTGCAGATGAAGGCAGGTTTTAGGAGAGCAAAGCCATCAGCCTCAACCACCCCCACCTGCTCTGAACCACCGTCGAAGAGAGCGACTTGATCAACGCATCAACACCTTGAATGCACGAGGCAGTTAGACAAATATTATTATATCAATAATGATGCATTAAAAAGCGATGGGATGGGGCACCACCAAGCGAAACACTCAGCCCAAGCTAAGGCAAACACTTTTGAGTCCAGCCACCGATGCAGGAAGCCGGTGCAACTGGTGTGACTGGAAGGGAAGTCCCGCTGACCACAGTGCCAGGACCGCTCCGGTGCAGAGATCCCCTCGAGTGACATCTGCCGAGCATCGCTTCCTGCCCCGCAGAGCCTGTGTGGGACGGCCGGGCACATCTCAGCACGGCCGCGCTTCCTCTTGGGGGAATGAGGATGTTTTGAAAGCATAGGTGGCTTGCAAAGCACTTTGGGATCTAGCTGGATGAAAAGCGCTCTTATGCACGTCGATAATTAGTGCTAACCACCAGAGTGTCACACCCTCGCGTTCAGCAGATTTATTCAGCTCTTGCTGGAATGCCGGAGCACAAGCTGGATATTCAGAAGGCGATGTGAGTGCCCTTTCTGCTGGGGAGCTAATGATGTTTGATGAGTTGAGGCCACTGGTGACTCAGGATCAGCAATTAGTTGATTTCTGCGGGAGGAAGGTGCTTTGCTCCATTAAGCTAAAAGCATCCTCCACAGTTCAGCGTGCACAAAGTCGTGCTGTCCATCTCCCGCAAAGCCTGCCTGCCTACACACATCAGGGGGGTGATATTTCCCGTGTAAACACCCAGCTTTACCTTTGGCTCACTACACTTGGGGGGACAGGGAGCGAGAGAACCAGATCCCCTCACAGCTCCATCTCGCAGCCAACCTGACTCTCCCTCGACGGGGATCACGCACACAAGGAAAGGATTGCCAAGAGCAACGAGGCACATAGGCTAATGCAAAGGGATGTGGCATCGCTGATATCTACCGGGCTGAGATTATTTTGGACAAGGCGAATAACACTGGACTACAAATTGGAGACCCCTCCGGCCCTGCCCTCGCCTGTGACAGGGGACTACAGACCTCCACTCTCTCTCCAGAGTACCCAGCAACGCTTCCATCCATCAATAACGGGCACTGGGGAGACATCAGCTGCACTTGTTCTGCTGCCGTTCCCAAAACGCACGCAGGCAAGCGCAACGGGACCAAAGGATGATGTGGCTGGTGGTGTCCCCTCCACCCAGGGTGGGAGAGCATCCAGCTTGGGAGAGCATCCAGCTCCCTCCCAGAGGCTGGGTCCCAGCCAAGCGAAGCCTGGCAGAGGTTGGTGAGCACAGTGGAGGAGTGGGACCCCGGCTTCATCCCGGGGAGCGATGTGCCGAGTCACAGGATGGCAACCAGCCGTAGGCACATCGCCGAGCTCCAGCGCTCGTGGCACACGGCGAGAGCGTCAGGCGGAGGGCTCAAAGAACGGTTATTTCTTCCAGTGAGTGGGGACTGTGACAGCGCTGGCATTTGGACCCTCTTTTTACAACTTCTTTGAAGTGTTTGATGCCGGCCGCTAATGACACAAAAGGCTATCGGAGCGCTCCCGGTGCTGGCTTCAAAGGCTTGGAACGTTCAATCATTAATAGGAACCGTGCGCGGGGAGGGGGGGAAGCGACCGTTATGGGGGTGCTGGA
>VZZY01007083.1:60172-137700 GCA_013400335.1 Eurystomus gularis | reverse complement strand
CGCCGCCGCCGCCGCCGCCGCCGCCGCCCGGCTGCGAGCGGGGAAGCAGGAAACTGGCTCCTTCCCCGGCTCACCACGCCTCCAGCCCGGCCCGGCGACTCGCCAGCCTGCTTTAAAGATACAAACCCCGCGGGGAACAGGGGCTGCCCGGCCCCCGGGAGGGGTTGCCTCTCATTCCTGCCCCCCCCCCCCCTCCCACTGTACCTCTGGAGAAACTTCACACGTACCGCAGCAGGTCGCCTGCACGGCAGCGCAGCGCTGCCTTCATCAAAATGACCCCCCCCTAAATAAAACCAGCCCTTCGTTGTAAGGTTGAATAACCCCAGGAGCCTTCCCCGCCCCGGATGGCAAAGGTCCTTCTCACCCCAAAAAGGAGAGGCTGGCTCTGGCCCCGCTGCGCCCAGGGGCTTGTTCGTGAGATGAAGGTGGCACAGGAAAACAAAGAGGTTGAGCAAAGAACAGCCAAACACCAGCAAAAAACCCTCCTGGAGGGGAAAAAAAAAAAATAAAAGGAAGAAAATAATTGAGGGGAATCGATAAAAGCTTCATATTTTATTATTGATTTTTAAATAATGGAGCTGTGCCCACTGAGAGGGGCTTTGGCCACCACAGGAGTTTCACGCGGAGAAGCCGCGTTTCGTATTACAGTGTATGATACCCCGGCTGAGATGAACTATCATCTTCCAGATCTTGAAACGCTGCACATTTAAAAGTCTGATCCTCTCCCCAGCTGAGGCAGCAATTAAACTTCCCTCCACAGCCCTACGAGTAGGATTATGCTCCAACCCACCTTTCACTGCACCCTTAAAATCAAAAACCTGGGCACAGGACCCATAAAAGTGGAGTCCTCCCAGCCCATGACACCCTGCCCACTTATTAGGAAAAGAGAGTTGTTTGCTGGTGATGGATTCCTAAGGCCTGTCTCTATACAGCAGCTCTGCCCCAAACCTGCTCGGGCACATTCGGTCATCCCTGCCTCAACTTCCCTGCCTGCCCAGCCTCCATGGGCAGGTCCCTCATTACATGTTTGTGCTGTCACTGGTGCAATAACAACTCCACACTGGCTGGATGCTCTGCGGTGTGTTAAACAACAACAATCTTTATAGAACGCTGCGTGCGCAGGGATCTTGCATCACTTCAGGACAGGGATTACGACTCGCGGTGCCTCTGAAAGGTAGGCATGACACCTCTTTTCAAGATGGGCACAGCACAGTGAAGCCATATGTTGTTTATCATCTCTGTGAATACATAAAGGAGGGGAATAACCCCTTAAAGAACAAGCATGTCATCTGTTAGGAATGTATTTTCTCAACAGCTTTGGGTTTTCTTTTTCTGCCAGTGAAATGCAAAGGCGAAAAAAGATCTTTCTACCTTTTCCCTGCCTGAAGGAAGAGCTCGATGCCATTCAAGCGCTGAGCGATCTCTGCACAGATGCTGGTTATAGTCAGATCAGCTTGGCCATCCCTGCCAGCATGGCAGGGGAGGATGAAGAGGCCGGTTCTGTGCTGGCACCAGCCAGCATTGCCTTATTGAGTGCACTGGAGCTCTATCAATCTACACTACGTGAGAGCGAGAGTCTCGCCCGCAAGCTCTCCTGGGTTAGGGGAACTTGGTGCATCTGCAGGGAAAACCACATCCTGGTGACCTGCATTTGAGAGATCTTCCCAAAAACCAGAGCAATTTCAGGGAGGCCAGTGACCTGCTGGGGATTTATAAAGACGCGGCCGAGAGCAGAGGATCGTGATTAACACGCAGGTACCGTGCAAAGCCATTCCCCGGTGCATGGTAATGTCTCACAGGTTAGGAAATGGCTCGTACTGACACCAATGCAAAGTGGTATCAGTGTGAAAACCAGTTGCAGAGAACCCTGTCTGCATTTTTATGTTAACAACTTTCACCACGCCGAGTTAAAATGCTTCATTTGGGCGATGGATGTTTAAAGAAATGCTCCATAATTACTATCATGTGGATTGGAACGAATTATTCTACATATTCTGTGACAGCCTTTGGTGTATTGCCCTCTTCCCTTGCTGTACTGTCCTTTCTCTCCGCTCATCCCCTATTCTGGATCACATGTACCAACCTGATTATATCACCAGATAGATCTGAACGGTGTCCAAGACATGAAGCACCCCTGTGATTTCTTTTTTATCATGCCTTTGGTGATGCCTGACACGTGTACCTGAGATTGCTGGGACTTTTGGATTGGAAACAGGCTGCATTTTCTGTACACTTCAATATGCTGCCATCTCAAATGTGAAATATAAGCTCTGTGCAGAGAAAGGCCTCGAAACAAAAGATGTTCCACGGGAACGTGCCTCCCCAGTTCCACCGTGGCTGGACGCAGGGTGGGAACAGCGAGTTAATTCTGGCATCGGGCCGTCAGATTACATATGATCCAATGCATGTAACATTACAATGCCTTATAACACTGGCCCTACTTAAGGCATTTGGTCAGGAAGACAAATAATACCCTTAGTGCCTCTAGGAGTTGAAGACGACGTATGTCATAAAGGCAGCTCTGATTTGGCAGCGCTTGCACGTTCGTAACAGTTTTACCAACTTCAAGCTGTTCCTCCAACCGGCAGCGGAGCCTGAACTCGGGCTGGCCCCAGCTGACTGCATAAATCTCCAGAGTCTGAGCTAGCAGCCAGCAGCCTTGGCGGAAAACTGTGAAGACCACATCCCCGTGTTGGAAAAATGCGATGAGGGAGTTAGACACAGCCATCGAGAATCCGTCTCTGCCAGCAGGAGCGACTGAAGAGGGAGCAGCAGAATTAGCAGGGATAGCAAGGGAGAAATTAGGAGACGCTGTGTAAGAAATCATATTCCTCACACAAGTGTAGGGCAGAAAGAAAAAACATTTTTCAGAGAAAAAGCCCTTGTGGCACGTGTTTAAAGTGCGGGGGTGCGTCAAAAAGTGACACTTTCTCCTGCAGAAACCTCCCGTGTTTTTCATCACGACCTTCAGTGTTCTTTACAGTTCTTGTCTGAAACTGAAATCAATGAAAAATCAGAACTTCTAAGAAAGAAACCACAATGCCCACTGCTGCTCCAGGTTTATCTCAATGGGCTGTGCCATCTACTGGCAGAAGGGAAGGCTGCAGGCAGAGGAATTCCCCTCCTCGCTCCCAGTCAAGTCGCTGGTGGAAGCCCAGGGATGGCTGGAGACACCGGGCATTTCCTGGGGATTAGGGACCAGCTGGCTGAAATGCTTTGGGCTACTCGCCCCAGCCAGGCACTAATCCCTTGGAAATGCCCCGCACTGAGGTTAATATAAACCGAAACATGCTGGGGGGTGAGGGGAAAGGCCTTAAATATCTGCCGTGCTGCTCAGTGCTACACGCCTGCTTCTCAATTCTGAGCAAATGCTCGGTCTCATGAGATCCAGCCCCACAACAATGTGACCTGACTTTATCTTCATGCAACAGTTCCTGCAGCAGAGATAGATGGAAGCAGCTTTTTTATTCTGTCAAGGATTTTCAAGGTTAAAAAGAAAATAACCACCCCTTTCAAGAACTTGAGTCTTTTTGAGCTTTCCAGCCCCTGTAAAAGAGCAAAGCAAACCCTGGAGAACTGCCACAGTGGAAGCCAAACCACAAGACGGTTGTCTCCTTCGCGTGACAGGCAGCTCCAGCAGCACCGGCTGCTTCCCATGAGTGGTGGGAATAGTAGCACAGGATGCTTTGATCAGATAATGAGAAGTTTCAAGCCTCTTCACAACAGTATTCTAGCAAAGATGGGGGCATCAGAGCTCTGATGCCTTAACAGAGACTCAAAAAAGAAAGAAAAGACGAACTTGCGGGTCAGCTGTGTTCAAGGTACACCTGCTCCCTTGGACTTGATGGTGCAGTTGCTAGTGGTGGTGATGGGAAAACAACAGATTAAACCTGCCTCATTCGCTCTCTGTTGGAGATCATGGCAAAAACCAGCACATCCCATCAAGAATGGATGTAGATGGCTGGGCAGCACAGGGAAGGAGATGGGGTGGTGAGCTGGACGGTGTCCCTGGACGCAGCCAGAGGACAGAATCACAGAATCGCTATGGAATCTTAAAAGACCTTTAAGATCATCGAGTCCAACTGTTGTCTATCTCTACCAGGCCCACTACTACACCATATCCTTGAGCACCCTATCTAGATCTCTTCTAAATAAATCCAGGGATGGCGATTCAACCACTTCCCTGGCCAGCCTGTTCCAGTCTTTGATAACCTTTCCGGTGTAGAAGTTTTTCCTCATGTCCAACCTAAACCTCCCCTGGTGTAACTTGACATCGTTTCCTCTTGTCCTATCACTTGTGACTTGTGAGAAGAGACCAGCACCCACCTCTCTACATCCTCCTTTCAGGTAGTTGTAGAGCCCAACAAGGTCTCCCTTGAGCCTCCTCTGCTTCAGACTAAACAACCCCAAGTTCCTCAGCAGCTCTTCAAGAAGGTATTCACGAGACCTTTCACCAGCTTCATTGCCCTTCTCAAGGGCACTCCTAGTCCTTGCACTTGTAGATAATTAAACAGGTTTTCCTCTTCAGGACCCACAGTCCAAGCTGAAGCCCAGTCCTGCTTTCCTCAGTAAACTGGTCAGTTAGAAATAATTTTGCCTGGAGCTGAGCTGGGACAGAAAGCTACTGAATCACATGTCAGTTTTTGGCCCAGGTAGATCTTCTTCATGTCTTGTCCTTCTTTCAAGGATGGATGCGTTCCTCAGGCACACCAACCTGCCTGGAACCAGATACATTTTTGGCAGCTTTGTTTACCCATTTTTTTTCCTCATTTTTGCTGTCTTCACCAGCAAAAGGAGGAGAAAGAAACTGGGAGTTTCCCCATTTTTTTCTCACCTTCTCAAGTCAGAAAACCATTGCAGCATCACTGGGTGGAAAGAGCACCAGACAATGCTCCAGAGATGGACACTATTCTGATTTAAGCGTAAAGGCCACCTCGTCCTTGTATTTTCCCAAGGAGAACAGAAGCCCTGTATGGAAAGAACTCCCTCTATGGACACTATTTGGCACAATGGGGCTTTGACCACAGCTGGGCCCAGGGCAAGCAACCGTAAAACAAATGATAATAAAACAGGCAGGGAGAAATCTTCGCCGGGCTCCCCTGCCTGTTCACCCGACCCTGGTACACTCTCACATCCTTAGGCATTACTTCAAGAGCAGATGGTGCTCTGTGGTAGAGCAAATGAGCAATTATCCTCCTGACACCCCACAAGGCCTCCCTGCATGCAATGGCAAGAAGTTACTTCACCCCAAGCTAAGAGCTGTTGTCTGGCTTTTCAGCATAATTGGATGTAATCAAGTTTAATTTCGTTGGTGCAGTAACTCTGAAGACTTTTGTAACTGGATTACTGTTGGCTCAACGGTCATGTGCCATTATATTTGCTGGTCAAAACAGAAGCCAGAATAAAAACAGATGCTTTTCCCCTGACTCCTCCTTCCAGTGACACCCCTTCAGGATACGCGCTTGCGCTGTACAGTTGATGCAATGAACTAAAAATTCTGTTAGGAGAAGGAAGTCATTGCTGTCCTACTACGTTCAGGCCTCTTCTAGAAAGTGTAAATTATCTACAGTATGTGCCTCCACATTTATTTACAAGCGTAGATGACGCACAGCTTAGAGCCACAACTATCCAAACATAGACCCATGATGCACGGGAGCTTTGAGACATCAAGATCTCATTATCCTTACTGTACAAGTAGGGAGCAGGATGAAAGGTTGATGAGGAAGGAGTTTGTCATGTCCCATCTTCTGCTGTACACCACCAGCTGAGATCGAGGAATATACAAAATGCTGTGTTTATAGCAGACGTAGCTCTAGTACTACAAGTCATCTATAGGTGAGAGTGGTACCTGGTAAACGTAACAAAGCCAGCAACATAAAGACCTTATTTTCAGGCACCTCCTCAACTCCAGCCAGTATTAAGGCACTGAAGCCGCATGTAAAAGCTTGTTCCCATCATACTTTAGGTCAAATTTGAAAATTCAAGACCCTGTGGTCTTTTCTAATGACCTTGAAATGCTGAGACATAAGACACACCAAGATCCTCCTGACCAGGCAAATGAACGCTGAAATACGGCACTTTTAAACAGTACAAATAATTAGTGGAGTTAACGCACGGAGGTGATACGCTCTTGTGGATTCAAAGTGTTTTAGGCCATTTGGAAGCACAGCAGGCGCGTTCTATTCCTGGCTGAAATGTTCATTGCATTTTAGAACAACACCTCCTAAAATCCAGCTCAATTTCGAATTGCAGACCAGCTCTTAAAAAGACCAAAGTGTGAGGAGACTTCCCTAAGATGAGCAGCAAAGGATGCTCTCCAGCTCATGGTCCCACAGGCTCCAGAGCAGCCCCCCTCACCGCTGAACACTGTGAAGCCGTAGATGCAGGCATATGCATCTCTGGTTTTGGCCAGATGGCTATTTTGAGTTGCTAATGATCTAGGAAATGAACACTTTGTCATGTTCTATCTCGGAGGGTTTACCATAAACTTGCTTCCTTTTTTCCATACCAGTAGTGTTACAGATGGTGCGAGATCTCAATCAGGGACTGGAGTAATATGGTGCTCAAAACACCGTGTTTTAGCATGTGCTCCAAGGAGATGGCAATGTAATCCCGCCTGGCAAGCCATCCATCAAGACCCTTAACATGAAATTTGTTAGACACTCGAGCCCTAGACTTCTTAAATCACCATAAACGCTAATAATTTATTATTGCCATTAGTAGTAACTGAATTCGAAAGACTGTTTGAAGCCACCGTGTAAGCCAGGCCCTCCGGATTTGATTCGCATGGTTATTCGGGTTTTGTGGGTGGCAAAGTTCACCATCTGCGTATGTTTACAGAGAGGCACCTAAAGCACACCCTGCCCAGCACTTCAGCCCCTTCTCAATAGCTACGACGCTGCGTACGCACTGTTGGGCAAGCTTGAACGCACGCGGTGATTTATTTATACTAACCAACTGCAGAGGTCATTTCAAGTGCTTCACGGAGATGCCATCACGATTCCAACCTGCCAGAATGAAGCCTCATGGATTACAGTGATGCCAGAATCTCTGCAGCAGGTAAGTGCTCACAGCAGGATCTCCTGGAGCTGCAAAGTGGGTACCGGCTGAGCACTGATTTTCCATATCTTTGTGCAGAAATGGGAGAAATCTGCTCTCCACTCAGGCAGGGAAGCCTGGAAATCTAACACTGATCCTAACTCTTGCTTCTCTCCATAGCCTCTGGCAAGTCCCTTCACCTGTCCCTGATTTTCCTGCAGTCACCTGGAGAAGCACAGCTGTGAGAGCAGCCCTGGCAGCACCGACACAGAGAGGTCAGTAAGGCTGAAGCTGTCTAGGGTGGGTGTTCAGCTGTCTCCTGCTTGGATAGACAACCCATGGTCAAGCATTTATGAAGAGAGCAGCAGCAAGGCTGAGGGACAAGCAGAAAATGGGAGACCTGTGTCTCAGAAAAATATGCATCACAAGCCTGCTTCACACAGTTTAATCACAGTATGGAGCACTGAGAGCCCAGGGTCTTCAAAGGGCCACCAAGATAGCACTGAATTCATGCTCAAAGATCACTTTGGAGGGAAAGGCACCATAGAAGCATTATTACAAAATTGTTGTGTCTTTGAAATATAATTATTTTCCCATGTGGCTGGAAATCTAGTCTCTTTTGGAAGTCATGGCAGATAGTACAGAATAGCCCAATACAGAAACTTAATGTGTTTATATGATTTATCAAGGCCACCTCCCAGACTTTTTCTGAGTAGCTCATGTATTTTTTTGCCAGCAACCCCCACGACCAGTGACTTTTGAAAATTTAGACCTATGTTTTTACAGCACATACAAGTACCAGTGCGTTAACCTGAAGACAGTAAGATCTACAGCTACTGGTGAATAGCAAAGAGCAAGGCCAAGCTTTGCAAAGAAAATTATGCTGTTGGTTGCCTCAAATTATTCAGAAAAAAAATTTCAATTTTCAGAGTAATAAAAATAAACAGCTGGATTACTATCTCTGGAAAGGCCTCGGGACATACAGGGAAAGATAAAAATCACTGAAGCACATGCTAGGATCTTAGAAATGCCAAAAATGCGTTTGAAACCGGATCAGTCGCAGACATCCTGCCTTGCTTCTGGTGTGGCAGCGCACCCAAAGGCAACCAGAGGGGAGTCTCACAGGGAGGCACTGAGCGAGGATTTGGTTGATTTGGGTCAGTTCCACGGGTCTGCCACACTTCTTCCATAACCCTAGGTGAGCGGCTCAATTCCTCCATGCCTCAATTTCCCGCAGTAAAATAGTGCCAGCAATAAGAACAAGGATTCTGAAGTCATTTCATCCATATTTCACCCTCAGTCGAGCCTACAATTTCTGAAGGAGCCAGTACACGGCTTCTAATGGCCACACAGTCTTGCCCCCTCTTGCCCTTTCTGCAAAAGCTCTCCCTTTCCAGCATTTCTGCCGAACTCCTTGAGCAGCACACACTGAGCCACAGCTGTAGGACAGATAATAAGACATTTCACAGCAGCAATAAAACAACAGGAGCCATAATTTCTTTGAACTCGGGGTCAAACTTGTTGTTAGCCAAGTCTGTAAGAACTCATATAGTAAATTACATACGTCTCTTTACCATCAGGATCATAAAATAAAACTTTACAACCCTTCTGAAGGTCACGGCTCTGCAACAAACTGTAAGACAAAACAATAAATTCACCCCTGGGACCACTATTTTTGTGGCTTCGGCAGCTTTGGTTAGATCTGAGGAAATTAGAACTTTGACAATCTTTTTACGGAGTCTTTCTTATTTCTCCTTTGGACCCATGTCCCAGTTCTCCCCAAGCGTAAGGCAGAGGCTAAAACAACAGCAATAATGGCTGCTATTGGTTTCAGCAGCAGCAAAGCCACATTTATCTCTATACACACATTTAATGGAAACAATGACCAAAGTGTTTCTTGGCAAATTAGTCCCCTTCTCCCCCCACCCCCGAAGAAAAACACATCTATAAGCTATTTCCAAAACAATCAATATTAGTCCAGCAAGTGAAACTGTATGTTACATTTCCCATCAAAGTCTTGGCGCTCCCTCAAACAAGTGGTGCTTTAGAAATCACAGCTGCTACCAAATAAACCCGAGAGAGGACTGCTGAGCTGGGCACTTCGTTGCTTCTCCCTCAGCTCTGGGGGCCTGAACGCAGGTAATTCAGCTGAAATCCCTGTGCTGCTCTGCTGACTTTTAAACATTTAGCCTGGAGATGTATCTTTTCATCTGTGCTTGTACAGAAGCCAGTACAAAGTCCAAGACTTAGACAGTGCCACGGTGCCACAACATCGAACCTACGGGAGATAAATCTCTACTAGCTTCAGAGCATTGGCTCTCCAGTGGATTTAAAAACGGGAAGGCTGAGACATGGTGTTTGTTCTGCTAGTATTATTTTTTTTTAATTAAAAATAGAGTACTTTGGGATACTTTGATCCTGCACATAAAAAACCTTAAGTGAAGGGATTATCTGATATTCTTGAAGTGAAAACAAAGGTTTTCCTCTAAACGCTCTCCTGAGAGGCTGGCATTTGGTTATGCAAAGTTTACGGCATTGCTCTTTTATTCCCAGTGGTGTTGCTCTCCCATCGCTCTGTCCCAACGCTGCAAAGCCACAGATGCCGTTATCATTGACACTGATTCTTTTCCTCTGAAGCTCAAAGAGAGGACAAACTTGAAATGAGGCAGTGCTGGCTGCTGAGGAACTGAAACTTGAAGAAATACTTACCAAAAGGATGCCAGCAGAGACTGTGCTGGTCCCCCGGGCTTGATAGCTGACCACTTACACCCCAGTGTGAGGTACTGCACGGCATGTTCAGGCTAAGAGATGATTTCTGTGGGCAAAGAACAACAAGTTTTTGTTTGAAGAACTGTCAGGTTTTATCTGGCTTCAGCCATTGTCAGAGTGCAGACTCTAAGCAAAGAAGTACCAAGAAAAATGGCTTAAACCTAAGAAATTCTCCATGCGTTTCCCTGCCTACATGCCCAAGAGGAATGACCTCCCCTGTCCTCCAGATTAACTTCCGTTTCATTCTGGGAGAGGAGATTTGAAGGAAATACATGACATTCCACATGAAAATCCCAGGGAAAACATGTCGCATTCCTTGGCAATACCAGCCCAGGTTATATATACATAGCGGGAGGCGAACAATGCCAGCCTGGAGGGAAAGAGCAGCTCCCACCCTTGCTGGGTACCCATAAATCAAGCCTCTCACAAAATGTCAATCTCAGTATTAACCCCAGACAGTATCATCACACACGTGGGCCTCAGCCTCCACCTTCTCCTCGCTCCCACTGCTAGAAAAAACAATGCATATTGAAGGCCGTTTCCAGGACTGGACAACCCATTCTCCTCCCTTCTGAGCCTGAACGTTCATCTGGTAAATCTACCTTTGAATTAAATAGAAATACATGAAGAAGACTGGGGAGATTGCTCTTCTTGGACACTGAGTTGGAAATGCATGAAGAACCACTCACAGTGCATCCTTGCTACAAGGCTGAGAGAGTTGGGGTTGTTCAGCCTGGAGAAGAGGAGGCTCCAGGGAGACCTTCTTGCGGCCTTTCAACAATTAAAGGGGGCCTATCAGAAAGATGGAGACAATAATTTTAAAAGGGCCTGTTGTGACAGGACAAGGAGTGATGGTTTTAAAATAAAAGAGGGAAATTTAGACTAGAGAGAAGGAAGAATTTTTTTACGGTGAGGGTGGTGAGACCCTGGCCAAGGTTGCCCAGAGAGGTGGTTGATGTCCATCCTTTGAAACATTCCAGGTCAGGTTGGACGGGGCTCTGAGCAACCTGCTCTAGTTGCAGATGTCCTTGCTCAGTGCAGAGGGTTGGAATAGATGACCTTGAAAGGTCCCTTCTAATACAAAACATTCTATGATTCTATCCACGAGTCAAAGTTTCAATCTTTTCCTTCTGTCCTGGAACAGCTCTTCTCAAGCCAAATGAAGGGTGGATCACACCAGTTCTCTGTTCTGGCAAGCTGTCACCTCATATAAGGCCTTGACAGCCACGCTGCAAGCCTGTTGCAAACAGTCCTGCTATCCTTCCCTGTGACTTCTGACTCATGCCACATCACCCTACAGCATTTTGGCACCTTCTATTGTCTTCTTCTCTACACCTTGTTTTTCACCTGTTTAGCCCCACCCTGCCCATCAGATCTGGCACCTCACAAGCACGATCAACAACCTCCTGCAGACAACAGCCTGCTGATGCCAAAAACCTCACAGCCAGCCCCAAGCTGCTGCAGGGATGAGAGCAGAGTGGATGGGAGGTGGTTCTGCCGTCCACCCACTCTGTTTTCAGCAGATGGGCTTCCAGTTCAAGCACCCTCATTTACAGCAACTGTGACAGAACCAGTGACTAAGGATCTCAATAAGGACACCTGCTCATCGCCAGTTATTTAGGAACATGGTAAGGACGGGGCTGCTTGGAAGCTGTACTCTTTCCGCAGCTTTCTGCTGAGAGAAGTGATTCCATAAAGGCCAGCAATGATGTTTAAGACAACACATGAAAAGGGGAGATGGTCCAAATGCAGGAAGATATTCGGGTATCTGACAGGAACGTCTCAGTGGTTTCAAAGGGAAGGCAGGTGCTTGAACTGTTCCGTGGAACCAGACTTGACAACTCAAGGCTGTACCGGGAGATGCAAACCAGCAAGCGCACGGTTAACACCTGCCTAATCAAGCAGACCAAGGAGATATGAAAAAAATCTTGATATGCAGGGGATGTCTCGGTGCACGCAACAAACACCCCGAAGTAATGACCTTGTGGTGATGTTGTTTGCATGATGATAACACATAAAAGCCCCAGACATGGGCCAAAGGGAAACATGGCAGGTGCCACATGACATAAATATGTATTTTTAGATACTGCAGGTGCAGGATTATACAGCCCTACCAGAGAGAACGGTGACTACGATACTACCAGCGCAATGCTGGTTGATTACTACTTTTCAATCTCTTTCATCGACTTGGAAAACAAGTTTTCACGGCTGTTCTGCAGCCACTTCACGCTGTATGTGGGTTCATTAGCAATAAGGCTGTTACCTGGCTTTTTCTCTTTATATATATCGCTCATACTGCAGCCATCTTGGGCTCCAGAGTAGTAAGCACTATGCAAATGACCATTTGCTGCATTGTGATAATGTGGAAGGGAAGAAGGACGCTGGAAACCCTCAGTTCCAATGCCAAATAAAGCAGTGACCTCCAATTGCCTTGGGCAAGTCACTTGGTCTTCCCATAATCCTGTCTTCAAAACAGAAATGAATATTTCTTTACCTGGCAGGGAAGCTGAGAGCACAAACCCATTAAAGATTGCAAGGAGCTTAGATCCTATAATGATAAGCAATTACTTAATACAAATTGTAATGCTTGGGAGCATATGTCGGTTGTTTCAAAATACAGACAAAACTGCTCGGTCCGATGAGCACATGAGAGATTTTCTCAATAACAACCACAAAAGAGCAAAAGCAACAACAACAAAACACCAATAAACTGCAAGCTGGCTCTCAAGAGATGAAGGAACTCGCATCTAAGTGAACATTTCTTCCTGCTTTGAACATGTGCTCTCTTGGAGACTGAAACCAGCTATCTCCTGAAGAAGTTGTGCAACCAAAGATATTGAAGGAAACACTGTGATGAGGAGTGCTACAGTTTTATAACAGAAGAAATCACACAGAGTTACAAAACAACCCAGTGAACAGCTTTATTGATGATTCACAAAACCAAACACCATTCACCTAATTCACTCCAGCAGTCCCAGTCTGACATTTTTCCTTGCTAGGTTTGGCTGATTTTTCCAAGGTAAACAATACTTGCTTTTAACTCGGCGTGGGGAGAATTCATGCTTTGCTGTTCTGTAAGAGCAAATGCATCACAGACATGACAATACTTCACAATTTTATAACACTTGACCTTCAAAAGCCCCGTTCAGCCATTTAATTAAAGCTTATTAAAGCCTCATGGCAGTCCTGGCTCCCAGACCACTGTAGGTCACACCTCCTTATTAATATTTCACATAAAACCCTCACTACCTCCCAGTAACATCCATTCTGTACTTCCATGGCTTGTACTGGTCTCACGAGAATCTTAACCCTTAGTTAAGTGGGATTTATTAATACTCCTGAAGCGCACTGAAGACACTAACTGCTATTAAATTAACGGCCAGTGGGCTTCTGTAATCTCACCAGAACACACATTATTTTCAATAAGCCAGTATTCAATTTACAATGAGTTTCACTGATATAAAAATTATCCTGATTTCCCACTAAAACACACTTGGTCGTGCCCCAGTACATTATACACATACAGTCACACCAGCAGTTCTCTCCACGTGAGTCGACTGCTGAGCTACAGGAGACAGGAGTGAGAAAACCTGGGGAAAGGAATAACATCTTTGATATTGTCAACTCCCAGGATGTACTGCAGGTAGCGTTCAAACCCCATTCCGAAGCCTCCATGAGGAACCGAGCCGAATTTTCGGAGGTCTAGATACCTGTAATTTAAACACACAGTTACATGTGCAGCACGGTTATGCTGATGTAATTAGAGCGAGCTTTTTATCTAGGGTTTTGCTTTCCATCTTCATTACTTCCCTTTGACCCTAACCACTGTGGCTTTCTGCCAAGACAGCGGCGTTGGTCAGGGGTGTGAAGAGGTGCGGCTCCCTGACAAGCAGAGTCGTGTCAGCAGGAACCCCAAGCACGAATGCATTCAGACCAGCACGGCTTTGCTCTGCCAATACGCTAGAGCCTGTTTTGTTTAGGAGGAAGAGCTTATCTGGGTACGAAGAACAAGTTCTAGAGAATAAGTCTTATGAGGAATGGCGGAGGGAACTGGAGCTGTTACTCTGAAGAAGAGGAGGCTGAGGGGAGAACCTCCTCACTCTCGACAACTACCTTAAAGGAGGTTGTAGAGAGGTGGGTGCTGGTTTCTTCTCACAAGTCACAACTCATAGGACAAGAGGAAATGGCCTCAAGTTGCACCAGGGGAGGTTTAGGTTGCACATTAGGAACATTTTTTTTCACTGAAAGGGTTGTCAGGCACTGGAACAGGCTGCCCAGGGCAGTGGTTGAATCACCATCCCTAGGTACGTTTAAAAGGCGTGTAGATGTGGTGCTGAGGGACATGGTTAAGCAATGGACTTGGTAGAGTAGGTTTATGGTTGGACTTGATAATAAAGGTCTTTTCCAAACTAAATGATTCTATGATAACAGCTTGAGCATCACAGCTCTACTAGTATTGGGAGCACCTCTCAAGCTTTAGTAGCTACAATATTCACAGCAGAGGCACAATCCCAGGTTCCTACAGAATCACAAAACATTTCCACTGTTGGAGATGCAGTTGCCTGCTTGGGTTTGTTTAGTCCTCAGCGATGCTGGTGCTGAAATCTGCCCTACAATAAATTCTTTCATTTCCTGTTTGCTTTGCAGTGGTCTAAGTCATTTCATGTCCAGTAATTTCTTCAGAAGACTAAATAGGTCTTTGCTGTCTGCTGAATATTCCCCCAGAATTTTTTTTTTTCTTTTAAGGTAATTATGATGGCTTTTTTGGTACTTTTCCCCCAGTCACTCTTACAGACTGATTCATTTATTTCCACAGCAAGTCAGCAAAATATCTTGGACATATCTTCTCCAAAAATGAGATCTGGACCAAGACATTGCATTTTGAGAACATCTAATGGAGAACATTTTCTACGGTACACAGACAACTCTGTTTGGAAGCAGATATTCCAAATATATGGGTGGCTCTTTAGAGTTCCCAATTTTCCTGCTGGACTGCAGCTGATGTGAGACACGGGAACTGTATTTGCAGCTATAAATTGTCACCAACAGTTTTATTTTAATAAGAGTGAAAAACATCTTAGTGGTTCTATTGATTTACAGGGCCACTTCAGCACTTGCTGAGGCCAAAAAAGTTATTTTTCTTTATATGAATGTACTAGTAAGGGATTAATAGAATCGCAAAATGGTTTGGGTTGGAAGGAACCTCAAAGATCATCTAGTTCCAACCCCTCCACCATGGCAGGGACACCTCCCACTAGACTGAGTGACCCCAGATGCATTACATGCTTCTAATCTTTGCATATTAATATTTTATCATCAATAAGTACACTTAAATATGAATATAAATGTTTTACTATTTTGGCAGTGGAGCGGAGGGGGAAAAGTATGCTGAAAAAAAATTAGGATTGGATTGATTGTAATAAATGGCTTCATTTGCAGTTCATTAAGAGTAGTTAAAATTTGGGAAGCCATTTATTACACCCAATCCAATCTTCAGGGTTTTTTTCCCCTCCCCTTCATTGCCCAAGGATAAAACCAGAAGCAGAACTTCATAGAACTTCTTACCTCTTTCCTCTAGAACTGACACACAAGTGCAGTTATACCTACACTGCAGGCTCAGGGGTGGGACATCCTTGGAACCCATACGCTTTCTATCTGTGCTACCGGGTGTCAGCTTGGCTCGCTAGGCTCAGTTTTATCCACCCCACACCTTGCAAGGAAGATTATGCTTAGGACAGGCTGAGACGGTTGGGGTTGTTCAGCCTGGAGAAGAGAAGGCCCCAGGGAGACCTTTTTGTGGCCTCCCAGTATCTGAAGGGGGCCTACAAGAAAGCTGGGGAGGGACTTTTTACAAGGGCTTGTAGTGATAGGACAAGGGGTAATGAGCTCAAACAGGAAGAGGGGAGATTTAGATTAGAAATACAGGAAGAAGTTTTTCACTTTGAGGGTGGTGAGACACTGGCACAGGTTGCCCAGGGAAGTTGTGGATGCTCCATCGCTGGAGGTGTTCAAGGCCAGGTTGAATGGGTCTTTGAGCAACCTGGTCTAGTGGGAGGAGTCCCTGTCCATGGCAGGGGTGTTGGAACTAGATGATCCTTAAGGTCCCTTCCAACCCAAACCATTCTATGATAGGAACACATAGGCTGTGCAGCAACATGGTGGTTTTCTTCTCTACCCACCTCATGCAGACTGCATCAGCTTGAGTTTCCACTAATACACTGGGAACTGCCCCGGGGAGCTCCACTTAGCAGCTTTCCAAGGGTCTGCAAGGAAAGATGATGGGCAGATCTGATGCTGAGGGTGGCAACTTGTGAAATATGAAAGACTTCATAAATGTGAGGGCTGTGGGTGCTGGCCGCGGCAGATCCATCTATACCAGCTCAGTAGTTCTGAGCAGAACTGGCAAACCAGCTGGTGACAACTCTACCTGCAACTAGTAATATAAATAACAGCACAAACATTTCTGATGACATCTATAAGTGCATCTCAGCCTGTGCAAAGACAGTTGAGAATAAGTCAAGCATCTTTTCTCCCTTTTTGCTGGCAACAGTTTATAGCCATAAGAAGATGAAATAACTCAGCTTCTTCCAGATGAACAATAATAATAAATTCTACCCTTGCTTATCCAGGGCTTTCATCTGTAGATCTCAAAGCACTTTGAGAAGCCATTTTGGCAAAAGGAGCAAAACAAAACCCATTAGAGTTAATGGAAAAAGTCTATTGAATTAAACGTGCTGAGGATCAAGACTGTGAATCCTTTCTGATGACTGTGCTTAGAAGAAGCAAAGGAATTGAGACATTTTCCATTCTTCCCAGATGAAAGAAAAAATAACTGCCTGCAGATGAAGAGAAAATTCCCTTTAGGCTGGAAAATGTTCCCTGAGGTTTTCCTTCATTCAGTAGTCTGCAGACATTGGATGTTTCTCACCTCAAAACAAGTCATGAACTAGTCTGGCTATTTCTCCTAGTAGCTCACATTTAAGAGGAGAGCTGAGCCCTCCATTGGCAGCTGGGGGACTGTGCAACATTATTCCACGGGGGAAGTGCCCCTGAAGTTCATGTTCTGGACCTGGAGGACTGTTAGTTCTTCAGAGATGTGAATCTTACTGAAGCATGTGCTGCGACAATATCCCCCAGCAATGAATTCCAGGACATTGTTATGTGCCAAGTTAGAAGAGCATTTCCTTTCATCCTTTTAAAAATGTATATCCTTTCATCATCATCACGAGCTCCTGTGTTGCACGGCAAGGCACTATCAAGATCAGTGCTCTCTTAGTGACCATTCATAAGCAGAATGTATTATTTTCGGCCTCCTTTCAAAACAAATATAATCCTTATCTTTTATGTAACCTTCTTGTTACACTGAAGTCTCCACAGCGAGTTTGAAAAAAGGCTGAAAGAACAAAGGTATTGCAGCCCCTGGAATTGAATATTCTACTGGAAAAAAAAGGAAAAAAAATGAGGGTAATGAAAAACTACTAGTGAAATGACATCTGAAAGACTGTTTTGTGGAGTGTTTCAGGAAATAAATGCGCAAAGCATGGCCAGGTTCTGATGCTGGGTAAAACGCTGCCTTTGGTTTCAGGCAGCTTCTGCTCTGCTACAACCTTCTGGGAATCCAGAAAAAAAAAAAAATCATTCAGGGAGATCAATCTAAAACACCCCCATTGACATGTGCAGGGTTTGGGCACATTTTGGCTGGCTTTAGCACTTTCTGCCTGTCTCCGTATGGCCCAGCACAGCGCTCCAGTTTCTCTCCAAAGCAGGAGTAACAGGACAGGCACCTGCCAAGGACAGCGATGGGCTACCTGCCTTTGCTGGGCTCTGAAGGAGGTTAGAGGATGATATGAATGCTGGATTGTGCGTGGCCCACCAGTGCTGCTCATCCTGAAGTCCAACTCCTCCTTTCTACCTTGTCACACAAGGACTCAACGGAATGCTCCGGCATTAGAAAAATTAGAAATTAAAGAGCCCAACGCAGTTCAATCTTCTCCATCTAAAGCAGGAGCAAGGCCAAGACAACAGAGTAATGTCCATTCTAAGACAGCAAATCACAGCTGCTCTGCCACTGGGTGCTTTCACCAGCATTATGCCAGAAGATCAGAATGGCACCTGGACTCTAAGTAGTTCAGTATGAGGCCATCTTCTCCACTGATGCATGTGATGATCAACAGAGTGAGGAAATGGGCACCTTACATGTAGAAAGACTGAAATGCTGCTCAAGATGATGGTGGTGGGGACGTGTTGTTCATTACAAAGGACCTGCTTTGTTATTGCTCGTGCTAAGCTGGCACCTAGAGGCCTCAAACAGGATCAGTCCCCTGTTTTCAATGCAACACACTTAATACTCCCTTTCCCACCCTCACTTCCACAGAAGCTCTCTCAGTCTAGCCGAGATCACCATCTACATCATGGAGCTCTTTTCTATCTACAGGTCAAAGGAAGGAGTGTGAAAATAAGATAAAACAACTCTGCAAAATCAAGCCAACTTTTGCAACCCCTTCTCTAGGGAAAGAAAACTGTACACCAGGAAAGATGCAGTGAACTGAAGTAAGATTCAGAGGACTTCGACCATGTCTCTTTATCTACTTTTTTTTTAAGAGCTTTCTAAAAAGGTAGGAATGGGCAGAAGCACAACAGTGTTTCAGATCATCAGTTGCCTCTTTGCCCAAAGATTCTCCCACAAACAAGTCACTCCTGAAGCTGTCCTAGAAGCAGTCAGCCCTCTCAATATTCTCATGCTCAGTGGGAGTAGAAAACAGGTAGAAACAGAGATATAGCAAAAAACAAGGGATTTCAAAAGGGACCACATCTCATACAGCTGCCCATTCTGAAGTCAGCAAATATTATATTTAGGAAGGAATGACTCAAACACTCTTCAAGGAGTTTGTGAGCCAGCTTTGGAGACTAAATTCAATCACTAAATTGGAGGAGATTAATTTCAGCCTCTCTTGTCACCTCCACTAAAAAGATGAATGCTGGCAGACCACCTACCTGTCTTCTGGAAGATTCTGGACTGTAGTCCAGAAGTATCCAGGACTACTCCTATCCTGCACCTTCCTAGGACACCACACCCTGCTGTGACAGGGAGTAACAACACTTCTAATCTCCTCTGGGAAGTTACATCATCTGTGATGGAGTAAACAGAGAAGGAAAGAGTCTCCAAAACGAGATCACAGGAGGAATTTCCAAAATGTGATTGCTACATATCACATGAAAAGGCAAATGGTTGATGGGCAATGTCTTAATCGTCTCTCCTGAGGGAAACA
The DNA here is from genome assembly GCA_013400335.1 of Eurystomus gularis. NCBI lineage: Eukaryota > Metazoa > Chordata > Aves > Coraciiformes > Coraciidae > Eurystomus > Eurystomus gularis. Next base: position 118,624 of record VZZY01007083.1, on the reverse strand, counting down.
AGAGGGAGGGCTGAGCTATCTTAGTTGTGCTGGAAGGCTCTGCGACTGAACTCCAGACTTCCTCAGGCTCTATCTCAGCATCTAGCCACACAACTGATCATCCTGGGTCAGGATAATCCTTCGCTCAGATGAAGTGATAACGGTATATTCTGGCCTATAAACACAAACAATGAATGAAGCCACTTCATTCACCCTGTTGCAAATGGACGATGTAAAGGTCTGCCATGCACTGGGCTGTTCTTAAGTGATTATATATTGTGGGGAGAGGAGTGAAGAATCCTACACTGCTTTTTTTTTGATGGCAGCCTCCATAATGATCAATCCAAACATGGCAGAGTATTTGAATATACTCTTCTAAATTTAAAGTTCTCCGCACTATCACTCTCTCAGTAGCTATAACAAAGTACATACCAAGAAACACTTGTCAAGAGGAACACTAAGATCTTCCTGTCATTTTAATAGGCTAAACCATTAATTCAAATGTCGATCTGTCTTCTCAGCAGGACAGTTTTAATTGCTCCAACTGCTTTGTTAGGGAAGATTTTTCAACCCAATTGCCCCATCAATTGCAAAGGGAGTTATTCAGAGCTGTGAAAGGTCACAAATTGCTTGTTGTTCTGTAACCTGTTTATCTCATGCAATGGCACTCACAATCTATTCAACTCTGAACACAGCCTAATGATTTAATATCAAAAATCATTATGGGTTGTAAATTCATCCACTTCATGCAATCCTGAATGGAATGACCTGTACTGTGAGTGAACAAATTGGGAAGATAAACTGTAGCATTAGATTAAACTTTGTTTAAACGAACTGGCTGCTCCATTTAGTCTGGCAGGGATGGAGGGCAACTGGGCCAAGAAACATCCCCTTGAGAAGAGGATCAAAACCATGAAATAATTGCTTAAAGAGTCTCAAAAGAAGAAATAGAGCTTGCAGACCAAGGCAACGTCTTACCATTGGTAGGCATCAGCGAGTCCTAATCTGTGGAATAAAAAGAAAAACCCTTGTAAGTGAAGGAACAGAGGAGATCTGCACAAGCAGCACTTTCCTGGAAGAGAATGCTACATGAAAAGGGAGGGTCTGATGGCTGAACAGTCCAAATAGGATAGGCAGGAAATTAAGGGAAGCCATGACCAGTGGCTGTCAGTTCTGGTAACGGGCAGACAATCTCTAACAGATTCCCAACACGCTTCTTAAAAAGCAAAGTTTGTTTTGTCAATATACAGCTTCATGCAAAGACTTGTGCATACTCTTAACTTTAAGCATATCAGTAAACTCTACTTGTGAGTGTTTGGAGAGTACAGGCACAAATATGAGATTTACAATGACATGCAGCCAACCTCATTTATAAACAAGTCAAAATCTCTTAATGTGTGTGGCTACGTGGCTCTCCTTCAGTACTGCACAAAACCACTGAACTCCTGTAGCTTTATTAATCTGTGTCAACTTCTGTAAAACTACTAAATAAAATACATCATTTCCTAATTGCCACCAGTGCACTCCCTCTCCTTTTCCTGCCCTGGCAGAATCAGAGCAAAAGTGTTGGGTTTTTTTCCCCATTTCTCTGAACATGTACAAAAAACTCTGTAGGCAAAGAGAGATGACTTCTTTCATCTTCAGTGCATTGCAGCTGTCCCTGACTGGGACTTGGAGAGCTACTGTATGAAGTGTGTGTGAGGAGACAAGAATCCTCTTCTTTATCTCTCTTAGTTATGCTGGAAGTAGAATTTAAAAGCCTTAACAAAGAATGTAGGCTCAGCAGATCAGATTCCGAGTACTCATAATTGAGAAAAATATGTGAAAAGTGGTGTTATTTTTCCAGGTCATGTTCAAGGCAGAGCTTTAAGGACACTGAAGACACACCCCATTTGTAGCTTGAGATATGTCCTATGACTTCCCTGACAAACAAGAAAGTCTGGCTTCAACCTCCACATGGACCCCTCCTCCAGCCCCACACCTTGAGGACTCTGGGCTCTAGATCTTACTGGCAAAAATTCCCAGTGAAAAAGCGCAGCAGGCAACACTGTCCTTTGCTTCAGCTGAAGCACACCTGCCTCGGGAGAGCTCGCAGTGAGACTCACGGGAAGCACAGGGAATAATACCCTACACCACAAACTGAGAACCAATGCTCCGGTGATTTTAATTGCCCCGTGTCTTCTGGATTCACTACGCTGAAACGGATTTTGCTCTTCTCCACTGACTAGATATATCTCTGTGAGCATGCGGCTGAGTTAAGCAACAAATTCATTCCCGATGTGCAAATGATGTTACTCAGGGATTCATCTTCCTCCAAAACTGCTTTGCACAAGTGTACGACTGGCCCAAAAGGACTATCTGAGTTATGAAAGGTTCTTTTGAACAATCAGACAGGATCCGGGGAGTAACTGTCTATGGAGAATTACCCCATCTATAATGTCAGTTATTGTTAACTAAACAGCAGCTTCGCTATTCTGGCACTGAATGTAGCCTGAAAAAAATAACTCAAAGTCACATGATCCAGAACAAAGCAGAAGGGAAAGAGCCGTATGACTCAGTAGAGGTCCCAGGTGCTTCCAGTGAAGCTTCCCACCAAACTGCTAGCAAAGAACTCTATTCTCTTAAATGATGCCACTGAGGCTGACTGCATCACAGCGAGCAAAGCTTCTGACCAAATCCACAGTTCCTCAGTTACACAATGCAACGACAAGTTGTCTACATGACAACTTCCACTTTCGCAATCCACTCTAAGTCACAAAAGCTGCAAAGAAAAGGCTCAGGGATGAACTGCCTCACACAAGACCCCATTCCAGACAGTCCCAGCAGAGTTGGGGCATTCAACATAAAATTAACTCTTCTTCTATGATGAGCTAAAACAGAAAGGCAGTTTCCATACCTACAGCTGAAGCACAAGAACATCTTCACCGGTTGGCAATCACCTACTCAGATAAAGAGCTATCTCAAAAGACAAAATCAGGCTTTTTAAAAATGGCATTTGTTGCCTTTCCACTTCTCCATTTGCCAACCACTGAGGGCTGATGAAACCCTCTCTTCACCACGCTGGTCTCCTGGCACCTGAGGGTTCTCTGTACCTCTGTAAGCGTGATTCGAGGAAGGGCAGTCGCTCCTCTCTCAAGCTGCCTCCACACAACTCCCCTATTCCTGGTACGAGGAGATCAACAGCTGCAACCTTAAAAGAAAGAAACCTAATGTAAGTCGTGCCATATAACTATATGGTCTACAGCAGAAGAACAGTTGACACTGCATGGGTGTTTGTAAAAAGCTACTGCAGTTCTTTTATTGAGTCCAGAACACTTAGGTAAGTATTTGCAAGTGCTTGGAAAAGTCCCTTGTTGACAGAAGAAGGCTGGGAGGGAAATTAACAATGATAAAAATCAGTAAGCCTACAGAAAACCTAAACAGTGATGCTCCAGACTCAGGACATCTACAGCAGGCAAACTGAATCCTACCAGGGTGCTCTGGTAACAACCGGTGCATGTAGGCAAGCCAGTGCAGGGTATAAAGAACTCAAGAGCAGCTCACGAGGAGACAAAGGCACATGAGCAAGTTTCCTGAAGCCCTGATTGCCTTGGAGATTAAGCTGCTCTGATGCTTGTGTTTACCCCGCCTGCCCCCACTCCTTGAGCCAGCTCTAGTGGTAATGACACCAATGGATCAATAGCACTGAGATGCTGACCCAAGTGTTAAGATGTCAGAGTTATCACCTATGCTGTTAGGTTTGGCCTTGTCTTCTCTGCCTTGTTTTGTGGAGTTACTTCTCTCACCCACAGCTGAACTGTTGCTAGAATTAAAGCCAGTAAAGCGACAGCAGCACATGGTGGGATAGTCACTCTTTTTAGTAGAAGCAATGTTTTAGGTTGCCTCAGTTCAGTTGGGAAACCACACCTTCAAAGCGTGAGACTTGTGGATGAAGAGTTTACATCTTGTGTCCATCTGCTATTTGAGGATTACACAGACAGTAGATTTAGATGACAGGAGAATCAGTGGCTGTTTGGAGCCATGTGGTTGTAGACGTTTCACCTGGTAGTACAGAAATCTACCAGGAAAAGAAACTAGAGCAAATTTGTCTTAAAGGAAAGGTCACTGTAACAGGTTGCCCAGGGAGGTTGTAGATGCCCCAACACCGGATGTTTTCAAGACTAGTTTGGATGGGGCTTTGAGCAACATGGTCTAGTGGGAGGTGTCCCTGCCCATGGCAGAGGGGTTGGAACTAGATGATCTTTAAGGTCCATTCCAGCCCAAACCATTCTATGATTCTATGACTTAAGCAAAAACTTAATGCTACCCCACTTCTGAATCCTCCTCCTGTTGTTCCTGCTTTGGAGATTTCTTTTACAGAAGATGACTGAAGAAGATCACCTGCTGATCATGTCTTATCTTGAACTTCTTGACTGGAGGCCTAGCAGAAGACTATCCTCATCTGTCTATCTGACATCAGGCTAAGACACTTACCTAGCCAAAAAAAGAGGTGAAAATGTGACCTGTGGACTCACTGTGTGTTGAGGTCCATCTTCATTGTCCCGCATGTAGAAGGGTTTGAGGTCGTATGGGTAGTTAATCACAAACACGGGGACCTCACCACAGTGCTTCACCAGGTACTTCTCATGTTCTGTTTGGAGGTCACAGCCCCACTGTAAAGACAGCAAAAGAGACCTGGGATACTGCTTTGGTGCATCTTGCCTGTGGCAAGAGACACGGCAAAACCCCTGCATAGGAGAGAGGTGCAGCTTTGAATAACGTGAAATCAAGCAAAGCAACTTCTCACACAGGCCATGTGGAAAATCTGCTCAGCAGGTGGAGTTTCACAAGATTTCAGGCAGAGCAAAGCAATGAAAAGAATGGTTTCACTTCCACAGAACAGGGCCAGGTCACCCCTGTACCATGCCCAAGCATCTGGTATCAAATCAGAGAAAAACCCAAACAAACAAAACCCCCCAAACCACACTCCGCACAGCTTAAGGGAAATCGGCACCTAGCCAATCCAGCTCACTCAGCCCAGCAAACCCGCCTGACTTTAGTATTACCTCAGGTATACAGAAAGCAGGTTCCCAGGCTGATGGCTGCCTTCCCTGCTGTGTCCTATTACATGCTACATTAATTCTCACTTAAGAAAACCCAGCATCCTATTAACCAGTTCTTTGTTATCAGAAATTCTGGACATTTGCAATGCCCTTCACTGCTCCTTTCTTCCAGTGATGTCATGAGTTCTGTGGCTTTTGACTAGATACCTCCAGTCTGTTTTAGGATGTGCAAAGAGTCTTGGGGGAGTGGAAGTGGAAGAGAGGAACTTCTGCAGACTCTCCTCATCTGAAAGTATCCCAAGTTTGCTGGATATTTTTGCTCAGTCTAAGATCAAGCTAGTACAGATAGAGGATTTGAGGTTCTCCACCCACTTGCACACAGAGATGAGATAGTTACCAACTGGCTATGAAGGTGGCTTCAGCCAGAGGATTATTATCATCAAAGCATCAGAAGAAGAAGATGAAGATTAATCAGTATACACATGAGAGGAGCACCACCACGAATGCTCTCCCTACTGGTGTGTGTGCTTGAAATCGGGCAAAGATCTTCAGAAAACCGTAATCTAACAGTGTTAGAAAGACCAGCACATGATTCTTTTTTCCCAGCTAACATCTATACTTTGGAAAGACAAGTGATTCCTTTTACCTACATCTATATTGCATGGTACTTGATATGGTTTTGGGTTATTAATCCTTGTGAAACTTTTGGTGCTGTCTTAGTATCATTCCTGGATTTGAGGACTATGACAGCAATCCTCCTCAGATCACCGTTACGGAATCCACAACACTCGGTACTACTTGTATACAGGAAAAAGAGCTTTTGCCAAAGCTTTGGTGTTTCAACAGCAAACTCATCACTTCCTCCCCTGCAAATGCTACATGTTCTTCTACTACAGATCTCACTTCTTGTATTGCAAAAGTTGTACCTGGGTTACAACCGAGCAAACACCCCAGGAGGCAGATAACCTCTGCAAAGTACCAACTTGGGTGGCAGCAGAAAGAGAAATGAGATCTACAAAGTTCAGGCTGGCTGTGCACATGAACAGGCATGGGGACAAGTGAGCAAGCAACCACCTACCTTGGGCTTGAAAGTGAAAGTCTGAGAAGCTTGCTTCAAAATTTCCACTGCTTCATTGTAGGAAATTCTGCAAGAGAGGAAAAAAAAAAAAAGAAGTCTTTAAGGTAACTATGAAAGGAAGTTTTCTGGCCGAGTGCCACACTGGAAAATTAAGGAGGCATTTCCCCACAACCTTGCCAACTTGTGCTGTGATGTCAGACTTCCCAGCAATGCATCTTTGGACAGAAACCAAAAAGCATTTTATATGGCAAGAACTGTATGTGTTCCTGTGCTTCAGCTACGTGAGGGCAGGAAGCGCTAAGCCCTCAAGACACTTGATTATTGCAATGTTGCATTTCAGTCTGAGATGAGTTCTGAAGAGAATTGCTTCATAGAAACATGTGATTTTTTTTTTTTTTAAGAAAACAATGTGTCCTCACTGGCACAGCTCCAAGAACAGAGCTCCCCTGTTCAGCATGTGTTAGGCAAAAGTACCTGCCCCGAGTGCAATGGGCTTGTAGCTCAAACATTTTTGCACAAAGAAAAATCAGCACCATGGCAGAGGAAAGGGGAATGTGCAGTGAAAGATCTTCAGGTTTGATAGCTGGAAATCAAGACTCAACAGAAGATACTTTTGCTGATGAGTTTTCCACGTACCAAGCAAATAGGTTGTGGACAAAGAGAAGCAACTTGATGACAATAATTTAATCTCTCCATATTATTGGCTAAATCCAATTATAAACCAAAGTCCCTGAAGAGCAGGAGCTCTTTACGCCCAGCTACAAGGTTTTACTAACACAGGGAAGGCTTCTGGAGGAAATACCTCAAGAAGGAATATATTGCTCCACATGTTTGGGTTATGCGAGGTCATGCTCCATATGAGGGCGATGTGTGTGATCCAGGAATGCCCCAGATCTGCCAGCAGCTGATGAAGAGAGAGACAGAGAGAGAGAGAGAGATGGGCTGACTCCCTCTTTTTTTCCCTGGACCATGTGAGTGCATCTCTGTCCTCTCACGAATATCCAAAAGGTCCAAAGAGAGAAGGACTGAAATGGGGATAACAGTGACTTCACTGAGGTCTCCCATGGTGCTTATGCAGCCATGAGGCACAGGGAAGAACTACCATGATCCTGTTGCCCAAGTGTGGCTGTAGCTGCTTAACAGGAAAAGCAGGGCTGGGCTGAGCAGCCCACGATGCTCTGTGGGATGAATGGAGAGCACCACTATTTGAAGAGACACGCAAGAGTAAGAAAGAGGAGGTATTCCCAGGGGCCAAGGAGGGAAACTAAAACCCTTCACTTGTTGAGCACACAAAGAACTGGGAAAAGGAGTTGCCCAAGCAATTGGGAATAGAAAACCAATTTGGATTTTTAAATATGAAAAAATAAAAAGGGAGCCACTGGATTGGAAGTGTGAAGGAAGGCAGAGCACCAAAGCCAACACCAAGCAAGACAGTGAGCAAACCACTGTGCAGGTCACAGAATCACACAATGCTAGGGATTGGAAGGGATCTTGAAAGATCATCTAGTCCAATCCCCCGCTGAAGCAGGATCACCTAGATCAGGTCACACAGGAATGCATCCAGGCGGGTTTTAAATGTCTCCAGAGAAGGAGACTCCACAACCTCCCTGGGCAGCCTGTTCCAGTGCTCTGTCACCCTCACCATGAAGTTTTTTCTCATACTTATATGGAACCTCCTATGTTCCAGCTTGCACCCATTGCCCCTTGTCCTATCATTGGATGTCACTGGGAAAAGCCTGGCTCCATCCTTCTGGCACTCACCCTTTACATATTTATAAACATTAATGAGGTCACCCCTCAGTCTTCTCCAAGCTAAAGAGACCCAGCTCCCTCAGCCTTTCCTCATAACGGAGATGTTCCACTCCCTCAATCATCTTTGTGGCTCTGCACTGGACTCTCTCAAGCAGTTCCCTGTTCTTTTTGAACTGAGGGGCCCAGAACTGGACACAATATTCCAGATGCAGTCTCAGCAAGGCAGAGTAAAGGGGGAGGAGAACCTATCTCGACCTACTAACCACATCTCTTCTAATACACCCCAGGATGCCATTGGCCTTCTTGGCCCCAAGGGCACATTGCTGGCTCATGGTCACCCTGCTGTCCACCAGGACCCTCAGGTCCCTTTCCCCTACGCTGCTCTCCAGCAGGTCACTCCCCAACTTATACTGGTACATGGGGCTGTTCTTGCCCAGATGCAAGACTCTACACTTGCCCTTGTTGTATTTCATTAAATTTCTCCCTGCCCAACTCTCCAGTCTGTCGAGGTCTGCCTGAATGGCAGCACAGCCTTCTGGTGTGTCTGCCACTCCTTCCAGCTTTGTGTCATCAGCAGATTTCTGACAGTGCACTCTATTCCCTCATCCAGGTCGTTGATGAATATATTGAATAGTACCGGTCCAAGTACCGACCCTTGAGGGACTCCACGAGATACAGGCCTCCAACTAGACTCTGTCCCATTGACCACAATTCTCTGGCTTCTTTCCTGCAGCTAGTTTACAACCCACCTCACTACCCGATCATCCAGATCACACTTCCTCAGTTTAGCTGCGAGGATGCTGTGGGAAACTGTGTCAAATGCTTTACTGAAATCAAGGTAGACCACATCCTCTGCTTTACCATCATCTATCCACCTGGTTATGTCAATGCTGGAAGGTTAGGTCCATGCTGGAAGGAGGATACCCTTAGAGAAAGAGGATCTCTTCCAAAGAAGAAACAGCCAAAGGCCAGCAGATTCAGAGGCCAGTCTCATGCTGAGATGAACGGGCAACTGGCCAACAGTACAAAGGGAACTGCAATTCATGCTCTTTTGGAGACACCAGGCTAAGAAAAAGAACATATACAAAATAGGAACACTTTCCCCAAAAGCCCTCTTCCAGATCATTTGAAACAGAAGTACTTACGTCACAAATTTGTTCTTCAGCACTTGTTCCAAACCGTCCTTGGTCAAAACAAGAAAAAAATGAAACTGTAAAGGAAACTCAGAAAAGCTCCCTCCCTCTCAGTTTTAATTTGCAGCTCTGCATTATGGTCTAGATATGGGTCAAAACCCACTCTCGGCCATCCAGTGCTAAAAGGGTACCCTGTTATTGAAGCTGATGATTCAAAGGCTGCTAGATGATGTGACAGCTACAGTTCTACCACACTTGCTACCAGCTGCAGAAAGTCATGCATCCCCTCTCTGTTGGCCTAAACAATCACTTAAGCTCAGGCTGACTTTTAGCACTTTACAGTTTGTTAACAAAGGAAACACAGTAAAAAAATCTTTAAAACTAGGCCTCCCTATAGCCAAGAGCCCCCAAAATGCATAACAGGATTGGCTCTTTTCTGTCACATTTATTACCTTCTGGGCAGGAGCTATGTATTTATGAAAAAGCTCAACATCACGAGGACATCTGGAGAGCACAGTGCTTGTCACTGTCTTGAAAAGGTCTTCTATAACCTAATAGAGAAAACAGGAGCACATGAAAAATTAACGCTGCTTAGGTGTTCCAGACCATAAATAAAACACAGTACACAGCAGCCAGAGGGTACAGAAGGAGCTTCTGTCCTTCTGCATGGTCAGACGGCACAAGAGGGTACCAGCTTGCTAATGCTCCTAATTAGCAGGTTTGCTCAGTAGCTGAAGAGGACAGGGACCTGTATTTCTGTGGTGACTTTGGGGCTTCAGTACCTGCTGATGGCCTCAGTATCTTCAGTCAGGTATCTCCAGTGAAAAAAAGCAGCTAAGATACCGAAGCAGCAGCCCTGGTCAGCTGCAAACACACACATTACAACCATTTGTGGTGACTGGTCTCAGATTAACCAGTGAGGTGTCTGCCCTGTAACGAGCAATTCTGGTTTTCTGCTTTGCTGTTAGAGGAGGCAGAACTGAAGGAGAGGAGAATAAACCTGTAGTGTGTAGAGCCAGCCCCTCAAACAGATCCCAGCTAGAGAGACTCTGCGCAGTAAGAGCAAAGCAAAGAGAACGTGATAGAGAGGAGAGCTAAAGACATCAGTGCAGGGATGTTTGAGAAACTAAAAAAAGATGTGCTTTCATTTCCCTAAACTAGCAGGGATTAACTAAATGACATTACCATCCAATCTGGATACACTTATCCAGTAAAATGGGCTTCACTCATGAAAAAATTAAAATGCTGTTTTGGTTCTAAACAAGAAGAGCCCCCATGCGGGATGCCACCGCATTTTGATCAACCCATTTTAAGAGCAGTTTCCTCTTTTGGTGAAGCAAAGCAGAAGATCCAAGACACTTGCTGTTGTGCAGATTAAGAGTTCTCATGACTCCTCATAGTCTTATGCCTGCACAGAGCAAGTAGTTGATACCTGTATAGTACTGACGATCCCAACTCTTCCTCATAGAATCTTTTTGGTTGGAAGAGACCAAATCATTGTCCAGCCATTAAACCAGCACTGCTAGGTCACCACTAAACCATGTCCCTCAGCACCACATCTACATGGCTTTTAAATATCTCCAGGGATGGGGACCTCCACCACTTCCCTGGGCAACCTGGTCTGGGGCTTGACAACCCTTTCGGGCAAGAAATTTTTCCAAATGTCCAAACTAAATGTCCCCTGGTGCAACTTGAGGCTGTTTCCTCTTGTCCTAACACTTGTTACTTGGGAGAACAAACCGACCCCCACTACAACATCCTTTCAGGTACTTCATCCTCCTTATTCTCATTTCCTTTGCAAGGAACACAGCAATGCAGCTGAGCTGTGCATCACCTCAGCCTGGGATGGGATCAGGTTTTTCCCAACAAAAAGCACCTCTGAAAGTCCTGGCACATTCTCATTTTTTTCCATGAGCACAGCAACTGCTTCATTAATTGCACAGCTGAGAGAAGAAAAGTATCCACTGATGATATTTAGGTGAGTAGCAGTCCCTAGACACCACAAAACCCAAGGGAGACTAACTGTGAACAGATGAACCTGATGTCCAGTCAGCAGAGCTGAGGAAGAAGCAGGTCTGTCCCTGCCTTGCAAGGAACCAGATCTTACAGAGTAAGAGGAACAAAAGGCACAGAAAAGAAGAAGCTGGGCTACTACCATGGCCAAGAAAAGATTTCAGGCATGCTCACAGAATCATAGAACAGTTTGGGTTGGAAGGGACCTCAAAGATCATCTAGGTCTAACATCCCTGCCATGGCAGGGACATCTCCCCCTAGACCAGGTTGCTCAAGGCCCATCCAAGCCTGGCCTTGAACACCTTCAGGGATGGAGCATCCACATCTTCCCTAGGCAACCTGTGCCAGTGTCTCACCACTCTCACATTGAAGAATTTCCTCCTAATTTCCAATCTAAATCTCCCTTCTTCCAGTTTGAAGACATTACTCCTCATCCTATCACTACAAGCCCTTGTAAAAAGTTCCTTCCCAGCTTTCTTGTAGGTCCCCTTCAGATACGGGAAGGCCACAATAAGGTCTCCCTGACTCATTTTCTTCTCCAGACTGAACAAGCCTAACTCTCTCAGCCTGTCCTCATGAGGTGTTCCAGCCCTCTGATCAGCTTTGTAGGCCTCCTCTAGACCTTCTCCAACAGGTCCATTTCCTTCAAATTGCTCAAATTACTCAAATTCTCACGTTTAGAAGAGCATCCCTCATCACCTGTCCCAAACGGCTGAAACACTGCTCAGATGAACAACTTCTGCATCTCACCAGCATAGAGAAGCTGGTAAATCACTTCATTTTGACTCCTCTGGAGCCAAACCCAGGGAGGATCCAAATAAAGAGTATTATCATATGCAGATGAACAGTTTTACCCCTACTGGTACTCTGACACGGAGGAAATGAAAAGCCAGCATTCCTACTGCAGGGTGGCAAATAACCAAATAGTCGGCTTTGAACTTTCTTCAAAGTAGCTAGAAAAAGGCTTATGCAAATGAAATTAGAAAACTTCTTGGCAATTCATCTGGTTTCACCAGGGAGAGACGGAGGGATTTTACATTAAGCTTCCTCTTTCTAGAAAATGAAAGTATCATCTGGTTTCAGAAAAGCACGTTGTTTAATTAGCATGGGTTTTTTTTCCTCCCTGTGCGATAAAGTAACAATTAGGTTCCCACAGCATTCAACATAAGCAGCTTCCTCTTGTGGAAAAAAAGATGTGGGTGGTATGGGAAAAACAATCTGAGAAGTATTTCCAGGTTCGAGATTGAGGTTTTATCCTGGCAGAAAAGACAGACACGTGGGTCATGCGTTGGCCTCCTTGCTGCTCTTCTCCTTACTTGTGCCAAATGCATACAAGGAACAAACAGTGGAGGGGAAAAAAAAAAAGTGAGAAAAAAAAAAGCTCTTGAATTGAGAAGTTATGGCTTTAAGCAGCTAATATAATCAAGGCCTGGAAAGCAGGCTATGTGAAAAATGATGAGAGAAGCATAACCGCTGGCTTGCTGGTTTCAGGGAACACATGAGCTGGAGATAGAGGTGAAGTGATTGGTTTGAATGTATCCTGAAAGAAATATGTTTGACTGGAGACTTTTGCAGGGAAAAAGCCACTGGAATCACAGCAAGTAGCTCATCTTAGAGAGCAGATGTACATTAGAAATTAGGAAGAACTTTTTCATTATGAGGGCGGCAGATCACTGGCACAGGTTGCCCAGGGAGGTTGTGGATCCTCCATCCCTGGAGGTGTTCAAGGCCAGGTTGAATGGGGCTTTGAGCAACGTGGCTTAGTGGGAGGAGTCCCTGTCCATGGCAGGGGCGTTGGAACTAGATGATCTTTAAGGTCCCTTCCAACCCAAACCATTCTATGATCTCAAAGACGGGATTCCTGATGTCCAAAAAGCCCATTCATTTTGTCGCTTCATAATAGAAATGTAGAAATTGTGCTGGAAGGAGGACAGGTGAGGAAGATAGAGGTAAAAGTTTTCCCTTCTCGGTCATCCCTCCCAGCCTTTCTCTCTTGATTTCCACCTGTCACAGAAGTTCAGTATCAATCTCAGCCTTTCCTAATGTTGCTGTGGAACTTCATGGTTAACTGTCCAGTTTTGAGTAGGAGCAGCTCCCAACTGTATTGTTTCATTTTAACTTGGATTTTTTGATACTGCAACTTATCCTCTTCCCAAATAAAATTATGACCACAGTTGAAACAGATGAAATGATCAACGCAGCAGCAGTAAACGTCAGCAGCAGCAAGTGAAGGTTTTGTGCACTTCAAGAAAGGTTCAAATCCTCATCTTTATTACAGAAACACTTCTGGAAAAGTTCCAAGAACTGCCAGTAGGATTTTTGTTTATGTATTAGCCTGAGCCACGCATAAGGATGCAGTGTGGATCGCAGAGTATTTACAAATGAAACATTCACCAAGTGGACCATTATCTCTCGCCTTCATGCCGGTGTGTGTGTGCACATAGACACACACACACGCAGAGGGAAGATTCGCATCTCATCTTGGTCCTAAACTCTCTTCTCTCAGCTACACAACCAACAGCTCAGGGCCCATGCTGAAGAGACACTGCTATGAAAGAAAGGAGGCTTTTGTCTGTCAGACCACTGCTTCACTGGCCATCGAAGCTGAACAAGAAGTGCTGATGGAATTTAGGAAACAGAAAGAGCCTCAGCTACGGCAGTTGGATGCCACTTCAGAGAAGGAATCTTTTGCCCTGCAGACACCCTCACATCCCTAAAGACACTGCAACAAACCTCTCCCATGTGCTTTGCAGTGTTTGTTCCCTTGAGACTGAAGTCAGGTTTGCCCAACTGCCTGAGCCTTGGCACTGAAGACAGAAAGTACTCCTGAGTGTAAACTACTCTGGAAGTCAAACCACACCAGTTTCAGATCTAAAGTCCCTGAAACTTGACACCCAAAATCACTGCTACTGTTGATTTTATTTCATGCCTGAATTCCCTTCTCTAAAACAGAGGTAATAATGCTCCACATAACTGGGCTGTAATGATGGCAAATTAATTTTGATGAAGTACATAACCAGTGGAAGACAATACTTCTGCCCTCAGGACACAGCTCAAATACTGTGTGTTAAATCGCATTCTCCATCTTAAACAGACATAGTCTCTATCTCTTAAAGAGACAGTGGTGCTAGGATGTGATCTTGTTAAGGAAGGCTAATACTATGCATAAACTCCTCCAAATGCCCTCAGGAAAACTTCCTTCTGGCATTTCCCAAATTTACAGCCTAAGTAATGGGGGTTTTAGCATTGTTTTGTGTGTGTGTTTGATGAAATTCAAGAATCATAGAATCATAGACCGGTTTGGGTTGGAAGGGACCTTAAAGATTATCAAGTTCCAGCCCCCTGCCATGGGCAGGGTCACCACCCACTAGATCAGGTTGCTCAAAGCCCTGTCCAACCCGGTCTTGAACACATCCAGTGTTCCAGACATCTACAACCTCCCAGGGCAACCTCTGCCAGCGTCTAACCACCCTCAGAGTGAAAAACTTCTTCCTAATTTCTAATCTAAATTTCCCCTTTTCCAGTTTAAAGCCATTACCCCTCATCCTATTACTGCATCATATAGTCTCCTTGAAACCCCACTAATGTCATGAGTGAAGTGGGATCCTTTACATCCACTGCCCTGCCAGTACAGGGGAACAAAAAATTGAAGATAACAACCTACAAATACAGCTACATGATACAGCACTGAAGAGAGAGAGTGGCAGCAAGAATCTCAGAGGACAGATGAGACTGGAGACCCTGGACCTCTAATTCAGAGACTGGAGGAGTGATAGCTCTACTGAATCCAGACACTTCCACGCAAATTGGATGCCTTCCACTGTCTTACCTAACCTGCTTCTAACTCCCTCTCTTTCTTATCTAGTTGGGAGGAAAAGTGCCTTGGGGCAACTTGACTCAATTTCTTGACCAGACTCTTAGAGAAAGAGGCCACAGAGGCCTCTTCCGAGATACACTTATACAGACCCTGTACACTAAAGTAGTAGTGCTACCACTCAACCTCGCAGTGTAGAACACTGCACCGAGCACATGGGACTTTCCACAGAAAGTGTTGTGAAACCAGTGTTGTCAGAGCTTAAGCTTCTTTGCAGCACTAAAACATATTTTGGCACAGAATTGAAATTTCAACTGCACGACCAAGATGAATGAGACTTCACATGAACTGTGTGCTACTAATTTAGGAGTAACTGAGCACTACTCTGTGCAATTACAGTGGGGGAAAAAAAGGCCATTGCTCTAAGTTTTGAGGCCCTTTGCTCCCAAATACATGTAACTTTGCTATTAAATCCTCTTTTTCTTTTTATTTTGTAAGGAAAGCTATGTTTCTTTCAGAGCTTTGACTGAGAGAAAGACCTCAAGCCTCATCAGCAATTGGTAAACACGTACATCTTTGTAGCAAGGCTCTTCTAAGCAAATACTTCAAGATGTTCCTGAAGATGCCGAGTGTTCCCAGCACACCAGCTTACTGAAGTCAGAGGTATTCAGTCCAAATGTTGAACATCAATTTTAAAAATAAATTTTAAACAATCCAGCTCTTTATGCAAGGACAAAGTTCAGATGCTAACCCTGGCCAAGAGCCCCCAAGGCTTCCAAGTGGGCCTTTTGCACCGAACAAAGAACTTGCAGATGATGACAAACAGCCAAACTGCCCAACGGGCAGATACATGAGAGGACATTGAATTTAGGTCAGTTATACAGGGAAAAAGAAACTTAACTTAGGCTTTAGAACAGCTGTCAGGTTTGGGTTGTTTTGTTTTGGTTTTTTTTTTAGAGAGATTGCCCAATGACTTAAAAATAAACAAAACGGGAACTCCAGTTCTGCAAATGAGAACATCACAAAAGCAAGCATGTTGTAATGTAGACTCGCTCTCAGGAACGCAAAACTGAGGGCTGCCAGGAGACTCACTGCTATAGGGAAAGACATTTCTCAAAGACTTTAGGACAGAGAGAAGAACTGAAAGAGGAGAGCACGAGCTGAGATTTCACAAGATGTTTAGCAACAACCAAAGCCCAGCCAAGGGGTGAAGTTCCTCCTTTCCCTACAAAGAAAAGCCCTCCACATTCCAGAACAGTTCTTAAATCTAATTCTCTGAACTGGCTGTGCTTCAAAAGCCAAGAAACCAGGGTTCTTGGCACAGGAGTACAGGTATCTTCATGCTGTGTTGAAGGGCTCAAACATCACTTAACAGAAGACCTTGCTTAATATACTAGATAAAAGCAGTGAAAATTTCCATTAGCTCCTGATTACCCAGAGAAATAGGGGTCTCAGGAAGTAAGGTGAAAACATGTACACATGCTATGCTCTAGGAATACACCAAGTTGTGAGTGTAGAGAGATCGAGTACCTCAGCTCTGCTGCCAGGCCCTACTGGCTGAGCAGAACATATATGACCCAGGCTGAAGAAACCACCACCCGGATGTTATTTTATAATCTGTAGCCAGTGCCCCAGGTCTTTTTCTTTTTAAGGCTTTCCAAGGGGCTTATCTGATATATGAGAGTGAGCGTGGATGTTTACTCACAAGTCCTACTGGGCATAAGCTGTCTTGTGCTGAGACTAGTAAGACGCATTAGCATCCATCATGTGGTTAAAATGAAAGGTCAACCCTGAAGAATCAAAAGCTAGCTGACTAAGGATTTCTTTCAGTCTTCTGCTAAAGCCACAATGATGTCTATGCCAGCAACTGTTGTTTCTACTTGAGATTTCAATGCAGCTTTCAAGGAGCTCTTTAGAGAGCACACCGAGGGACACGCTGTAAATACTGCTCAGATTCACTGCAGAGATGCAGAAGGTTTTGAAGGGTCACTTCTGTTAGCACCAGTCAAGCACACTTACACATTTCCTGCCAATGCAGCAACTCTGTAGCCCCCCGTTCAGATGAGGGCTGTGTTCACACCTCTATCTTCCCTTCCAAATCCTCTCTGTGGCCTCATCAGGCCTCACCTGAGCAAACCCTGATCCTTGGGAGGTCCCTGTGCAAACTCTACATGTGCTGTGCTCACAGCAGAGCTGCAACCTCAGTTGAGGGCAGGGAGCACAGCTCAGGAAGCAAGAAGAAGTTCTGGCACCAGTCCTGCACAGACATCTAGGAGTGCCCACCTGCATGATGTCTTGGAGACTTTCAGTGAAGGACAGCTCAGCCTCCACCATATAGAACTCTGCCAGATGCCGGCGACTCTGTGAGTTTTCCGCTCGGAACGTCGGGCCGAAGGTGAACACATGGGTAAAAGCCCTGCAAGGTGACAAGAAAAAGGCAGGTCAGGCCCAGCACACAACCGAGACTGTTATACTTAAAGGCCTCGCTTTTCCCCCAGGATCTAGAAGCACTCATGTTTCCATCTCATCTTTGACCAGTTTAATGGTGCTGCTGAGTACGCTGCTGTTACATTCCTTCGTCCAGGCACAGACAAAGTCACCTCTCTGTGACTCAGGGAGGTTGCACAAACCCTCCAGCTTTCACTGAACACCATTCATGCTCAAGACATTTTTTGTAGCTGTGTAGGAATTAAAAAAAGACATTCTGCAGAACCAGATCACTGTAGAAGCACCCAGACATTGCATCAGTCAAGCTCCTGTTGTCCGCATCCCTTCATGATTGTTTGGCTGCAAGGTCTGACCTTTATGGGTGCTGTGACACCCAAGAGCTCAACAGAGCAGAGAGGGTCCTGCTGCTGGAGGTGCTGGGCTGGTGTCAGCAGCCAGAGGTGGCTGGTGAAGTCCAGCAGGATGATGTGCGGTGCGTGGCCTGCAGTCCCCCTCTAGTGGCAAGCCCAAAGCTTATTGCTGCAAGAGCCTCAGAAAGAAAGAACCGGACTCCTTCCATACGGCTAAAAATGGCTTATCTAAAAGGGGTCTCTACTGCAGAGAACACCTCTGGTGAATAATTTTATGCCAAAGCAATGAATGCATTTCCTATTATGAAGCTCCTTCTCCAGCAACCTTCTGGGGAGTCTATTTAAATACATCCTCTGTTGTTCTGCAGTCACATGTCATGCTGCGTTACTCAGGATACAAAAGCCTGCTTGATTCTCCACTTCCTTCCTAAGAAACCTTCCTATCAAACAGCAACACACCTTTAAAAGTCTTATTTTTACTGTGGGGAAGCTGCACTCCCAGCAATAGCTTTTACACTGTGGGCTATGAGCATTTGGGTTCCTGGACATCCTCAAGCCAGTGAGAGCTTCCCGAACAGATGCTGTGGCAGTTGTGCTTCCCCTCATGCTGCATGAGAAGCAAACCACAATTGGGGAGAGAGAGAGCTCCTTCAAAAAAACCATGGACTGGGCAGCTGCTGTCTTTGCTACATAGAATCACAGGATGGTTTGGGTTAGAAGAGACCTTAAAGATCGTCTAGTTCCAACCCTCCTACCACAGGCAGGGACACCTCCCACTAGACCAGGTTGCTCAAAGCCCCATCCAACCTGGTTTTGAACACATCCAGTGTTGGGGCATCTACAACCTCCCTGGGCAACCTGTTCCACTGTTTCACCACGTTCCTAGTGAAGAACTTCTTCCTTATATACAATCTAAATCTCCCCTCTTCCAGTTTGAGTCCATTACTCCTCATCCTATAACTACAAGCCCTCCTGAAAAGTCCCTCCCCACCTTTCTTGTAAGGCCCCTTTAAGTACTGAAAGGCCACAGTGAGGTGTCCCTGGAGCTTTCTCTTCTCCAGGCTGAGCAACCCCAACTCTCTCAGCCTGCCATTGTAGGAGAGGTGTTACAACCCTCTGATCATCTTCGTGGCCCTCCTCTAGACCTACTACAACAGGTTTATGTCACTCTTGTGCTGGGGGCTCCAGAGCTGGATGCAGTGCTCTAAGTGGGGTCTCACAAGAGTGGAGAATCCCCTCCCTCAGCCTGCTGGTCACACTTCTTTTGATGCAGCCCAGGACACAGTTGACTTTCTGGGCTGCACTTGCACATTGCTGGCTCAGTGTTGAACTTTTCATCAATCAGCATCCCCACATCTTTAACTTGACATTATTTTTAAGTCTAGACAGCAGGCAAGAGAAAAAGAACCTGAGCAGCAGAGAAGCAGTACAGTTTAACACTCATGGAAAGACGCATGCTAATTGCTGGGGTTGGCATTTGGCTTGCATCTTTCTCTGCAAGCTTTCAACTTGGAAGAGGATGTTCGCTGAAGTTTCTGCACAGGCTAATTTTGTTAAACTGAAGTTTCAATAAACAATGCTATAAAAAAGAGGCGTTTTTCCTTTGCCCCTTCTTGGAGTCATCTGCGCCGCAAATAAAGAACACACACATTCTGCTTCAGTCCTGTGTTCCCTCATGTTACATGATGGTTAAAGGTTATGACCCAAAGAAACAGCACTTTTTTTCCCTTGAGCTGCTAGCAGTAAACACGCCAGAAGGAAGTTCTGGGTCAAGACTCTGCCTGTAGGTTTCTTTTCCACACTGGCTCTGCTTTTCCTGCTCCAACAAATACAGTTGCTGTCTCTACTTTGCTCTTGTACCTGCTCTCTCAGCTGTGATCACAGCATCTAAGATGCTGACCAGATTTTGCAGCAAACATCTTCCCTCACGCATTGTTTCCAGAGTGTCTCTTTTCCCCTTGCTGCAATGTTGCTGTAACCTTCTGCCGTCACTTGATTCTCCTCCTTCAAACTGCCCTTTGCTATAATGTCTATAAAACCTCAGTGACGTTTAGATAAGTGATGTACCAAGACTATTACTCACTGCACAGGTCAGTATTATCTCATCAGCTCCTCGTGTTCCCCCATCTGTAGACATCTGTTGTCTTGGGTTACACAGAAACGCATGTTCTGCCTCACAAGGCTTTTTTGTTTGGGTTTTTTTTCCCATGATCATACAGCACCTGGCACAACAAGGTCTTGGATCCAAACCTTGAGAGCCTCAACTGCTATAGCAATACAAACAAATGTGAAACAATGAGTCACTCGGCCAAAACTGTTCAAAGTTTAAGGCAGAACTGGTCAAGAACTTCTGCTCACAAGGCCACGGAGGTTGGCCTGCAGTGAGAAATGGAAGACACAAGGTCTTGTGCTACCCATGCCCGTGTTTCAGGCTTTTGGTAAAATATTCCAGTTTGGAGCTCTTCATTTAAAGAAAGAATATTCCCTAAGTCAATGAGTTTAGTCACAAGTCCAGATTGTGACTGGGCCAGGACTGAACACAAGACAAAAATACTTTGAGAAGTTAGCGACTGCTGAAATACCTGCTCAGGTCTGCTCTGTTTGATGTGCAGGTCTCTGATTTCTCACTGACATGAAGTCAGATTGAGTGCTCCCTCAGTAAATTTGCAGATGACACGAACCTAAGCGGGAGTGTCGATCTGCTCGAGGGTAGGAAGACTCTGCAAAGGGATCTGGACAGGCTGGAGCGATGGGCTGAGGCCAATGGTATGAGGTTTAACAAGGCCAAGTACCAGGTCCTGCACTTTGGTCACAACAACCGCTGGCAACGCCACAGGCTTGGGGAAGTGTGGCTGGAAAGCTGCCTGGTGGAAAAGGATCTGGGGGTGCTGGTGGACACCCAGCTGAACATGAGCCAGCAGTGTGCACAGATGGCCAAGAAGGCCAACGGCATCCTGGCCTGTATCAGAAACGGTGTGACCAGCAGGAGTAGGGAGGTGATTGTGCCCCTGTACTCGGCACTCGTGAGGCCTTGAGCACTGTGTCCAGGTTGGGTATCACAGGATAAGAAAGACATTGAGGGGCTGGAGCAGGTGCAGAGAAGGGCAACAAAGCTGGGGAGGGGTCTGGAGAATATGTCTTATGAGGAGCGCCTGAGGGAACTGGGATTGTTTAGCTTGGAGAAGAGGAGGCTGAGAGGAGATCTCATTGCTCTCTACAACTACCTAAAGGGAGGTTGTAGCGAGGCTGGTGTTGGTCTCTTCTACCAACTAACGACAGGACAAGAGGTAATGGCCTCAAGTTGCACCAGGGGAGGTTTAGATTGGATATCAGGAAGAACTTCTTTACTGAAAGAGTGGTTAGGCATTGGAACAGGCTGCCCAGGGAAGTGGTGGAGCCACCATCTCCCTGGAGGTGTTAAAAAAAAGGGTAGAAGTCCTCAATCCACCACTTAGAACGACAGCAGGATCTCTGCTGGCTAGCAGGAAATTCTGTCCCACAGAGCAGCAGCCTGGCTTCAGGGAAACATTTCTCCTCGACTGTCCAAGGCACAGGCACTGACACAGCAGTTACTGTAGGTTACTGTGGCAGAGGACAGTCTCCAGCAATGCAGCCTACTACAAGTACTTTGAACTGTTCTTAGAATCATAGAATACATTGGGTTGGAAGGGACCTTCAAAGGTCACCTAGCCCAAATCCCCTGGAGTCAGCGGGGACATCTCTTTGAGCAGGTTGCTCAAAGCTCCAACAAGCCTGGCCTTGAATGTCTCCAGGGATGGGGCCTCCACCACCTCCCTGGGAAAACCTGTTCCACTGTTCCACCACCCTCATAGTAAACAGCTTCTTCCTAATGTCTACTCCAAATCTACCCTTGTCTAGTTTAAAACCATTGCCCCTTGTCCTATTGCTACATGACCTTGTAAAAAGTCCCTCCCCAGCTCTCTTTTAGGCCCTCTTCAGGTACTGGAAGGCTGCTATAAGGTCTTCTCAGAGCCTTCTCTTCTCCAGGCTGAACAAGCCCAACTCTCTCAGCCTGTCTTCATAGGAGAGGGGCTCCAGCCCTTTGATCATTTTCGTGGCCCTCCTCTGGACCTGGTGCATCAGGTCCATGTCCTTCTTGTGTTGAGGGTTCCAGAGCTGGATGCAGTGCTCCAGGTGAGGACTCACCAGAGCAGAGGGGTCTCTCGATCTGCCAGCCACACTTCTATTGATGCAGTCCAGGATGCAATCGGTCTTCTGAGCTGCAAGTGCACATTGTTGGCTCATGTTCAGCTTCTCATCCACCAGCACCCCCAGGTCCTTTTCCATAGGGCTGCTCTCTATCACACCATCATCCAGCCTGTGTTGATAACAAGGATTGTCCCTGCCCACATGCGGGACCTGGCACTTAACCTTGTTGAACCTCATGAGGTTCACATGGACGCTTCATGTCTTAAGCTTGTCTAGGTCCCTCTGGATGGCATCCTGTCCCTCTAGCAATTCACCTGCACCAGTCAGCTTGGTGTCACCTGCAAACTTGCTAAGGGTGCACTCAATGCCACTGTCTATATCATTGATGAAGATATTAAACAGCACTGGTCCCGGTATGGACTACTGAGGTACACCACTTGTCACCCAAGTGACTTATTTCCTACTAGTTACTTATCTTCCAAGGGGCTTGCTGGCTGCAAGATACCTAGAAGTAAGAAAAAAAATTAAAACCCTTATTGCTCCAAGATGTCAACTGTGGTTAAACACTTTACAGCCACAGATCAAGTTTGAGCTGCAAGAATAAAGCCTCTTGTGTAAAGTCTTGCACCTGGGAAAACCTAATCCAGGAGTGCAGCACAGGATCTACCTGGCTGAGGAGCAGCTCTGTGGAAAGGGACCTGGGGGTCCTGGTGGACAACAAGGCCAATACGAGTGACCAGTGTGTTGCTGCAGCAAAGAAACCCAACAGGATGCTGGGCATCACCAGCAGAGACAGTCATCATCCCACTCAGTGCTGCTCAGGCCACACCTGGAATTCTCTGTTCAATTTTTCTCCCTGCTCTGCAAAAAAGGATTTGGACAGGCTGGAGAGGGTCCAGAGAAGAGCCACAATGATGACCCAAGGACTGGGAAGCTGCTATATGAGGAAGGCTGAGAGAACTGGGTTTGTTCAACCTGGAGAATAGAATGCTCAGGGGAGACCTTCTCACCCTGTTCCAGTAGTTAAAGAGTGGCTACAAAGAAGATGGAGACTCCCTTTTGACTAAGAGTAACATGGAAAAGACAAGGGGCAATAGGAACAAGTTACTCCTAGGGAGATTTTGATTAAACACGAGGAAAATTTTTCACAAGGACATACAGCCGTTGAAATAGCCTCTCCAGGCAAGTGGTGGAATCCCCAGCATCGGACACTTCTAAGATTCAGCTGGACAGGGTAGGCTGGGCCAGCTTGTCTAGACCATGTTTTGCCATGAAAGGTTGGACCAAATGATCCTTGAGGTTCCTTCTAACCTGGTATTCTATGATTCTATGATTCTCTCTATGCCTGAAACGGAGCTTTTGGGGAGGACAAGTGTAGAACAACTTCCACAGGAACCAATTTTAGTCTTTTCTCAGCTCTGGACATCCTGTCAGGACCAATCCTCTCTAACTTGTACACCAAGCACCATCTATGTTTACAAAATGACCCATTAGCACTGCAAGTTGATGGACTATGCCGAGGTGATCATCTACAGCAGGGGTAAGGGCTTTGTGATAGTCTGTAGAGAATGGAACATCACTGGATTAGGGCTGAATTTGCCTGCCCCTTGGAAGAAGGAATAAAAAAACACCAAACCATGCACCAAACCCCCAGATAAGCCCAAATCTGCAGGGTAGGGAGAAATCATTCATTACTTAAGCTAATTGTAAAGGGAAAAGATAGATACAAATAACTGTGAGAACCTCACCACGATCCTGGGACCCTAGCAAAGGGAAAGCAGCCAGATGTCGTGCTGGCAAAGTGATCAAAGGAGTGCAGTGAACACAAGTCATCTGGTAATGGCAACACAGCACTGACCAGAGGCCTGGATCACAGAGAAACGCAGCTAAAAATACACATAGTTGCTGTTATCAACCCCAAGTGTGAGCAATTCTTTCTCATCCAGGCAGTCAAACACTGTTTACTGTGCTCTGCCATTCAAGGCATTAAGCAAATGCATGCCACACAAACTGACCTTTATTTGTACTTCATCTGCTGTTAAAAAATGTATCTGTGATTTGATGCCCGGCTGTATCACACTGAGCACGTAGAAATATATTCGAAAAGAGGGAGGGGAGCCGACTCTGCTCCAATTTCATGACACTGAGGGGCAAAACTGGTCATTCTGTTCTGTGTGCATTCAGCACCTAGCACAATAGAGCCTCAGTCCTGTGCTCTACGATGAAAAGAATCAATCATTTAACATTCCCAGACCTCTGCCAGGCTTCCAGCATTTAAAAATAACCCACAAAAATTCTGGCTAAGTCTCCAAAAGTACCTTGGTCAGTCAGGGTTGTGGGCACTCAAAGGTCTTTCAAAAAAATAAAAAATCAATTGTGCTGATTTCTCATCTCCAACAAAAGCACATACACAGGAGGATAAAAACCAAAGCAAGCGCAGTAATCCCTTGAGCCCTGTTCCTCAGCCATTATAGGCGGAGCAGTAACGTCTGTGACACTGTCCTTGTACATGCTACCAAAGAACACAAGAGAGGCTTTGAAATGAGTCCCTTTGCAGTTGGCTTCAGCCCGATCAGAGCTCTGGACAAGAAGCCCAAGTGCATTTATGCAGCTCACAGGCGCTGCCGCAGTCGGCACCAGAAGAAGGCACAGAGCCGCTTAATTAATTGCTCCCTTTCTGGGACTGGATTTCGCTCTGCTCGCTTCTCTGGGAAAATTTCAGAGCTTAATGGAGAGGCCGAGAGAATACCCACAGTGCTCCCTCTGACTGAAACACTGCAGAAGCCAGGCAGGACACTGAGCTTGCTCATCCCAGACCAGCAAAGGGCTTGGCCACCTTCTAGGTGCAGGCTCACAAGAGTTCCTTTGGAGGCCGACAGTTGCTGGAGCCCAGTTGTCCCCAGCACCGATGATTGCCTGGTGGAGGCTCTTCCTTGCACAGGCTGCATTTGTGATCTCCACCCTATGAACACCCAGGAATGGAGAAACGCCCCCATTTTCACCCATAGTTTGCACACAACTAAAACTCTCTTCAGAAGCAGCTACTTCTCCCCCTTGGAGAGCTTTATGCCATGCAGAATGAAAGCTCTTTTCATTTGAACTTGCTGACAATTCATTACTGAGGCAGTGATAGAAACCAATAGAGAAGTATAAAGTATCTGTGCCCAAAGCTGCTTAAAATCATCCTTTTAATTAAACTCACGCAATGTTTGTAGGTCTGAGCATCTCTGCCATACTGGCAATTGTTACACTGCAATCCAAACATAATTGATTGCGTCAACGGTTCCCAAGCCAGGAGTGGATTTCTCCACAGCCAGGACCCTGCGCTGCTACCGGGGTAATAAAGACTTATTTGTGCTGTCGAACCAAGGGGATCTACCTCGGAGCAAGGCTATTAATCAAGAAGATGCAAGCCCCGCACAGTCAGCTTACAGCCTATGCCAAGGTCACGCCACACAGTAGCGACACAGCTGGAGGCAGAAGCTGCGTGTTGTGACTCAGGGCTGAGCACTAAACCACACCAGCACACACGGCTACTCATTTGTACGGTGCCCTCGTTCTCATCCCCAAATACTACGGGTGTCTGCACAAACACACACACAGTGATTGCTCTGACAAGGTCTGCAGTGCAGGGTTAAGCTGAAACGAGACTTGTGTCACATCTTAGCTTTGGCCAAGCTCAAGGTGTTCGTTTAGCGCATTCGCGGCATAAGACCCTTCAACGCAGTGTGTTTCCCCCACATCGTCCACGGATCCCCACCACCACACACACACACACAAATCTCGACTGCAAGAAAATCATAGAACGGTTTGGGTTGGAAGGGACCTTAAAGATCATCTAGTTCCAACCCCCCCTGCCATGGCAGGGATACCTCCCACTAGACCAGGTTGCTCAAAGCTCTGTCCAGCCTGATCCTGAACACATGCAGTGATGGAACATCCACAACTTCTCTGGGCAACCTGTTCCTGTGCCTCACCACCCTCAGAGTGAAGAACTTCTTCCTTAGATCTAATCTGAATTTACCTGTTCCAGTCTGAACCCGTTACCCCTCAATCCTGTCAATACAAGCCCTTGTAAAAAGTCCTTCCCCAGCTTTTTTCTAAGTCTAGAAACAACAGCTTCTAACCCAAGGACAATAGGGTTGGACCTTTAAAGGTTCCTTCCAACACAACCCATTCTATGATTCTATGATAAAACACACGATGTCAGCAGAGGAGGAAAGGAGAGCAAGGTGACCCTAAAGTTTAGCTTTGGCAGTCACATTACCCTTTCCCTCAGGAAGGGAAGAAATTAATAAAGCAAGCCATCTGATTTAATTCCACTCTGTTCTGGCATGGCCATTTTCACTTCGAGCATGGAGGACCTGCCTGCTCCCCTGAAATACGTGGATGACATTGCTTGGCTGCCAGGAGACACTAGCTGGCTGCAGTGCTTGACCCAAGCATGTCCTGGATTGTTCAGGGAAGCTGAAATTTGGATGCTGAAAGATGCTCTGGCCCAGTGCAAGAAACCACATGTGCACAGACAACAATTCAAACCTACCAATCCAATGCCTCCAGGGTCTAGTTCTTGGAGGAGCCAGAAACTCAGGGCTCCTAATGATGCTAGTGAGGTGCAGGTGCCCAGCAGCTTGGAGAAGAGGGAGGATATTTTACATCGTTGAGCTGGGAAGATTGTGTAAAACCTCAGCCTTGGACAGATACATCTGGTTTTTAATCTCACTGTAAAAATAATATTCCCATTTACTATTGTTTGGTGGCTTGGGTTTTGCACGATGAAAATAAACATATTTCTTTTGAAAAGGGGGCAGAGGGACTGAATTTTATCCAGAGAAAAAAGCAGAATAAAGAATTTTAAAGATTCCCCACAGAACATGACACTTCTGAGGTAGTGCAATGAGAAAAGGTGCCTCTTGACAAGGGCTTTCACAGCAGCACACGAGGCTTGGGCGGCAGCAGCAGCGCTCGTGTGCTGAGTGCT
Organism: Eurystomus gularis; assembly: GCA_013400335.1. Lineage (NCBI taxonomy): Eukaryota > Metazoa > Chordata > Aves > Coraciiformes > Coraciidae > Eurystomus > Eurystomus gularis. The sequence continues at coordinate 91,864 of VZZY01007083.1, read as the reverse complement.
AAGGTTTCAATTCATGCTGCGACAAGATGCGACTGTACTTCCTTTTGTAACCATCCAAAAATAAATACGTAAACTCAAAAAAAAAAAAAAAAAAAAGCTGTCTAAGTTCCCAGACAGGGACTGGGAAGTGCCAACTTCCCCCGCAGCCAGACTGAAGCAATGCAGCAGTTTTCCTCGCTGCAGCCTCCCAAGGGCAGAGTCCAACCATGCCCGTGAGGTCGTGTGCGAAGCAGCTTCCTCCAGCCACGCTCCAGGACCAGCTTTCCCTCTGCCACCCTCTGCTCCAGCGGGAAAAAGAGACAATGACGGGACAAAGCTCCTCCCCAGGTCATCCATCTCTGCTTGGAAAGGATCCAGGCACACTTGAGTAATTAACATGACCTATATACGCTAATTATCTGGCAAAGCACCCCACATTTTATTTATTAAGCCTCACAGCGCACCTAGACGCTGTATTGTTAGTTTGCAGATGGCAGGAGAATGGGGGAAAACGGAGACAAAGGCAGCAGAGTTACTCAGAGCCATACTGTGTCTTTTGCTCCAGGCTCAGAGATCTCATCGGCCTGAGTCCTCCACCCTCTTACGTGACACTGTTGTACTTTATTCTCAGTGGAGTCTTATTTTGTCCTAGTCTTGATATTATTATTTCTAATTAAAGTCAATAAAACAACCGATTAGCAATGATAACTCAAGCTGAGCTGATGAAAGCAACCGGAGTAGTTCAGCATTTATTCAAATAACCATTTCACATGCCCCGGCTAACCGAGATCTTCTACAAAGAAGTGATATAAAATGTTTCAAAGATTTAAATAAAACAAGGAACAAAGATGTTTTTCAAAACATAATCATCCCAGCGTCTCCTACTGTAAGCCATAAAAATACATCACCAACATGGAGGGGGGGAGCAATCGGTTTAAATATTTTTCCTTTCAGAGTGGAAAAAACCCACATTACGCAGAAACTGCTTTAAAAGAGCTATTAGGAGGATTTTTTTTTAAAAAAATCCATTTATTTTCAGATTGACTCGTTATCAGGGAGGGTAGTGATAGGTAATGGTTTCTAACTGAAAAAGGGTAGATTTAGATTCAGTATTAGGAAAAAAATTATTTACTGTGAGGTGGTGAGTCACTGGCACAGGTTGCCCAGAGAAGTTGTGGATGCCCCATCCCTGGAAGGGTTCAAAGGCCAGGTGGGATGGAGCTTTGAGCAACTTGGTCTAGTTGGAGGTGTCCCTGCCCACAGCAGGAAGTTGGAACTAGATGGTCTTTAAGGTCCCTTCCAACTCAAACCATTCTGTGACTCTTGCTTGACTCAGTCATAAAGTCAAAAAGGTTCAGCGAATGCGGCCACCGTGAATGTGGCTACTGTGGTACAGGGAACACGTGGGCAGAGGGTTTTAACGGCCCTATTGTAACTCACAAAGCTGCAGTTTCTCAACCCCCTGGAGCTCTCATGTCTGGGCACATGCAGGAAGCTGAGCTGCAAGGCCTGACACAAACCTGTAGCCTGGGATCTTCTGACACAGATCCTACAGCACCTACTACTGCTTTGGATATGGATGACAGGAGGTTCAGGGGAGGAAAAGGAACTGTGCAACGGATTCAAGACAGAAACATAATGCTTTATCTTTGCTTAGTTCTAAAAGAATGACCAAGAACTTCAGCTGATTACACATTTCACTAGATGAGTGTAAAACCTGCTCTGCTGTTGCTACCTGCACTTGATTTTTACAGTCAGGAGATAAAATAAATAGCCCATTGCCCAAGACACTGCTGAGACTGCACTGAGCCCTTCAAGCGTGGATCCCAGGGACATGGCTGAGCTGCAGCTACTCTCACAGAATCACAGAATGATGGGGGTTGGAAGGGACCTCTGGAGATCATCTAGTCCAACCCCCCTGCCCTCGGCATATTCACCATGCTTTATGCAAGGGAATTTCCTGCCTCCCCTCCCAAAAAAGTGGAGAGGGAGAAAGAACCAACAGCACATCACAGAATGGGTTGGAAGAGACCTTTAAAGGTCCTCTAGTCCAACCCCCTGCAGGGAGCAGGGACATCTGCCACTAGAGCAGGTTGCTCAGAGGCCCGGGCCAACCTGACCTGGAACATTGCCAGGGATGGGGCATCGACCACCTCTCTGGGCAACCTGGGACAGTGTCTCACCACCCTCAGTGTAAAACATTTCTTCCTTACATTTAGTCTAAATCTACCCCCTTTTATTTTAAAACTATATCCGTATGGACCATAAGGCTCCAACCAGCCAAGTGACCTTAGGCTCACTGTTGTATCTACGAAATTCATGCATTTGGCTTCCCAGTAACACCAAGTCATTAACAATCACTGCAGCCGTCATGAACCAGACTGAAGCATGTGGTAATTGATTAAAACCAGACATGTCACAGTTGCTTTTTATAGCTTCAGTTAAGTGCCAGCCTAATTAATGGAAGTTAGTGTGCTAATTATAAGAGTCTGCGTCGTGAGTCAGACTCAAACATTGTGCAAGAAATGTCAGAGACTTTTTTTTTCAGGCATCCAAGATAAATAATTACACTTATTTTTGTTACTTCTTAGCAACAGGAATGTTATACAACTGGACGTCATTCCTGCAGCTGCTTTCAGAAGTATTTAAAATTGTACGATGTCAAGCAAATATTTGCTTAAAGACAATGCAATCTGTTCTATCATTAGCGAGTCATTTTGGCATCAAATTTTAAGGCTGCATTTGCCAGACTGCTGAAAATGCAGCCGCTTTCATGGAAGGTGGCCTCAAACATCTAAGCTCTGCAGTGTCTTCGTGAACACCAATCCAAACGACACCCATCTCTCTCCATCTCTTCCAAGCAGTGAAGGACCATTTTAACAAGTGACATCAGTGTGAGTTCAGTATCTTCTGACACCAACAGGAAATTCACTGTGTTCAGCTCTCTGCGAACTCGGGCAGACCCAGCTAAAATAATCTGAATGACCAAGATTTTTTTTTAGAGAATCTGCAACCAGGAAAAAAACTCCATGTGTTTGAGGAGAGGAGAATAGGAGGATTAATTGTGTTTCAACTAAATGCCCAGCTATCAAACTTAACAGGCAGATGTCAGTATGAAAGGCTGAGATTTTAAGTTAGTGAGAAAAAGACAGGTCCTGGGGAGATGTTGAACTGAAAGTGAGCTAGAGAGATAATTCACCAAGATGGTCTTGTGCATGAGATTGGTGGAGAGGAAAATGAGAAGGAGGCCAAGAGGGCTGGAACCCCTACGCTGTGAAGACAGGCTGAGTGAGCTGGGGTTCTTCAGCCTGGAGAAGAGAAGGCCCCAGGAAGACCTTATTGTAGCCTTCCAGTATCCGAAGGGGGCCTACAAGAAAGCTGGGAAGAGACTTTTTACAAGGGCTTGTAGTGACAGGATGAGGGGTAATGGCTTTACACTGGAAAAGGGGAGATTTAGATTAGAAGTTAGGAAGAAATTCTTCACTAGGAGGGTGTTGAGACACTGAACAGGTTGCCCAGAGGAGTTGTGGATACTCCATCACTGGATGTGTTCAAGACCAGGTTGAATGGGGCTTTGAGCAACCTGGTCTAGAGAGAGGTGTTCCTGCTTCTCTCTGCAGGGGGGTTGGAGCTAGATGATCTTTAAGGTCCCTTCCAACTCAAACCATTCTATGGATTCTATTAACAAACTTAGAAGGACAGAATAATTCTGGCTGGAAAGGACCTCAAGAACTTGCTGGTCCAGTCTTCTGTTCAAAGCAGGGTCAGCAAGAAGGTCAGACTAGACTCCTCAAAGCTTAATCTAGCTGGGTCTCAAAAACCTCTAAGGATGAAGAGTGCACAGTCTCTCTCAGCAATCTTTTCCAACGCCCGACTGATCTCTTAGTCATTTTTTTTCCCCAATATTCACTTAGAACTTCTCTTGTTTTAACTTATACCCATTGTGTCTTGTTTCCCTCTCCTTCACCGTTGCAGAGTGAGCTTGTTTTCTTGATAACCTCCTTGCAGGTCCTAGAGGGCTCCTATTAGGTTGCCCCTGAGCCTTTTACCCATTCACAGGACATGAGATGCACAAGAGATGAGCAGCCTACTGAAGGCCTCATAAGAGAAAAGAATAGGAGCTAGGGAGGGCAAGGAATGAGGAGATAACTTATTCTGCAATTTAGGGAGGTGACAGCCCCCAGAGCTTTTAGGAAAAGCTGTTTTAGTTATGGTCATGATGCAAAAGGCAGAACAGACAGTGCCTGGGATGAAACGTGGCACAAGGAAAATTGGTGTAAAAGAATAAACTAAACTAAACTTGCTAAACTATTAGCAGAAGGGGTTGAAAGGAGACAAGCAGGTAGAGCTTGTGAGAAGTGCAGAGCAGTGAAAGAAGAAAAAGAGTATATAGAGCCAGTGAGCTGTACTTCTTGGCAACAATTAGGTTTTGGCTGTCTCCAGTAATGCCTCTGAATCATCTTCAGCTGTCACAGACCCTCCAGCCTAGTTCAGGTCCCCAAAGAGGCCTTTGTTGTCAACTGGAGGATCACAGAGCCAGAAAATACCACAAGCAAACAAATGACATTTAAAATCAGTTATCGGGACACACACAAGTCCTACAAGCTTCTGTCACAAACTGGGTACTGAGTCATCTGAGACTGAGAAGACTGAAGGGAAGAACTGTATTACTGAAGAGTTTTCTGCAGACCTTAAAGAGCCTGTAGATTTATAGCAGCTGACAATGATTCAGAAACCCTGAGCAGTCAACCTAGATGCCGTCACTGCAAAGATGAAGTATGACGAAATGAGAAGTTGTGCCAACTAGGCCGTTTGTGTCATACTGAGAGGCAAGATGAACTTCTCTGACCTTGCCTTCAGTAACAGGCGCAAACAGCACAGCAGACCACCAATAAAGGCAGGGACATCTCTCTTCCCACTTCTCAAAGTAAAAGGTTACAAACTCACGAATTATAAATGTTCTCTCCTGTAATCAGGAATAGCACCAAGCAGCCCTGCTGTAAAATGGACCCCTGGGCAACACACAGACACAGGTACTCAGATGATACCCCATGGGCTGCAGATGAACTCTCAGCAAGGAGAGCAGAGGACTTGGTTCCACACACATTTGCTAAGTCTTCTCCATACCTCCCCTGCCCAGGCTTTTCCAGCCACAGCTTGGAGGTTGCTCATGAGTTCTGTAAAGATGAAAGCTAACTCTGAACAGACATGACTGCCTAGCTGACTTTCTGTTCCCTGCTACATAAACCCCATGGAGTCATTCCTCCCTTGGCTCTCATACCTACCCTGCTCCACCCCAGCTTCTAATGGACTTCTGGAGGAGCTGTCTCTGCACTCCTACATTCAACAGCAAGTCACAACAGGCTATGAGCCAAGACTGGATGGGGAAGGGTCTCCCAAGCATTTCTACCTTGGTCTCCTCCCACAAATGGTCCCACTCAGGGGCCATTTGTTCCTGAAAGCCTCAAGACTGCAAGTCAACATTTTATTTAAGCTAAAGGGAATTTTTGAAGAATAGTTCCTTTTCTGGGCATGAAAAAAAAATTTCGCCTGGCTAAAACAAAGACTAAACTTCACAGGATCAAATCCAAAACACCCAAATCTTTACTGTTTTGGCTGCTTTATTTTTGGGAAGACCAGAATACTTCCATTTTGGGAAGAGAAGGACTCCCACTCTTTACTACTCTGAAAGCATCATCACAACACATTCATTTGCCGAGCAGCCCTGGTTGTTATTACATGCGAATGTTCTTTGCTCATGTAGGTGTCCCATTCACGGAGTAAGACCCAACTTGACAACCACAGATAAAACCTTCACAGTGTCTAAAGGGTTTCACAGCATCACTAAGGTGCTTCTGCATCTAGAAGAGCTTGTTCTGTTTCTGAAGACTGAAGCGATTCAATACCACTTGAGCTGTAGGCCTCAAAAAAAATCATTTTGCATTTTATCATTGTGTATTTTATTTAAATAAAATACAAATAAAAGGAGCAGGTTCACAGAACAGCTACAGCCCGTTATGAATAAACACAGCCAATCTAAATTTAGATGGCACCAGATCCATTTAAAATGCCTGCAAGAACAACACGCTGCTCTACAATGGGAATATGAAGCTGTAACATGATGTACTGCACACTGCAGAGCATTGATTTTTTTTTTTTTCACCCATGCTTAGAGAGCGAGGTGCATCTGAGTGATATCAATGGAAAAAACATTTAGCAGACAGGTCTTGCCTCTGCCCAGCTGAGCCTCCTGCTCCATCCCAGAGAAGGCTGCATGCTATTTAAAGCCAACAGACTGATGTAAAGGAGGGAGATTGTATTTGCAGTTAATCATTACAATCCATACTTATTCTTTGGACTTATTTGAAATACGGAATTACGTCTTTCAATAAAGATCATAACGCATGACAGTCAATTAAGTCTAACATATCCAAACGTGTGTCATCCCATCCTCTTTCAGGGACACAAACTCCACCACCCCTACAGGTAAACAAACTTCTTCCTCATTAACTCTCCCCAGATAATTTCTGAGATGACGCATCAGCCCTTGGCTGCCAAGTGACCTGTGCTTCGGTCACAGCAGCCGGGGCACAACGTGAGAAACATCCTGTCCATCGAGAACCTTCAGCTTGAGTCTAGGTGGTCTGAGAAGAGACAGCATCTCTCAGAGAGAACATGCCAGGCAGAAACAGCTCTCTGAAGAAATTTATTCCTTTTGATTTGTATGCAAAACTTGCCCTTTCAAAAATTTCACTGCAGCTATTTAGCAGCAGCCAATTAAACTGTGCAACAGTGATTAAATAAAAAAAATTGGTTCTCCAGATTGGATATGATGTATGGACAGTAAATACTACTAGAAATACTTGTCACAACCTCCACAAGAAAAGGTAGACCTTCCAAGTTCAGATTTTCTACAGCTACAACTTTATCCCTCTCATCTTCAGGCGATTTGTACCGGACAGTAACTAATAGCTTCAAAAGTGATTTTAAAGGCACTGTAAGTGAAGGATGAATCCCCTTGGCAAGTGACAAACATCTGCAGGTCTACCAGCATGAGATCTGGTCTCTGACAGCCTTTATCAGCCATTCACCTGGTGAGCAGTGATTTGGCTGAAGAACCATGTTTGAAGAGAACCCACATTGCAAGCACGCAGAAAACTGTGCCTTCATATCAGGGATTGTGATGATTTGACTCCACATCATTAGAACATTATTTAATGTTCTAATTCAGTTAATTTATTGTGAAAATTCAGTGTAGAGGAGGACAAAAATTCTCTCAGACAGACTGACACTTTTCCCCCTAACAATCCCAGTGAAATACTAATATTAAAAGCTTAATGATAATTTATTTTAAATCAAGGTCAGCATTAACTCTTTGACTGTGATTACTTTAGTGGCTGGAATGAACAAAGACTGGATTTAAGGAAGAAATTTTTTATGATGAAGGTGGTAAGACCCTGGCCCAGGTTGCCCAGAGAGGTGGTCAGTGTCCCATCCCTGGAAACATTCCAGGACGGTGAGGCTGGACGGGGCTCTCAGCAACCTGCTCTAGTTGCAGATGTCCCTGCTCAGTGCAGGGGGTTGGACTAGGTGACCTTGAAAGGTCCCTTCCAACCCAAAGCATTCTGTGACTCTATGCTATGATAAAGCATCAAGTGTGAAAGCCATGCAACAGAAGAAATGAGAACTGGCAGAAGGAAGAAATGCAACAGGAAGATTGAAGGAGACAGAAAAATGAAGCTTGAGAAAAAGGAGAAAAGAGGAAAGGAATGTGGTAAAAACGAAAAAGACTTTCTTGCTGAGACGTGCCAGACATGGACAACAAAAAGACACTTAAAATATTACGGTTACTAGCAACAAACCTACAGTCATTCCCATAAAGATTATGTCTCCATCCAATATTCCCAACATCCTTCCTTTGGAAGGAGTTTCCAAGTATCTTCTTCCTTAAGGAGACTCCAAGTATTTAAAACTACATCATAGACCAGAATTAAAAAGCAGTCTAACTTTCCCCTACCTACACTTGGCTCTCACACTGCTACCCAATTAGTTTCTGGCAAACACAGATATCGATGGGGCAAAATTATGAACCAAGAAGATGCCAAAGATCAACCCCAAAACGTTTCATTTTGCTCACCCTGCCATCGCTTCCAAATGTAGCTGGCCAGAAACTGTCAGGAAGGCAGGCACATTGAAGAAATGGGTCTTTTCCGCAGATTCCCTTGCCTCATTTGATGTCTGGAAGTCAAACAACGAGCAAGAAGTCAGACGATGGGTATTTCAATAAAAAGCACAGCACTCCTGGCTTATCTTCCTTTTTTCCTCCTACGAAATTCCATGAGATTCAACCCAAACACTGCTAAGATAGAATCTAACAGTGTGCTAAGTCATAATACGACACTCCCCATCCTTACTTGGACTACTAAAGGCTCTTGCCTTCGTATTTGGGTATGTCAGAAGCAATAAATTTTACTCAAAGACAAGAATTCTGTAACCTACGTGTTTAAACATCCATGAGTTGAAATAAGAATCCTATTGTAGAAAGGAAGAAGGTAACAAAATGTGAAATAAAATATCAGCAAGGGCATATTCACTATTTTGAAGGGGGCCCACAAGAAATCTGGGGAGGGACTTTTTACAAAAGCCTAGAGTGATAGGATGAGGGGTAATGGCTTGAAAAATGGAAGGGGGGAGATTTAGATTGGAAATTAGGAGGAAATTCTTCACTCAGAGAGTGGTGAGACACTGGCACAGGTTGCCCAGGGAAGCTGTGGATGCTCCATCCCTGGAAGTGTTCAAGGCCAGGTTGGATGGGGCCTTGAGCAACCTGGTCTAGTAGGAGGTGTCCCTGCCATGGCAGGGAGGTTAGTGTTAGACGGTCTTTAAGGTCCCTTCTAATTCAAACCATTCTATGATTTTACAAGCAAAAGTCTGAGAACAAGGGTGATAGAAATGCAGATTTTCTAGAGTAGCCTCTGATTTTCAGCTTCTCGGTAAAGTAACACATATATAGCTACAGTCTCTTGTCTACCCAGGAGTTTAGGAGCAGGTGGAGAAACCATTTCCCATGTTTCTAGGAAATGCAGACATAGAAAGTGAAAATCCATCTGGAACGTCTGCTGAAGAATGTTTTGCCCAGCAACATAAAAAAAAAGATTCCAGCCCACCAACTTGGTCTCCAAACACAGGTATTGATTTTCACTCTTTCCTACCAAGACGAACAGTGAGGGGGGAAGCGAAGAATCTCTGTTTTTGGAAGTTTGAAGCTTCACACAGTTCTGCCCTCAAAATTCATTTTGAAGTCTGATGAGGAAATGGAGGAGTATTTTCTCTGTCAGGTGCAAGGACTTTCAGCAAGGACTTCTAAAGCCAGCGTTATTTCCTTTTTATGGGCAAATAAAATTGTTTCCATTGCAAAAAGACAAGCAGTAATCAGAAAAGGAAAAAAAAAAACAAATGAAATATCCTCTGAAGGCTTGTCATTCAGTCCCCAAAAATACCAGAACTGAAACAACATGAAGTTAGAACCACCACAACTTACACATTACACAGCCACTGAAACATAAACTGTTCTATTTTCACTTTCTCATATTTTTCAGGTTACCAGATCATAGAATCACAGAATGGTAGGGGTTGGAAGGGACCTCTGGAGATCATCAAGTCCAACCCCCCTGCCAGGCAGGACCATAGAATCTAGGGCAGGTTACACAGGAACGCATCCAGATGGGTCTTGAAAGTCTCCAGAGAAGGAGACTCCACAATCTCTCTGGGGGCCCGTTCCAGTGCTCTGTAACTCTCACAGTAAGGAAGCTCCTCCTCAGGTTGAGGTGGAACTTCGTGTGCTCTAGCTTGCATCCATAATGATGTAAGCATTAAATGTAAGCATGCAAGCATTAAAAAATACATGTAATGGACAATTTAGCAGGTTCAGTGTTTCATTAAGAAAAACTCTTAAAAATCTCTTAAAGGAGTCCCATTAAAGTGATGATATATTTTTTGTTTTTAATTTACAGGCACAAAAGAAGAGTTAGAATACCTCTCTGCTGAGCACTTTAAAAGTCATTTGGGCACAAGGACTGTGCTTCACCATTTCCCTGGCAGACACCAAGCTGACCGTAATGGTTTGAAGCCTCTTGGGCTTCGTTAGGCAGAGCATCAGCAACAAGTCAAAAGGGAGGGGATCCACACAGCACTGGTGGCTCACCAAGATCTCTGGGTGAAACGCTCGATTCCCCAGTACAAGAGAGACATGGACATACTGGAGTGAGTCCAGCAAACAGCCACAAAGGGGACTGTGAACTGGAGCACCTTTCACATGGGACTGTTCAGCATGGAGAAGAGAAGGCTCTGAGGGGATCTCATCCTTGTGTATAAAGACCTGATAGAAGTGAATGAAGAAGGAACCAGACTCATCTCAGCCATGCTCACTGAGAGGACAAGAGGCATTGGGCACTGATTTTCAAAAAGTCATAGGAAATTTAATCTGAAAACAAGAACAAACTTTTTTATTTACTGTGAGGGTGGTCAAACACTAGAACAGGTTGCCCAGAGAGGATGTGAAGTCTCCATCTGGGGAGATATTCAAAACTCAGCAGGACACAGTCCAGGGCAACTTGCTCTAGCTGATCCTGTCTGAGCACAGTGAGATGGAGCAGATCATCTGTAGGGGTCACAACTCCATTACTTTAAAAAAAACTTACTAAGATAAATGAGATCTTTGTTCCAGCATTTTCTTTATTTCATTGTCATCCCTAAGCTTTGGAGGAAACAAAGGTTCAGGAGAAAGAAACTTCAGAGCTAAACTGAGATGCTGCTCTATATGTTCACTTCCAAACAAACACTTGCTTCTGGGTAAGTCTGAAATACCCACTTTTCAAAGTGTAGTTCCTAGGAGTTATGCTAAGTGTTCCTAAGTGTGCCACTGCCTCCAAGCCACCCTACTCCCCAGCTTGCCTTGTCACAGGGCCTGCTCCACTCAGGCTTGTTTGCCAGCCTTTGATATGCTACAACCTGCCATTTTTCTCTTTAGTGAGTTGGAAGGTGTTGCTTTTGTTCTCAAAAGGCTCTGCTGCTCATCGCAAAGATAAAACAGAGGCTGCCAAAGCCCTCAGATCACAAGGCAGTTTTATCTCTTCACAGCATCGCACTGAAAAGAGCAAGCTCCTTGCTCTGCAGAGATCAATGAAAATAGGACAATTTGTGGCTGTAACCCCAGGACTCCTTCCTTTGTTTCATCGGTTTTGCAGTTCTAAAAAAACCAAACAACAAACCCCAAGGATGCAGAAGCAGGCCCCTATTGTTTTCTTCAAATAAACCCAGAGGATTTGCTCAAAAACAATAAGGATATTAATAAACATACAAACATCCCCATAGCACAGCCCCAGAGCCACAGCCAGAACACCAAAGAGAAGAGCCACGCACCGCTCCAGTTTCTCCTACTTGCAAGCTTAGTTCAGCTACATCCCTTGTTCCACCAGTGAAAAAAATCCCACCTAATCCTGTAGGATGCAACTTCTAAACAACAAGAAAAAGACAGACTGGAAGCAGGAAAAGAACAGAAGAAATCAGCCATGAAATCTCAACACTTCCCTCTCCAAATCCACAAACAGGATACAGCTGCCTCCAGGAGCTGGGGCTTGGTTTATTTATAATGACTTTGTGTCATTTTTCATTCTCCAGATCAGATGCAATCTCGGGGAAGCACAGGGAAAAAAGACACAACAGTAAGTGACTGGAGGAAGAGTGTGAGAAAGGGTACAGCTCAACTGGAGCTACAGAAACCCGTAGCCAGTCTGAGAGGCCACCAAGAGCTCCTGAGATGTCTGCACTGTGAGCAGCTCCTGGACAGCTTCCAGCAGAAGGTGAAGAGGGACCACAGCAATATTGAGATAAAATTTTACTCCCTCATCACCACTTGATTGCCTGCTGCCCAATTCCTCTCACTCATTTTGAGACACAAACCTTGATGAACGGGTGTCGTGCGCTGCAAAAGTCAATCCACATGCTACACAGGGAAAACAAAATGCTTCCCTCTTCCTCAGAAGGGACCCCTTCAGACAGGGAGTATCCTGTAATTAGCCACTCAACATTTCCCAAGTACAAACATCAACTAACCCACTAGAGGTGGTTCCTCTGCTTTACACATTCACCCATAGCATCAGGCCAATGCTTTCAAGTGCCTGTGCCCCACATTTACGCTGAGCCTTTTAGGTGAAACTTCCTTCTTTATTACAAACAACCACAGCCACTGGTAGAAGACTAATAATAAACAGTAGGTGATGGCAGCCCTTCACTGCTGACGCTGAGCGAGATTGTTCTTCATGTCTGTGACGAGCAAAATGAAAAGACAACTTTTATTTCAGTTAGATGGGACTATTCTTGCACTTCCCAACCCCAAAAATACCTGCTTGATAAAAGATTAAGGGGGAATAATGTGTTTGCTTTCAAGTCCTCTCCATTCTCTAGTTGAAAACTATCTAAATTACAATGGGGGAAAAGGGAGGGGGAATCTGTATGAAACATCTTGGTGTCTCCGAGTAAACGTCCTTTATAAACATACCAGGATTCGACGTCAACATCAAAGGCTTTTTATTCTCATTCTAAATACGAGAACAACTGGATTAAGTACCTGTTTTGTCTCCATCTCTCCAAATGTCTAATGATTTAATTTAAAATTATTCCCTTTGATGTCAGTCTTGTATTAACTTTTACAGGAGGCCATTAGCTTCAGAAGAGTATAAACCATTTGATTGTGTCTTTCACTCTGTGCAAGCCAAACGCATGAAGGGACCCGAGAAGACTGCAAAAGCTCTTAAAAAGTCACTGCTGTAGCTCCAGCCCCACACCACCATGCTGCTGAAGCTTCATAGCATATCTTAAATCCGGACCTGCCCTCTGTGATGTCCCATTATAAACATGACTGGCTTTTCCTTTTTAGACAACTACTGCAAAATTCATAGCTTCCAAGAAGTCCTCCTTGCAATTCCAGTCCTAATTCTTATCAGCTGGACTTGCATTGGGCAATAGGAAGTGGTTCTGCTGAGACAAATATCTCATAAATATGGACTGGAATGACAGGCAGAGATGAACCAGGTAGAAATGAGCAGAAACTGGGAGAACTCTCTCATAGCAAGATCTTATCACTCCCTGCAACTCCCTGAAAGGAGGTTGGAGTGAGGTGGGTGCTGGTCTGTTCTTCCAAGTAACAAGTGATGGGACAAAAGGAAATGGCCTCAAGTTGCACCAGGGGAGGTTTAGGTTGGATATTAGGAAAAATGTCTTCACCATATCAATGTCAAGCCCTGGAACAGGTTGCCCAGGGAAGTGGTACAGTCACTGTCTCTGGACATGTTTAGATGTCCTGTAGATGTGGTGCTGAGGGACATCATTTAACAGCAGACTTGGCAGAGTTAGGTTAACGGTTGGATACAATGATCTTAAAGGTCTTTTCCAACCTAAACAATTCTACGAAAATGCAAAAGCAAGCCTTCCCTCATCTTAGTCCCAGCTTCCCCTGATCACTGCTGAGCACCTCTCTGAGGTCCCAGTCTCCCAGGGGCTGGCTGCTCCCAGACTGTGACACATCTCTAAAGGGGACAACACCTGACAGACGCTAATATTGTTGTATGTAACTGCGATAGTCCTCAGCAGATCCCAGCCCTCCTTGGTGCCAACTGTTTTTAAGCAGTACCAAAGGAATGGCAGGAGGAAGGTTCTGCATCTTTAGCAGCAAGCACATATTTCTGGCACCATAGTAGACACAGCCATGAACTTGCACCCTTCAGGGACCTGAAACTTTTACATTCACTCCTGTGAGCACGTGGCCAAAAAAACCAACCAAAAGCCAAGCACCATACAATCCTCTGGATATGTTTTTGAGAAAAATAATACCTGGATGGTTCTTGCTCTCTGCAACTACCTGAAAGGAGCGTATATGAGGTGGGTGTTGTCTCTTCTCCCAAGTAATAAGTGATAAGAGAAAATGGGCTCAAACTGCACCACGGGAGATTTAGATTGGATATTAGGAAGAAATTGTTTACTGAAAGAGTTGTTAAGCATTGGAACAGGCTGCCCAGAGAAGTGGTGGAGTCCCCATCCCTGGAAGTATTAAAAAAAAATGTAGATGTGGCACTTCAGGACATGATCACGGTAGTATTGGGTTGATAGTTGGTCTTTATGACCTTCAAGGTCTTTTCCAACCTTAATGATTCTATGATTCTTAAGGTTTACAGTTAAGTATCCTTTCAAATAATGAAATAGTCTAATCCAGACCCTGAGTTCAGTCTAAAGCCACCTAGATGTGTGTGGGAAGAGACAAGCCTGACACAGAGCACACGCTACCTCTGCTGGAGACAACAGGTAGAGTACAGTGCTCCTCACACATACAGCAAGGTCCCCAGGAAGGAATAAGGCCACCGGCAACACAAAACAGGAGAGAGGTTGACTTTGAAGAGCTGTTAATGCCAATACAGCTGCTGTGCTGAGTTCTTTTTAAAAACTGCAGCTGGGCAGCAGGACAAGTGGCTGTTCTGGGCCTCATCACACCGGCTGGAGTGTCCTGGGCCAGAAAGACTCTTCCGGAGCATAGAGGAGCCACCACCTTCTCCACAGCAGCTGAGGACAGTCAAACAAGGAAACTTTCCAGGGAGCAAAGTGAAAAAGGCAGAGCAAGAGATCCAGAAAGCAGGGAGCCTTAACATTGCAGACAGAGTGGGAGGCTACTGAAAATAGCAGGGAGCAGACATGCAGCCCAGTCACAAAGACAAAAGAGAGGCAGATTTCCTAGGAAGCAGCCCCAGAAGGGGGCTGGGTAAAGCTTCTTGTGACATACAAAGCTCCTAAGAATTTTAGACTTCAGAAGAAAAAAAGAAAAGAGCAAGCAAACGATCTGCCCTGAGGTGCTAAAACTGCTGGTACAGAGGACTTATTCTCAGATTAAATTAAAATGAAAAGGGCCATCCCACCCTGCTGAGCTGCGTTCCCCCTATTTCAAGAATTACCTCGTCCTACTTTGCATTCTACTAAACCCCAGCTTTCAATGTTCAAAGCTTTTTTGGTGTTTTCAGTAAATTTACTTCAAAGAAGGCAGCACAAGCAAGATGCTTCCTCCCTCCAGTGTTCCACAACAGGCAGACACCAACAAAGGTGCAGAAATCCACAAACTGATGTTGCTGATGTTCTCCACATGGGTTAGGGTCTGTCCAGCTGTTTTCACACTTCTGGAAGTCTCGCCTCAAACCCACACTTTTAAGGTGCAGAAAGCCTCAACTACAAAATATTTCTCTGGAGTTCTTACCATCTTGTGTTTTATTCATTTTTTTAACATCTCCTCTGCTTATCACCATCTTTTAACTGTCATTGTACTTCAGTTTAAAAATATTTAGCTGACCTGATTTGCCCAGCAGAGCAGGAAGGGATTCTCACCCATCCCAAGCCCTAGTATGAGAACATCGCAGCCAAAGCTACATACAGACTAATCAGCACACCCAAAACCAAACAAAGATAACAAGGACACTGAACATATAAACAAGACACAAATCCTACAGGATTAAGAGGTCTAGGAATCAAAGATCATATGCCTTCAAAAAGCCTGTTCCTTCTAACTCAAGATGCTCTTTCCCCTACCTCTTCAAGCCTCATGTAAAACCAGATTCCCGCTCTCTTCACCTTCCAAGGAATGCAGGGGCCTGAGCAGCCATCAGACATTAGTCAGAGGATTAAAACTGGGCCAGTCGAGAGAATACAGCTATTAAAAGGCAACAGTTCACAGTGGGTGCAAAAGCAGCCTCCACTTGGGTTCTAAAGGCTACTCAACCAGTTTTCAACTTCTTCCACCTGCAGCAGGACAGCTAAACTGGTGAGATTATCAGTTTTACATGCTGAAGGGAGCTTAAAAAATTAAAAAGGCAGAAAAAAACCCCAGCAGCAGGTGTATTGTAACTCTTACAAATTCAGGAGCAACCAGACACTAATTTATCTTCTGGTTGCAACTGGAGGATAGGTCTTAAAATTAAGTACAGGATTTAAACGTTTTTTGAAACTGAAGAATCTAATTTGCAGGTTGCTTTCACTGATTCCCATCAACATAATTCTTGGCTACCACTCAAATATAAAAGGAACAGGAATTTATTTTCTCCCCTGGCCTGTGCAAGCAGTGAATTAAAGGACAGTTTAAAAATGTGACTGAATAGAGCAGACAAAGAATGTCCTGATCGTTGGTCTGATTAAAAGCATGTAGAGATTCTGGGCTTTGCTGCTGATACCACTTGCTTATTTTTATGTGTGACAGTCTTCTGTCACCCTTATTTTTACGTCTGAAAACCTCACACGCATGGTCCAAGGCAGGCTTAATCTTCCTGAGATTTCTGTTGTCAAGAAACAGTGCCTCTGGTCCAGTGAAGTGGTCACAGCAGGACAGCAAGTGGTCTTGGATCTCTGCTAGCCAAGGTCAGCTCCGAACAGAGCTTTGCAGAGACAACACCAAGTCCTAAATCAAGCCAGACAATAAAGCAGGACTCAAAGAAGAAACAGGAAATGAGGGAGAACTTCCCACTTCCCAGCAGCATGAGGGCTTCTGAAGCACTTTCTTTGTGGCACAGGCCACTTAATGGGATCCAACTCATCACCTACTCACACCTTTCAAGCACAGCTGTCACTACATTTCTCCACAACAGGTATTACTTACACCTAAGCAATCACACTGGAGAGATTTGCCTTGAACTATGCATTTAGTCAAGATCCAGTTTATACAAGTTTCAGACTTGCATTTTAGCGCCTCAATCAACATTTGCATCAGCGCTTCTGTTCCCACCAGCCACCTACGCCGGAGTCCCGCGTCCTTGACAGCTCTCAAGTCGAAACAATTTGTACCAAAGACATAACATTGTACAGCTGCAAACCGTATAATGTTCTCATCATTAAGTGTCACTTGTTTTCACATCTTAATTTGCATGCAACAGCCTGGAACGAACCTGGGGTAGCATTAAGGGATCTCAATTAAACAGGCACGATTTAGTTTAGCTAATCAACTCTATTGTCCCAGCAAGCAAAAAGCAGAGCCACATGTACTGCTCTGGAAGGGAATCACTAGTGGCACAGGTTAGACCTTGAGATATGAAGAACCAGTATGTGGAGGCTTTTGGTCACGAGCCTGTGCAGAGTGGAAGACACGATCCTGCAGCAAGCAACTGCTACCTCAACAGTTTTTCTTTTGCTTACGGATGATTCACCAGCAAGGCTGGAGCCAGTGAGCATAAAGTGGTAACAGATGCAATTGTTTGAGACAGAAGAGTGAATTTCAAATATAGAAGCACAAGAAACAGATGGAATTTCTTACGATTCATGGATGTGGGGGTGAGGAATCATCAGAAATCTGTGGAGGAGATCTTAGTGGTTATAACTGTATTTAAGTTTCACAGGAGGTTTTGACCAAGACTGAGAGAATATGTACACAGGTGAAAACGAGCTTTAGATATTGCTGACTTCTATGGGGAATTACATTCTTCATTTCAAAACTAAAAAAATACTTGTGTGTAGTAGGCTGTCCTGAATGTCCCATTCCATCTCTTGGGCTCATATGATCTCATCTTTCCGTTTACCAAGGTGCTCCACCTCCCTCTGTTGTTCTTTACAAACTTTTCCACAGCACCAGGCATAGAAAAACCTCAACAGTACAGAAGGTGCTGATTAATGCACAGAACAGCAATAAAAAGTAATTCATCTGTTTAACTCTAAATTATTAGTTGAAGCAGAGGAATGCTATATTAAAAAAATAATCACAGAAGTACATGAAGGAAAGGTTTTGAAGAGACAAACATTTCTTCTAACCTTCCATGACTCCAGAATTTCTCTGCAAGCAAAAATCGAAACAAACTTTACGCGATCCAACTTACCTCAATTTGAAAGAGCTCCCCAGCACCTTCACAGTCATTTGAAGTAATGATAGGGGTATGAATATGCACGTAACCATTATCCTGGAACAGACAGAATGCTAAAGTTAGCTAAAGATATCAAACATTAATTTCGAGGATAACATCAAGCACCGCACATGGTAACTCAGCTGTGAGCCCCCAACCAGGAGAGCACATGTTCTCTTTTAGACAACTTCTGCCTTACATGGACAAGGATAGAAGACTAACCAACTGCTAGTATGATTTACAGATCAATATTTAATATTTGTGCTTTTTTCTCCATGTTTAAGAAAGGAATCAGATTTATGCCATAGGCTTTTTCAACTGTCCATCTCTACACCATTCCCCTTTCTTCTCCCCTCCTCCAGGATTTATATGTTCTTATCATAGAATGGTTTGAACTGGAAGGGACCTTAAAGATCACCTAGTTTCAACCCCCCCTGCATGGGCAGGGACACCTCCCACTAGACCAGGTTGCTCAGAGCCCCGTTCAGCCTGGCCTTAAAAACTTCCAGGGATGGGGCTTCCATCACCTTCTCAGCAACCTGTTCCAGTGTCTCACCACCCTCATGGTGAAGAACTTCCTCCTTATGTCTAACCTGAATCTACCCACCTCTAGTTTTGATCCATTTCCCCCTAGTCCTACCACTACCCAACACGCAAAAAAGTCCCTCCCCAGCTTTCTTGTAGGCCCCCTTCAGATACTGGAAGGCCACAACAAGGTCTCCTCGGAGCCTTATTTTCTCCAGACTGAATAACCCCAACTGTCTCAGCCTGTCACCCATACAGTCTCAATACTTCCATTTTTTCCAGGGTTTTGGAAGATGGTGGTTAGGCAGAGGACACTCTTTGTGTTCTCCACTAAGAGAAGTGTGGAGAGTGGTAAATCAACTATGTTATATGACAGAAGTCACACATGGCATGGAAGCAAGGGCTTAAAAACACGCAAACACCATGAAAACATCAGTTCCACCTCACATTTCCTGAGATATCAAACTCAAACTCATTTTAAGAGACAGGGTCTACCCTGGCTTGGCCATGTTCTATGTGCCTTGAGAACTAGCCATTCATGTACAGTTCATGGATCCAGCAGAGGCCTCTGAAAGCAGGAAGGCTGGATGAAGAACAAGCCTCTGTTCTCTGGGTTTCTCTGCAGTACAGCCATAGGCTTTTAAACCAGCTACAAGCCAATCTTCAGTGCATGGGTACATGAAGCAATGTGAGACCAGCAGGTCGAGGGAGGTTTTCCTCCCACTCTACTCTGCCCTGGTGAGGTCTCATGTGGAGAATTATGTCCAGTCCTGAGCTCCCCAGTTCAAGAGGAACTAGGAACTACTGGAAAGAGTCCAGCTCAGGTCCACTGAGATGATCAGGGGATTGAAACATCTTCCATACGAGGAAAGGCTGAGAGAGATGGGACTGTTTAGCCTGGAGAACGGGAGGCTGAGGGCGGGGGGAATCTCATCAATGCTTACAAATACCTAAAAGGTGGGTGTCAGGAGGATGGGGCTAGTCTCTTCTCAGTGGTGTCCAGTGACAGGACAAGGGGCAACGGTCACAAACTAGTAAACAGGAGGCTCAACCTAAACATAAGGAAATACTTCTTTACTGTGAGGGTAACAGAGCATTGGAATAGGCTTCCCAGAGAGGCTGTGGAATCTCCTTCTCTGAAATTATTAAAAATCTGTCTGCCATATTCCTGTCTGATCTACTCTAGGTGAATCTGCTTTGGCAGGGGAATTGGACTAGATGATCTTCAGAGGTCCCTTCAAAACCCTACCATTCTGTGATCTCAGACAATCACATCTAGCACATTAGAGGCAAAGCCAGGAACAGAACTCCACTAACCATCACCTTACTAACTTAGCATCACTGCAGAGATCACTGGTGGAGCACAGAGATCACACCTGTGCAAGTCAAGGCAAACAAGAACCTGGAACTAGCTGATTTCAGCTGTGAACAAAGGATTTGTTTTCTCTTGCATCACTGTGATGTCAAGTACAATGGGAACTCCTTTAAAAACAGGGTGTGCCAGCATTGCCATGATACCGACAGTGAGGCAGCGTAACTTATTGCCTATTTACACAAAGCACTAATAAAAAAATGATTTAAAAAGCAAATGTTTCTAAAAGCTTTGTTTCACAGCTTTTACCAAAATAATACAAACCAACAATATGACAGGTCCTGGTCCTTAGCACCAACTAGTTAAAAGGCCAGGAAGACAGAAGTAGTATTGACTGCCCATTCTGAGCATCAAACTGAAATTAATTCGGACCAAAGAGTTCACATAGACACGAAATGCATTCTGTGGAAGAACCATAACACAACCAAGAGGGAGCAAAGTCCCTGCAGTCAGCTCGAGGCTACCTTGGTTACAGGTGCTAAGTGCCTGGCAGGAGCTCCTCACCGAGATCCAGTTACCACATAAAGAAGTTTCGGAGCATTTTGGAATGTGAACTGCACAGGTCTGAATAATGAGAATCCCATAAAACCTCTTGGATAGTTCCCCTTACAAAAACTCCTAAAACACTCCCAGTCCCATTAATGGCTCTTACAAACCTGGAAGTTACTTAATGTGTAAAGTAGAAGTTGTCATTCACATGGCAACTATTTAACTGTGCCTAGGATCAATGTTCCTATACCACACAGAACACAATAGTCAGGAGAAGACTGAGACATGACATTTTAGCCTTCAACACCCAAACCAAAGGCATGTGGCATTAGTCATTCACTGAGGGAAATGAATAGGCTAAAAAAAAAAGTTTTCAACGTGACAGAGAGTCTAGATAATTTCACAGAATCATAGAAAACTTTGGGCTGGAAGGGACCTTTTAAGGTCATCTAGTTCCAAACCCCCTGCAGTGAGCAGGGACATCTGCAAGTAGAGCAGGTTGCTCAGAGCCCTGGCCAACCTGACTTTGAACATTTTCAGGGATGGGACATAGATCACCTCCCTGGGCAACCTTGGCCAGCGTCTCACCACCCTTGAGAAAAAATTTCTTCCTTACCATCTAGTCTATATCTCCCCTCTTTCAGTTTAAAACCATCACCCCTTGTCCCATCACGACAGACCCTGCTAAAAAGGTTGTCCCTATCTTTCATCCAGGCCCCCTTTAAGTATTGAAAGGCCACAAGAAAGTCTCCCCAGAACCTTCTCTTCTCCAGGCTGAACAAGCCCAACTCTCCCAGCCTGGACTCACAGCAGAGGGCTTCCAGCCCTCGCATCATTGCTGTGGCCTCCTCTGGCCTTGCTCCACCAGGTCCATGTCTCTCCTGTGCTGAGGACTCCAGAGCCGGACCCAGCACTGCAGGGGGGTCTCCACAGAGTGCAGCAGAAGGGGAGAATCCACTCTCTTGACCTGCTGGCCACACTTAAAGGAGTGTGTATTCAAAAGAGCCCTTATTTTCTTCCACCATTAAGCTCTTCACAGCTCTGCACAGTGGGAACACTCTGATCATACTTTTTAGTTACAGAGAGTTCTGACATTGTCAAGTTGGAAATTGCAACATTCTTGTGATGATGGAGGTGGCCATTTTAAAAGGCTGCTTTCCTTCCATCAGAATTGGAGAAACCAATTCCTGAGGCTAAGAGAATTGTGACATAAGCATTTGCAAATACCAGGAGCAATCTTCGTTATCTCTTTGAAAATAACTTTAGTGTAGCAGCTGTTGCTACATTAATGCTACTTTGTATTTTTTAATATTGCTCATCTCTTGAGCATCTTCTGCCCTGGTGAAGCCACATCTAGAGCACAGTGTCCAGTTCCGGGCTCCCCAGCTCAAGAGAGACAGGCAGCTACTGGAGAGAGGCCAGCAGAGGGTATGAGAATGATTAAGGCACTGGAACATCTCTCTCAGGAGGAAAGGCTGAGAGCCCTGGGGCTGCTTAGCCTGGAGAAGAGAAGACTGAGAGGGGATTTTCTCAATGTTCATAAATATCTGAAGGGTGAGTGTCAAGAGGATGGGACCAGACTCTTGTCAGTGGTGTCCAGTGACAGGATGAGGGACAACGGGCAACAAATTAGAACCCAGGAAGTTCCACCTCAACATTAGGAAAAAAACTTTACTGTGAGGGTGACAGAGCTTGAAACAGGCTGGTCAGAGAGGCTGTGGAGTCTCCTTTTCTGGAGAGATTCAAAACCTGCTTGGACGCAAACCTGTGCAACCTGCCCTGGGATTTAGCAGGGGGGTTGGACAAGATGACCTCCAGAGGTCCCTTCCAACCCCTGCTATTCTGTGATCTTAAACAGGAAGGTACATCGGAGCCTGAGCTGGAGTTAATTTGGAGAAGTAAAGCCTTTATCAGAGTAAGATGGATTATTTTATATTCCTGCCGGCCTCCCCGCCCATGTTTGAGCACAAATCGTTGCAGGCATCGCCATCTAGTGGCTTCACACCCGCAAAGACGGATTCCCAGCTGAGCTGGGTTCTGCAGGCCACAAATACCAGGATACCTGGGACCAGAAATTCAAATCTCAGCAATTCTGACCTGTTCTTCGGGTCATATAATTACTACCTATGTATTTTGTAATCGGAATGCTCAGAATGTGATTCTACTCAAGCTGAAGCCAGTTGATCTAAACTAAGCCATGTTTATTTCAATGAACAGCTTTAAAAGAAAGGGTTCAGGTGCACTGGAGGACTTGCCACCTTCCTTCATCTACTCACACAAAGAATTTTACAGTCTCTATATGGCACCTGGAATCGGTTAATTCGCTGCCCACACTGCCTGCACAAAGCCAAGTACCATGTCCACAGCTTGAGTAAGTCATAAAAAGCAGGTGCCTCCCACCCATCAGTTTGAAGTGCATCAAAACTGAGTCTCCCCATCTCAGCTAACAAGCTTCCACACAGGCTTGTAATGCAGCAATGAAAGGTAGGAGCTGAGAAGAACATGAAGCTCTGAGTCAGCTAGTTGGTAGCTTTCCCGCACCACAGATTTTTCCATGTGGGATGAGGTTTCTGTCCGAGGATCATAAGGTCACTGCTGAGGATGGGTTAAACAGCTCCACATAATGTTGTGTTCCACAGACCACACACACTTGCAGGCAATTCTCTGGCAACTTAGTGAAAAGGAAAAAATAACTAACAGGAAATGGGTGGAAAGACGCTAACAAGACCATAAATATGCTAACCTGATCATAAGAAACAGTCTTATGGTCAAGGCCTCAGCCAGGAAAAGAAAACTACCGTGCCCAAAATCCACACCCTCCAGTCAATACATCACACTCCTGCCCTCCTACCATGCTCCCGTGAAACCAAACTGGGGGAGCGTTTCACACAGAAACAGGCTCCACACAGAGAGACTACCTGGAAGAACGAGTGGATGGCTGCAGTGGTCTCACTGCGGATTCTCAAGAGGGCACCGAGGGTGTTGTTCCTGCATCGCAGGTGAGGGAACTGTCGGACATACTCCAGCGGGTGCCGCCTCTTCATTTTCAGAGGGAATGACTGAAAAGAAGGAAAGAAAAATGAGGATGAGAACCTGGGAGCCATTGCAGTTTTACTGCTATTCATGGAGCATCATCTCCTACTAAACCTCAACCATCATTATAGAGCAGAGCAGAACTAGATGCTTTTGCCTGTCTTTTCTAGTTATTTTGTGGATTTTAAGATGCTCAGGGCAGAGCAAGAGCCACAAACACAAGAGGAGGCAGCAGTGCTCTGAAATGCTCCACCTTTGGGATGTTGAGCCCCCCTGAAAGCCAGCTGCTGATCTTACTGCTGCAGCAGTGAGCCGGATCTGTGGCAGATATGGTTCTTCCACCTGCACAATCCAGAGTGCTTCTCCAGTTCGTATCCCAGCTAGACTTACCAGGTGAACCACCCAGCACAGGCAAGTACGTCAGGGTGGGACAAATGCAAGCTCTTAGCTGCCAGTGTGTGAATCAGTGTCTGTGCAGAAACAGCTCTGCCTCAGAAGAAAGCTGTCATGGTGGTCCCATGTTTCTCCTTGGAGATACTATACAGACAGCACTGACAAATCAAAGCCTGAAGGACCACTCAGACTTAATAAAAACAGTTTGAAGTATGATTTGCTGCATACCGGGACCTTTTGAAATTGATTTCCAAAGCGGTCCTACCAGTTGGGCACCTGTGGCACTGACATACCCAAGTATCGCAAGGTCCCACCACACAGATGGTTTCAGCTTGCAGCTCCATGTTTTGCATCTGATGAGGACTTTTGACCAGTTTTCCTTGCACTTCCACTGCACTTCCAAAAGTCAGGTCCCTAAGAAACCAAGACAAAACAACAGTCAGCTACATTCAGAAGAGAGATTTCTGTTAATTTAGCTGGACCACTTGAGATCACAAGAGATACTGTAGCTATACGGCTTAATGAGGATGAATAAGGGACTGGAACATCACTCTTAGGAGGAAAGGCTGAGAGCCCTGGGGCTGCTTAGTCTGGAGAAGAGAAGGCTGAGAGGGGATCTGATCAATGTTTATCAATATCTGAAGGGTGGGTGTCAAGAGGATGTGACTAGTCTCTTCTCAGTGGTGCCCAGTGATAGGACGAGGGGCAATGGGCAGAAACTGGAACCTAGGAATTTCCATCTGAGCATCAGAAAAATATTCTTTACTGTGAGGGTGATAGAGCCTGAAACTGGCTGCCCAGAGAGGTTGTGGAGTCTCCTTTTCTGGAGACTTCCAAAACCTGCCTGGATGTGTTCCTGTGTAACCTGCTGTGGATGACCGTGCTTTTAGCAGGGGGGCTGGACTACATGATCTCCAGAGGTCCCTTCCAACCCCTGTCATTCTGTGAACCGATCAAATGAAAAATTATGAAATGCCTAAGTGGGAATGCAAATCAATTCACAAAGCTCCAGAAGAATTTAGGCCAAGGTAGGAATGTTGGACAAGTGAAGGGAAAAGAGATAGGCTTTCATTAGAAGGGACTCACGGCAGGGACAAACCAGGCTTATAGAAAAGAAATAAAAAAATAAAAGTCAAGTTACACATGGAAAGTTCCTGCATCGTTCTGAAACTCCCAACCCTATCCCAAAGAATGAGCAAGAGTAACAAACAAAATCAAGGTGTAAAACCAGTGTAGTATTTTATTCTAACACAACATGCCTGTCTGGGGGGTATCTGAGCCAGGCCTTGGGTTGTTGTAGGAAGAGCAACAGCGCTCTCCAAAACCTGGGGGAGTTACCCCGGCTACATTGTGTGGTTTCCACGCACATCAAAGAGCAGTCCAGAATGTCCACACTGCTACAGCTATTAAGAAAATTAGGTACAAATTAATCTCACAGGGCAAGCAACTGAATTGCACGGTCTCAGGTAAGCGGAGACAGAGTAGTCGGACACTGTCCATCCTAAAAACACACCCAGAGACCCCAGACTGCAGTAGTGCCCTTCCAGTGGTCAGGTGCCAGCTGCTGGTGACCCACTGGTGCAGAGAAGGAGGTCTGAGCAGACGCCTCCAAGCACTGCTCAACACAGAGATTTCTCCAGGTATCTCCAACGGACCAACCTGTTTTCCAGGCTGGGATCAGCAACCACTTGGAGGTTCTCCAGAGAACTCCCATCATTTATATGCAGGAACAAAACTTCTTTCTGGGAGCGGACAGAGCGGACCCAGCCCTAGAAGTAAAAAGAAAAAGAAATGTGTTATTTCTTGGCAGGGACTCTGCAAAGTCATGCTCTTCTTCCAGCTGAGCTGGACGTGCTACTTCAGGCCTATTTCAACTTCTTATTGAAATCAAAGGAGACGTTTCTTTAGGGGCAACAAAAATAAAAAATAATTAAAAAAAAAAAAAGGTCAGTGTCAGTCTTCTACTGACTTCAAAGCAAAGATAAATTCTTAGAGACATCAACTCTCCTCCTGAGTACAGCTGGAGTAACAAACACCCACCTGCACCTTGAGAAGCTGAGAATACAGAAAGCGGCAAAGTGCTCTGAAGATGAAAAGCATTTTAGCAAAGCACACATTCTTATTAGTGATGCCCCTTCAAAACACTTCTTACTGAAACCAAAGAGACCAGTAACACACAGTTCTTTAGGATAACACATTTTTAGTACCCATTTTTGTTGCTGTATCACCTGTATGAATATTCCAGCTGAAATCTGTTCACTAGTGCTCTACATGCCCTGAGCCATTGGACTGCTAGAACAATGATGCTGCAGCCAATAGATTCATGTGAAAAATAAAATATTAATGCAAAACAAAAGTAAAAATTAATGCCTTGGATGTTTCTCTTTACACCTTATAATGCTGCACTGTCCCCATGGAAAAAAAAAATATTACGAAAAAAGTCTAGAAGTATTCTTGCCCAGTTTGACTAAAAGAATTAAACCGGTAACACAGCAGTTCTTTGTAACAGCAAAACAGAACTGACCATGTAATTGTCAGACTGATGTCTTCAACAATTATCTTAAAAAGAAATTAAAATTTAAGTCAGTACCAATCAAAAGTAATAGGATTCAAAATAAAACTCCCTCAGTTGCTCCCCAGCTCACAAGACGTGAGACAAAGCTGCCCTTAAAAGCAAAACTATTCGCTGGGGAGCTTCCAGCTCATCTTAAAATAATACTGTAGAGAACAACCGAAACTAGTACTGATTAAACAACCAAACTGCCACTTTTCCAATCAGCTTTGTCTTTTGCTTAACTGTCAGTGCCCAAGTAGTTCCAAGGACTTCAAACTGTGCAAGCACTTTAGGGATTTTACACCAGAGAAACCAACATGAATCCATCTACTCCTGTTGTCTAGACTGAACAAACTTCAAGCATTCAACGGGACCTTAAGTAAAGTGTTCTTAAAACCACATCAGTACTACAGTAATACAGAGAAGGCTTTACACAGGCTTGTGTCACAGAGAGGACAACTGCATACAAGAACCATGGAAGACTAAAGCCATGAACCTAATGATTAACGAAACTTCAGCTTGTGCTCCAGCCTCACAATCTCAGACAGGTGCTTACCTAAATTTCTGCAGGGTGTTCCACCTGAGATAACAAGAGTCTAAAATTAGTGTCTGATCATTTGGGCATCCTTATATTCTTAAGGCAAGCAACAGGTGTTTAAATGGTTTTTCATACAATTACAACCCCCAAAGTTGTTGTGCTTATCCTCTGTATTGCAGTAAATCACAAAAACACCTTATATATGTTATACTTGATGTGTGACGTTCAATGTATAAATGCAGATGTTCTTCTTAGTTTCTTTCCTCCGTTCCAATAACCTGGCCATAATAAGACTGGTTTTAAGCCAGACCAGTTCCCCAGCATCCACAACTTCTCTGGGAAACTTGTTCTAAGTGTCTCACCACCTTCATCATATAGAATTTCTTCCTTATAAATCTAAATCCACATCTACTTTCTTTATTTTAAAGCTGTTACCAAGTACCCACTTCCTTTACAGATTAATCCAGAAATACCAACAGTTGCACAGTTCTAGCCAAGGGCCTTGCACTAAGACAGGGACTATGCATCCACAACCACCGCTCTGTCAGTCAGGAACACCAGAAAACAGGGGGACACACAACCCTGCACTGAGGAAAGGGAAAGAACTCTACTGCTAAAAAGTCCATTTATCCTTCCTTCACCATAAGAGCCGGACACGAACATAAATTAAATTATCACCAGCTCTACCCATCACTGCTATTAACCTAGGCATGGAACAAGAGTTAAAGCAAAGCTTTAAAAACATCAGTACTGAGGCAATGGTTCACTCTTCAAATTGAACAGGCAATAAATCCAAACCTGGCCAGAGTTTGTTTCTATATATAACCCCACCACTGTGCCAGCCCTTCCCTGCAGGTGCCCTGGGTAACTTCAAAGCTTGGGTATCTGCTGAGACAACGGCAAACTGAAGAAAAAAAAGCGAGAGCTGCCTCTGGAGACTGTGAAGGAGATCTGCCAGTTTAGCAAAACGCACTGCGGACGTTCTGTCCTTTCTCCCTGAAGCAGAGGCAGCGAAACCGGAGCGGCCCACGCCTCTTCAGCTCTGCTCCCTTCCGTGACGGCTCTGGGTCGGGCCGTGACCAGCCACACCCCGACCTCCCGGCCACACACCTGCACTTTAACCTCGTCAACCGGCTCGGGGGCCCCCAGCGCCTCCCGAACCCGCAGCCGCACCGCNGTGAGGCACCGCGCCTCCCGCCGCCTCACGTGACCGCCTCCACCAATGGCCGCCGGGCACACCGCAGACAGCCAATCGAAACGAAGGAGCTCCCCCCCCCGCCCGGAATCCCGCCTCTTCCGCCAGCCTCGCGCAAGGGCCTCTGGGAAATGGAGTTCCTGCGGGGTTATGCGGCAAGAGGGGCACGGCGGGAGAGGGTCCCCGGCCTGCGGGATGGATCCCGGTGTTGGGAGGCAAGGGGTCCCCGCGGCGGGGGTGGGGGGTCCTGCTGTTTCCTGGGACTTCGGCAACGCTGTCACAGAGCGGCAAAGTCCGGGCTATGTGGAGAAACGGCACTGACTGTACCCCTTCTTCACAGACTCATAGAATGGTTTGGTTTGGAAGAGACCTCAAAGATCATCTAGTTCCAACCTCCCTGCCGTGGCAGGGACACTTCCCACTAGACCAGGTTGCTCGAGGCCTCATCCAGCTTGGCCTTGAACACCTCCAGGGATGCAGCATCCACAACCTCCCTGGTGGTGGAGGCCTCACCCCTGGAGATATTCAAGGCCAGCCTTGTCGGGCTTTGAGCAACCTGCTCTAGCTAGAGATGTCCCTGCTGACTTCAGAGGTTTGGACTAGATGACTTTGGAAGATCCCTTCCAACCCAAAACCATTCTGTGATTCCTTATAACTGATCTAAATCTACCCGCTTTGAGTTTAAAACTATTGCTCCTCATCCTCTCACTACATTCCCTAAAAAAGTGTCCTCCACATCTTTTTTATAAGCCCCCTTTAAGTACTGAAAGGCNCTCAGAGTAAAGAATTTCCTCCCACAAGAAAGGGCCTTCGGGCCTACAAGAAAACCAGGGAGGGACTGGTTACAAAGGCACGTAGCGATAGGACGAGGGGCAATGGTTTTAAACTAGACAAGGGTTGATTTAGGTTAGACATGTAGGATGAAGTTTTTTACTATGTGGATGGTGCAACACTGGAACAGGTTGCCCAGAGAGGTGGTGGAGGTCTCACCCCTGGAGATATTCAAGGCCAGCCACGTCGGGCTTTGAGCAACCTGCTCTAGCTAGAGATGTCCCTGCTGACTTCAGGGGTTTGGACTAGATGACTTTGGAAGATCCCTTCCAACTCAAAACCATTCTGTGATTCCTTATAACTGATCTAAATCTACCCGCTTTGAGTTTAAAACTATTGCTCCTCATCCTCTCACTACATTCCCTAAAAAAGTGTCCTCCACATCTTTTTTATAAGCCCCCTTTAAGTACTGAAAGGCCACAAGAAGGTCTCCTTGGAGCCTTCTCTTCTCCATGCTGAATAACACCAACTGTCTCAGCCTCTCCTCACAGCAGAGGGCTTCCAGCCCTCATCATTTTTTTGACCTCCTCTGGTCGCTCTCCAACAGGTCCATGTCTCTCCTGGGGACTCCAGAGCTGCCCCAGCACTGCAGGGGGGTCTCCCCAGAGTGGAGCAGAGGGGCAGGATCCCCTCCCTCATCCTGCTGCCCGCACTGCTGGGGATGCAGCCCAGGAGGACATTGGCTTCTGGGCTGCAAGTGCATGTTGCTGGCTCAAGTCCAATTTTTTGCCCACCAATATCCCCAAGTCCTTCTCCACATGGCTGTAAACACTCTCCTTCTTGATGGCTGCTTCTTATATGCCACTCAGAGGAACTGGAAGAGACAGAGGGTCATGAGGTTGAAGAAGAGACTGGAGAATGGTCTTGTCCCCCAGAAGGGCTTGCAGAGCAGAACCAAGGCCTGTGTCCCTGATTAGCAAAGCACAAGCTGACATGGGGCTTATCCCCCAAAAAGGGACCCAAGAGGTAAGGACAGTGACAGATGGTCCCTGAAATCCACAGCACACCATCCCCAAACCTTGCTTCCACTGAGGAGGGTGGCCTCTCCCTTTAGCCTACTCCTTGGTCTAGTTGCAGATGTCCCTGCTCACTGCTGGGGAGTTGGACTAGGTGACCTTTAAAGGTCTCTTCCAACCCAAAACATCCTATGATTCTATGACAAAGGGGTAAATGCAGTGCTGCTTCTCCATGCGGCCCAAACTTTGCTGCTCTACTCTGCCCTTTGCCTGGTCCATCCACGTCCCTGTTCTGTGCAGTCACGCGGCAGGAAGGCAGCAGCTGAATGTGTCTCCTGTGCTCATGGTCAGAGGTTGTCTCATTCCTGTGCATTGATCTTTGGAGGACAGTGGGTGAAATGAGACAGCAGCAGCATGATGCCCCAGGGCCAGGAGGTGCTGGGAAGCAGCTCTGAAGTGACACTGCTTGTAGGGAGATAAATCCTTGCCTTGCTGCAAAGTCTCAGGTAAGAAAAGGATTGCTGGCCAGAGACCTCATTTTAAAGAAACAAGCTGGGCTCATGTGAAAGAGAAGATTAAAGCCTTGTAGATGCCTGGTTTTGTCTTTCCCCTGTGGTGTTTTTATCTGTGCACAAAATGCTTCTTGTCCTCAAAGTCCCCATGCTGCTTGTCAGTGCCTTCCTTCACCTCTGCCTTTGCTCCCAGTAAGCCGATGTCCCCACCTGTGGCTCTCAGTCTAGACCTGAGCTCTGAGCTGCCCTGAAAGGCCGTCCTGAGGAATTAGAGCTGCAGAGCAGGGGCATGGGCTTAACTGAGTGGATGAAAAAGATATTCAGAGGAAGAACAGGTGACTGCAGGGAGGAGTGCAGGGAGGGTAGGTGAGAACTAGGCTAGAAATGCATCCTTAGCCAACGAGGATGATTTATCCAACATCCATCCTCCGTGCTGCTGCAGGGAATCGGGCAGACTGCCTAGACACACACACGTTACTGCATCAGTGCTGGGTGGGATCACCGGGACACACATATCTTGGTGCTCCTGAGTGAGCGAAATGAGTTTTGTTTTAATTCCAACCACCATCACCTCCTGTAAGGGCCAGCATTAAGCGTGGCTGTGTGTTGGCACAGCATTGTGACATGGTTTCTTAGAGAATCACAGCACAGGAAGGAGCTGGTACTGCTGTGGTGTCCGGCAGAGATACACGATGTAAATTGGTAGGAAATTAGGACCCTATAATTCAGGGAACTCCTGGCTTAATGTGAGAATTTAATGGGTGTGTAATGACTGTATGGTGCACATTACGTGTTCCCTCTGCCCGGTCACGGTGCATTTATAGCTCCCAGCTATAGGTTTTTCCTATCTTGTTTGGTCCATACTGCCCAGAATATTTTTTTCCAGGGTTGACTCATAAAACCCTCTTCAGGCCAGATGAATGATAAATTTAAGGAATAATTAGGGAGTAACACCAATGTCAGTGTCTAAATACACCAGAAAAGGGGTAAGATTCTTCCCCTCAGACGCGTCTGCTGCAGGGCCAGTTGTGGGTATGTGGAGGAAAGGGGATAACACAAGAGAGCTTGGCCTCAAATTTCTAGGACTGGTCTTGAACTTTTCTCATTGGCTGAATATTCTTCCTTCTAAAGATGAAATGGTATCATTGGAGAGGGCAGGAGTTTGATCCATCAATCCCCAAAAGAAAATGACAATGAAGCTGTGGTGAACCGACCACATGATTTTTTCTGCCTTATTAAAACAGTGAGCAAAAGAACTCGATTTCCCATAAATCTATTCGGCATAAATCCTCCAGGAAACCGGAACCGAGATAACGCCAGCCATAAATATCGAAAAAGAAAACAAACTCTCTCTTTTCCGCCTCACTGCACAAAGGGAGCACATCGCTCCTGCTGAGTGC